>CM056378.1:85013641-85025375 GCA_029718625.1 Synaphobranchus kaupii | reverse complement strand
GAGAAGAGGAGAGAGAGAGAGAGAGAGAGAGAGAGAGAGAGAGAGAGAGAAAAGTCTGACTCTCAAGGTTTCATGCTCTTCATGTAGTTATTAGAGCTGCACACTGAATGGGTAAATGGGAGCACTTCTGTGAATGACAAGTTCACACAATGCATTAGGTATTAAATATGTTGTGCCTAACATTCTCTGAGAAGTATTCCCAAAATGTAATCATCTCCCCCAGGTGCGGTACACATACCACATGTAGAGAGAGAGAGAGAGAGAGAGAGAGAGAGAGAGAGAGAGAGAGAGAGACCTTTGAACTTAAACTCTTGCAAGTAAATGGATTTTGTCAGTTTCCAATAGCGCTCTCTGCTGTCAGGAGGAGGCGCTGCATCCCTATTCACTTGGCACAAACTACAAAGAGTAAACTTTTAGCATGTGTTCACCCAATGTACTGAAATAACGTGTCAAAGTTTTTATTTCAACAGGATTATAAGAATAATAATGGGGTGGCAGTTTAAATAAAGATTGGCTTCACCTCCCCAGTATGTTCAACATATCACATGACTGTAAGATCATAATAACTGTGAAAGTATAAAACTTAAAAGCACATTACCAACTGCAACAGCTAATGTTTGAGAAATAAAACACAAGTACAGATAAATGGGTAATAAAATGTACACCAGCGAGGTGAAAATTCTCAGTTCTCTCACACAACACTCTGCCTTCGTGTAACACACGCCGTATTACGAAGTTCTTCTCTTTCAGTGTCACATTTTCTCAGAAGTGTGTTCAAAGGGATTCAGTAAGGAGCCAGGGAAAGCCTTTGATGAGGGGAGACTGAGGTAGGTGGGGGGCGATTGCTTAAAAAGTCTGTGTAAACTCAGAACCCCCCCCCCCCCCCCCCCCCCCCCAATCCCCCCTGCATCATCGCCACCTTCCCAGACCCAGACCCCCACCCCCACCCCAAACCCTTCCCTCCGGCTGCGATGGCTTTATGGAGGGCAGTTTAGGCCCAGCTGTTATCTGAGCTGCTGCAGGAATGAGCACACTCACAATCAGCCGCAATAAAAACCTACAAAAAAGGAGAGGGAGAAAGGAGAGAGAAAGAAGAAATGTGTCAGACAGCCATAAAAACAAGCAAGAAACAAAGGCAGCACACATATACATTCACACACACTCGCTCACACACTCGCTCACACACACACACACACACACACACACACACACATACGCACTCGCTCACACACACAAATATGCACAAACACACACACTGACACACTCTCACACACACACATACACACTCGCTCACGCACACAAATATGCACAAACACTCACACTGACACACTCTCACACACACATACACACTCGCTCACGCACACAAATATGCACAAACACTCACACTGACACACTCTCACACACACACACACACATACACACTCGCTCACCTCACACAAATATGCACAAACACACACACTGGCACACACACACTCACTTTCTCTCTCTCACACACACACACACACCCACACACACACTCGCTCACACACACACACACACACACACACATACACACTCGCTCACTCACACAAATATGCACAAACACTCACACTGACACACTCTCACACACACACACACACACATACACACTCGCTCACTCACACAAATATGCACAAACACACACACTGGCACACACACACTCACTTTCTCTCTCTCACACACACACACACACCCACACACACACTCGCTCACTCACACAAATATGCACACACACAGACACAGACACACAGACACACAGACACACACACACACACACACACACCATCTTTACTGCAGGCTCCAGGCAGGACAAAGCCAGAGGCTTCCTGTTTGTTTGTTCTCTAAATAAAGGCCCTGATCTGGTTTCTCCTGGTTTGGGCTCTGTCTGTGGACCTAGGCCCCAGGGATTCTCTTGAGGCAGGGGTCTTGATTTATGTCCTACGCCAGTGAGTGCTTTACAGCATGGGGAAAGGGAGAGGGAGAGTGGGAACTTGAGGATGAGACGAAAGGAGTGGCAGACGTGGCGGGGGGGGCTAGAACAGGATGGGACAAGGAAGAAAGAAACAGGAAGTTCATGGAATAACATTCCACACCACACACACACATGCATGCACATATGCAAGCATGCTCACACACACACACACACACACACACACACACACACGTAGAAATGCAAGCACGCTCGTACACACACAAACACACGCACACACACACAAACACACGCGCGCACAGACACACGCACACGCACGCACAGACCAGAGCAACAAGCATATCGGTGAAGTATCCTCCACAGCAGTCAACTGTCCATACACTTCTACACCATCACTTACTCTCTCACAGTCCTGTTGAATACCCATGACAGACACACGGACAGACACAGGAGCAGACGGAACCTTGCAACACAAGCAGCCACTGACAATACAACCCCAGCAGTTCTATCATAGACAGTATGGAGCCCTGTTTGGAATATAGCTTCCCCACTGTGTCAACCCTTTGAAGAGTAAATTGTTGGAATGTTCTGTCAGTGTTCTAGAACTCCATTGCTTTCAATAAGTAGCGATTGTTACATCAGCATTAGAATGTTCAGTTAAGAACATTTTAATCACATATTTGTGATCTTACACCTTAAAGGGTTAAATGAGAGCTGAGGAGGTGAGTCCTTATATTAAATAACTGAGGCAATTACAGCATGCACTGAGCCCTGTCACAAGTACAGCAGGTAAAGAATTTTATGTCCTCAAATATATTCTGCAACATATTTCTAAAATGGCGCATAGCATACTTATAATGGCTAATATAGACATGTCTTGTCATTGCTCCACCTGTTTTTCTGACACATTTACGGAAACTCCTTGTAGTTCAGTGAGCTTATTTTACCATGCATGGATTTTTTTTCACGATGGTGGTTAGAGAGAAATAAATCACCAAGGAGAGAGTCGAGTGAAGCGGGAGGAGTGATAGTCATCTTCCCAGAAAGCGGGGGAGGGCAATGGGAGCAGACACTTCTCCCTGGGCCCTTGAGCGACATTCCGGGTCACACGTTCCATGCCCGGAGCCACTCAACCGGGCCCCTCCGCGTGGTCAGAACCTCTCGGACCGCAACTGGGCACGGTTTCGGAGAGAACAGCGAGAGCTCCTCAGGACGGGCGGCGCCGGTTCTCGGACACCGGGCGTGGCGCCTCAGAGCGCAGCGGCGATAAAAAACGCCACAGGGCAACAGGGCGCTCGCGTTCGCGCACGCTCACAGGTACGAGACGTGCGGGTGCGGCACAGCGGGACTTTGCCCTCTCCTGGCAGCTTTGGAACGCGGTGGCTGGATTTACTGCGCGGTAAGTGGTCTAAGCTGCACATCTCGCTCCAACACCTAAACACCTGACAGGGAACTCATAAATAAGGTTAGCCAGAGACTCCTGGGCTGATTTACACCTCTGCTATCTCTTAAACTAACATGTAACAGGTCTGCACTCTATATTTCACTGGGCAGCAGTGGGGAGGGGGCTGGCACAAAGAGACAAGGGGTGAGTATCCAGAGCTGGTGGTGGGGGGGGGGGACTTCAAAGTGTTTTTTTTTTTGAAGGGGGGGGGGGGGGTGTTTATGGTGACGCTGAGCCCGTCACTGCCTTGCAGTAAGCTGGGTTTGTGTTACTGTACTCTCTGTGGAGTGGGGCAGTGGAAAGGTGGGGGCACTGGAATGAGGGGGGGGGGGGGGGTGATTGGGGGGCGCTGGGATTGGGGGGTTAGCCACAGTGCTGTAATCAGAACCCCTCCTCTGTGCTGGTGCATAGAAAGATCAAGGCAGTTCTGCAGACTGCTCCTCCGATACATAAATCAATCCCCCTCTCTATCTCTATCTCTCTCTTTCACTCTCTATCTCTCTCTTTCACTTTCGCTTTTATTTCTTGTTTTTGTTGTGAAAAGAGCCTAGGAAGAGTGATGAAATCCCACCATGCAGGAACCAAGAATACAGCGGCCGAAGGGGTTGCCAATGTTGACCGTGGCCGGCAGCCCCGCAGGGCACTGTGTAACTGACTCTAGCTTCGCCCAGGGATTGGAAGGTTTCAGTTGGCCGAGAGTATGGCTCTAGCTTTGCCCGGGGATTGGAAGGTTTCAGTTGGCCAAGAGCACGGCTCTAGCTTCGCCCAGGGATGGGAAGGTTTCAGTTGGCCGAGAGCACGGCTCTAGCTTCGCCCGGGGATGGGAAGGTTTCAGTTGGCCGAGAGCACGGCTCTAGCTTCGCCCAGGGATGGGAAGGTTTCAGTTGGCCGAGAGCACGGCTCTAGCTTCGCCCGGGGATGGGAAGGTTTCAGTTGGCCCCAAGATCATCGCACCCCACTCCCGCGGCCGTGACCCCTGCTGGTCGACCAGGCGCCCATAAGTCAGCCCTTTGAGCTGCAGATGAAGGGTCTTCCTCAGACGCGTGTCTGCGCGAACCTCGTTTGCACACCGCAGTTCAGTAAGAAGGAGCGGCTGATATGCGCTGCTGCAGAGGAGAGCACACGCTCGCCTGCGCGCCCCCCAAATTCACGGAGGAGGACGCGGCAATGAGGGGCGGGAAAGGTTGGGGGCACTAAAAAGGAAGGGGAGAAGGAGGGACAGAGAGAGAGAGAGGGAGAGGGAGAGGGTGTTGTATGAATTTGGCAGCGCAATATGAGGCTACCTGCCACAGGTAAAGAGTTATCCTGAACCCATGTTATTGTTATTATTAGTAGTAGTAGTGTAATAGTGGTAGCAGCAGCAGCAGGACTAGTAGTAGTAGTGTAATAGTGGCAGCAGCAGCAGCAGGACTAGTAGTAGTAGTGTAATAGTGGCAGCAGCAGGAGTAGTAGTAGTAGTAGCAGCAGCAGCAGCAGCAGCAGTAGTAATAGTAATAGTAATAGTAGTATACTCAGTAGTAATAGTATTAATAATAATATTATTAAGGGTCCAAGCAGTGAAGCTGTCTCCTGGGTTTCACCTTACAGGCGTATAACATCTGTTTGGACTGGTGAAAACTTTTTAGGATTGGTAGGATTGTTTAGGCCTATTGCCCCAATGTCCTGGATTAAAATTGTACAGATCAGCTACTTGGTAGCACTATGCAGTCAATTGAATACTCAATTTTGAAATGCTCATAAAATGTAGAAACTAAAGCTAATGTATAAACTAGAGCTCATTTTGTGTCCAAGCTGGAAAGCTGCTTGAATCTTGAATCTGATCGTCTTGATAGGGTTTTTTCTGTGTTGACAATTTGCTAATTTTTGGGATTTTGGTCTCTTCAAATTTGATGATACTTGGCACAGTGGTAGAGTTATGTGCAATAGTGTCAGAGGAAGTTTGATGCCGATTGGCCACTTGGTGGCGCTATATCTATTGAATTTTCACAATTAAAACAGCGATAATTCTTGACCATATTCTCGTACAGACACAAATCTATTGCTACTAGATGCCTCTCACAAAGAACAAATTATTTTTTTGGACTTGTATAGTGCACTTTTTTTCACAATGCTTGCATTTCATCTCCTCCTTGGGCAATTGACCAATTTGCACTAATGTCCAGTGTACTGTCCTCTTTAAACTTAATATAAAGGCAAATGTGAAAAAAAATTGGCAACAGTGTTAAATTAAATTTTAGTATTTATGCATAAATGATGTAAATCACTGTATTTACAGTTTGTTACTTTGTTTATTGGCTTGAAATCTTAGGGTACATGGATCAGAACAAAACACTTTTTGAATGTTTTTTATAGTCTTGCTTGGACCCCACAGTTGCTGCTTGCAGCTTGCAATTATTATTATTATTATTAATGTTGTTGCTATTGTTGTTTTTTATTTATTTTAATAAATAAAATAGTCAGTCACAGAGACAGCAAATGTCACTCAAGCACCTCACTCGCACTTAAAACAAATTTCTAATACACCTTTTTATTCATTTTATTTTATTCCACTATTAATGTTATGGGCCTACATAGTTTGCCTGTGTCTTCTTATATTTTCAATATTACCCATTCATTTGTAAATCACATTTTTGGGTATTGTTGTATCAGTTACTCATTTTGTCAGCTAGTGTATCCTTTGGCAAAAATGAAAGCACTTCATAAATAAAGCAGTCTGCCAGCAAAGCAAACCGGAACAGAAAATAAACACGAGACCTGTTCGCTCTGCCTTCAGGGAAACAAAACCGCATTTCTCCTTTATAACTGCCAACATAGACAGGATTCTGGCCCTGTGCTTTGACTGGATTTACAGCCATTCCCACTCAGGCGTTTACCTAAACTCTGGAAGGCTGACCAAAGCGCTTACCAGTGCTCTGTAAGGTGTCTGTCCATTGACGTATGCGAGTGTGCACATGTGTGCAAGCATTCGTACGTGTGTGTACGTGGCACATGTTGGGCCTTTAACTTAAGTCAGTGTCATATTACCTTGGCTTTTGGATACGTGTCTATTTATGTTGTTGTCGCATGTTCCAAAACCGCATTCTTTTGGATTATGTGAGTCAAGAACGATTAATGACTTTTCCATCCAAGATAAATGTTTCAAGAGATTCAGACTTTTCCAATGAAAACCGTTTTTTTTGTTTTTGCGTGTCTGACAGCCAAAGATTCCACTTATTTTGCAGGCTTCATGTAAAGCCGAAGCGATGTACAACGAGTTGGGATAGATAGTTAAATATCGCAAGACAGATTGCAAGATAGATATTGTCATTTCTTAGATATTATTCATACAGAACCTCAAGTAGAGAAGGCTCCTTGCCAAATAGGCTATGTTGTTAATTCGCATAGCACCCACCCAGACACACACACACACACGGCTCACGAGAAGACTCAGCACAGTAGGCCTACATGGAAATTTCACATTTTCCCTTTCATTTCCCATCAAGTACACCGAGTACGCATGTAATGCTATGAAGTCGACATGGGCTCTCCACCAGCGATGGGATGGTTTTGGGTCACCCGCGGGTGAATCGCGGCTTTTAAATGTCAACATTCGGTCTGTTTTTATGAGCGATAGGTGTGCACCGAAGAGCATTAAATATTCAATGGTACTTGGTTTTATGGGCGCCTGTGTCCGTACTTGTGTGTCAGTGTGAAGGAAGGTATTTCACTGGCTGAATGACCTCCGGTAGACGCAAAGCAAACCATGCAGCTGCACTTCTGCACCCCCTGGTGGCCAAAACCTTAAACGTGATCTTTTTAGCTCAATTCAGCTGTGCTACCGAAGCATATGCATTTGACATGAAAGCACAGCAAAATAGAATATCACACTATACGTTTTATTTTTTAAATTAAGTAGCAATTTACAGAATGAACTGTGCCGGTTTTAAAAAAAAAAAAATCAAAAATACAATTTTAAATGAGAAAGATAGTTTGTGGGGACCGTCCATTCATTTTGCTAGCATTTTCAGAGTTTCTATTTGCCGTGTGACACGGTCTAGAACATTTAAATAATTCATATTATTTACAAATGCTGGGCAAAATTTCAGTTTGTATCTACTGTATGTTAAAATGACACTGTCTGGAGCTAATATTCTTTTCTCGTGTAGGTAGAAGTTTGAGTAGTCAAAATCTTCTGTAGAAATTGCACACCGTGCTGCATTTCTGTGCCTTATTTTGCATGTTGCAAAGCGCATGGCCCAAGGCCTACACTGCATTTTGCACATTACTTTCTTATTGCACAGTGTTCTGTAGGAATGTCTGTATAGCAATAACTCTTCCTATGTGCCTCTTTATTACGTTTGCAGAGAACATCTCACACATTTCTGTGGAAACCATCGTAAATGCATCAAAGATTGGTGACAACTGAGCCAGAAGTGCAACCTTTTCCTTTTTTTTGATTGGCTTGCTCCTGAGTAAAGTGACACAAGGAAAGGCATCTCTCTCTCTCTCTCTCTCTCTCTCTCTCTCTCTCTACCTTGAAGATAGATCAGGTGGCTGGTGGGCTGTGGCTAATAATAATAATAATAATAATAATAAACCATACTGTAACTATAGTACAGTAACACTAATGAAAATGAACAGAATAGAATAGCAGGTCAAATCTATTGCCAGGGGTTGGGGTTCACTCTTATTCTGTAGCAGTCAGCTTTATATTGCGCTTCTAAAGTCATACAACACCCATCCTTTGATATTGTAATGTTTCACACGGGGTTGGGATGTCTCCCTCTTCCTCTCTCTCCTCTAGCCTTGGACTTGAAGAAAGCTTGGGCTTGCTCCAGTCTCCTCTACGGTGGTATATAAGAGGACACATGTGACGAGCAGCGGTAGCCAGCTCTCCCTGTGGTTAACACACGCACATGAAGCAAGTGTCATATCACACGGCTGCAGGTGTACTTCCCTGCAGTCTGCGTTCAGCACAGAGGAGTCATGTGATATGACCGTGATTGTTGATATATGTTGATATATCCCCAAGCCTAGTCATGAACATAATATAAATGTAAATAACTTCCACAGTCCTTTCTACCTTATGCACAATTGTGTTATATTAGGAGTGGTGATAAAGTGCATGTAAGACAAGTACAAGGCTTCCTGCCATGAACCCCTATTTCACTGAGCGCACAATGAGATGTCGCCCCCGTGTGGCAATATCTCGTAGCGAAACCTGAACGTTCAGTCACCTCCAGCGATTTCCAGAGCTCGCGAGGTCATAGCAGTTACAGAACATGACAGGCCATGACTGACACTGCTCGTCTCTACGCTACAGGTCCCAGCAGATCCACATTATGAACTTGCAAAGAAGGAACGCGGTGTTACACATCCACAGTCTTCCGTTTCGGATTTCACACGGAAAAAGAAAATTAAATGGCAATCCATCAACCGCATGGCAGTAAGACTAAGTGTGATCACTTCACCCCCTTCTGTGTGTTTGCGTCTGTATTTGGCATTGCTGTCTAGAGAATGAAAGCCAAGATTTGAGTCAATTCTAGTTACTCTCGGTTTAGAGAACCTCCGCAAGCAAGTGAATGTATCCTACACTACCGTCTGACACTGCCAGTCCTCTATGTAGCCACTGGCATGCCAAGCGCGCGCGCTGTTATCTCCGCGCGCATATCGCAATGAAGGCAGCAGTCATTGGCCCGGTGTTTAATGTCGATAATGCCTCGGCGCCATCACATCCGTAATTAATTCCGGTAATTAAGACACTCTGCGTGCTCACAAACCCAATTAGCATACAGATTTACTAATCTAATTTACATAACTGTTCGCAGCACGAGC
Organism: Synaphobranchus kaupii; assembly: GCA_029718625.1. Taxonomy (NCBI): domain Eukaryota; kingdom Metazoa; phylum Chordata; class Actinopteri; order Anguilliformes; family Synaphobranchidae; genus Synaphobranchus; species Synaphobranchus kaupii. The sequence goes on along the minus strand of CM056378.1, from coordinate 85,016,169 downwards.
GAAGAGAACATTTACCTTACTGCACAAAGACTGTCCAATATTTTTTTGAATTGCGAAATAGCAAAATTGCTTGTGCTATCCCATTGTTATTACTACCTGTAGTAGTTTCCAGGATATTCTAATGATTGGGCCCAATTCGGCTCTTAAGTCGTCTCGTTACAGTAGGCTACTCCAGTATAACGTTTTCTGTCAGTGGTGTTGTTGTAGGTTTTTATTAAAATCATTATATAAATTAAAAGCCGACCTGATTAAGAATTTAAACGAATGCAAAATCATTTAATCTGGAACAGGCTAGTGTGAGGGACCAGAATACTGATGAAAGAAGGAATGATTGGGATAGTACCTATACCCACCACCAGAGGCCAGAGCGGCCGCTCATTGTTGTCCAACTCAACCGCAGATTCTGGGAGTTTTATTTACTTGTATCTAATGGCTGGGCATGCCCTTACAAAAAATACATTTATAAAAGTATGCCTTAAATGTACTTTTTTTTCCTGAAATATGGTACCTGGGATGGTAGTGTACTTCAAGTGCACTTTCATTTTACTTTCCAGAAGTAAACGTAGATCACGGTTTAAAGTATACCAATTTAGGATACAAGTTTAGAAGTAGGCTAGTCATAAATGGTATAGTTCCAGGAAGTACTTTAAGTATACTTAAAATGGCCCAATTAATTTTTTTTTATAAAGTACTTAAAACTGTACTTAAAGTAGCTTATACTTAAAATAAACTTGATGCACATAAGTATACTTTTTTTAAGTTAACTTTTATGTACTACCTTTTTGTAAGAGTGCATAGGTTAAACTCACCTGTGATTGGGCGCAGAAAGCAACGTTATCGATAGTAATATAAATTGACACATTACAGCGCGAGTCCTAAAGGAGGTAGCCTAGGCTACAACAGGATAGGTGTCGCCCTGCCTGGTGTTTAGTCGGAAGCAGAAACAGACTTTCCCAGCTACAGGAAACCTTTAACGCACGAGAATCCCGAATTAAAACTCGTACACTTACTTACGCTCCAAAGCCTTACTCTGCAATTGAACTTTTCGGAGTACCTTTGTTTATTCTCTCTGTATCCGCCGTCTGTTTTATACCGTGTTCTGGCCAATGACCTTCAAGCTGATGAAATGGACTCGACTTCCGTTACACTACGAAATTGTCTTTGAATTGCAAAGCGTTTGTGCCCTACGGCGCAATTCAATTCGGACCTGACGCTGCTGTAATCCACTCAGACTAATGAATCGCCTGGACGGGTTCAGAGCAGACACTGATGGATTCTCCAGACGTGTTCTTGTAATTTAAAGACCCCGTGCAGGCTAATAACTTACTTTCGTGTATTTTAAGTGTTCATTAAGAAACACTATAAATACGTATACTTCATTTTTTTAAATTTATAAACAAGGAAATAATATAAATTTTCCTTCTGCTGTTGTCTGCAAACAATAGCATAGTAGGCCCTACCCGAAAAATAAACACGAGGCCGTCTGCGTGAGCCTACGTTCTGTATGGATATTAATCAAGTTCACTGCTGACTGGCAACCCACTACTCTGTCACACCGCTGATTTGTTAAAATATAAAAGCCATGTTAGTTGCGCAATAAACATGGTCTCCAAATGACCAATAAAAATTCCCCAATCATGGGCAGTATAAGAACTTTTTGGTTGTGTAAATCCTTGCTCTGGATCAAGTCGTTATGGCCCAGACCTTTGTACCACACACTGCGTAGTGAGGCAGCGTTCTTGAACCAAGGGCAGGGGCACAGCTGTGGTGAACACCAGGCCAAAGGTTGCATTAGTGCAACAACCAGGCTATGTCTTCAGTGTCTAGCCAGCAGGTGTGAATAACTTTACAGAACAGCCTGTTTACTGTGCAACATGGGGGAATTAGATGACTCATTGCCTCTCTGTATTTTCATTATAGCACATACATACTGTATAGGTACACAACTAATGTTACACCATATTTTCTTTTGCTTTGATATAACTAATTGTTTGATCATTTGTATAATAGCCTTAGTTCCAACATTACCGCAGAAGCAAGGGGTTATGGCAGGACATTGGGGACCCCTCTATACTTTAATGCAGTGTTCTCGTGCATGGAAGGGGCCACAGACTGTTATCCAATCAGAACTGCACCAGTGGCTCTCTAGTGACCCCTGCTGGTCCGCCTGTTGAGCCACATGAGGCATCTTCCTCCCACTGGTGTCTGCGCGAGGCCGACTTGCGAACTGCGGCATAATGAGAATTGGTGGATGACATTGCTTGTCTGTGCTCTCCCGGATCCATTGAGGCTGCGGCAGTAAGCGCTGATATATACGTATGTAACTGGGGAGAGAAAGGGGGGGGGGGGGGGTACAAAATTGTACTTTAACCAAAAAGAAAAGTAGGAAAGCCTTCGGGGTGTGCCAGCCCGGCCCAGCAGTAGAGGAGAGCTAGCCCAGGCTCTGCGTGATCTGGCCGGGTAACCAAGCCAAAGACTCGCCCCTGGAACGTGTATACAGCGGGTGGGGTGGGGAAAGTGGAGGCCGG
>CM056378.1:84498641-85008641 GCA_029718625.1 Synaphobranchus kaupii | reverse complement strand
AACATTCTGAATACAGAGCACTTTGTTGCACTGATATAATTTCAGCGTACGTACTGTTCCTTTCACAAACAAAGCATAATCTCCGTTTAATAGTAAGTCAACCCACCATACTGGTACATTTCATATGCATAAAATCTGCAGCTATGCTACATTACATTCTACATAAAAATAATCGGCTGTGCAATGTCACCATCCACATCATAGCCTGACATTATGATAACATGCTATTTCGGCATGCCATGGTAATGCCACTCATATTGTGGATGGTGAAACGGTACACCCTAACACAGTGTATGGTCAAATGGCTTAAGCGTTTATGAATGTTCGCGTACAGCTTATGAAGGCTTTTGCTGTTTTAATTAGGACCAGTCCTAGAAACCACCAAAATGACATATGAGGTTTTTTTTTTTTTAAAGACTTCTACGATTATAGATGTGTGGACTGAGCTATTTCCCATTAAAATACATCTGTGAGGGATTTTGTTTTGCTACTCTGAGAGATTAAGGATCTGGATCACAAGTTTCCTGTGAGGAACCGCACCCGTGCAGTGCCGACATGCTCGTAAAGGTCGCAACATCATGTTACGTTGTTCCGATTCGTTTGGGGTCAGAAGGGGGAGGTTGGGGGGGAGGGGTCCTGTCGCAGAGAGGCTGTCGGTCGCTCGGCTTGTCACCCAGAGCGAGGGCCTGTACATGTTAGCCGTGGACACGAGAGGATTACGGCGTCCCTGACGAGCCCGGGCTGGGGGCTGTAACAGAAACCAGCGCACTTCCAGCCAGCGCCCTTTAAGGCGAATAGGGGCGCCGAAAAGTCTCCGAGGTAAATTGGGGGAGAGCACATGCTGTCTGAAGCGCCCCCATAATCCCAGCGAGGGGGCCCCGGGGGCCCAGGTACGCCCTGACGGAGAGGAGGGGGGAGGGGGGAGGGGCAGCTGGCGGGAATGCTTCCCTTAGCCCCCCGCTAGCGCCTGGCCGCATTGACTGCATTGCCTGCATAGTCTGCACTGGCAACCTTCGAGGGCCTAACACTAATGCGCCCACCCCCCTCCCATTCTACAGTTTTCTGAGGAGCCATTTCATTTTCCGACTCAGTCCCAAAAATAAGAAAAAGGGAACACCACTGCTCCCATGACGGACAGAGCGACCAAGCCCCGCCTCACCCCACCCCCGCGCTACACAACTCCGGCGTGCTGACACCGCTTGCTTTTAGGACCTTCATTACCGCCAGCTGATTTATCTCCAGACTCCATTACTGAAGTAACCTGTGCTTCACTAATGCTCATTTCCCATTCCCGCCATCCGGCCGCGTGGTCAGAGCGCACTTAATAGTCCTACAAACGGCGGAGCCGCTGGGGTCGCCAGACCCGACCTGCGCAGTTTAACGGCGGGGTGCGCTCCTGGGGCTAATTGGACAGGGGATTGTGCTCACAGATTAAAATGAATCAAGATGAATTCGGAGGAGGGGGGTCGGTGGAGTTGTAAATAAGAATCAGTGTGGGGTAATTGAACCCCATCTCTAAGTGGGTGGTAATTGAAAGCTAATTGGTTGACGGGTGGCTTCCACTCCAGCAAGCATAAAGGTGTATGCTGTAAGGCAGGGCCCAGTGTCTGGATGTCTCAATGTTAAACTCTTTTAAGCTACGCTTCTAAATCTCCGTATGTGTTTACACTGTATATTACACAGCTGTGTACAGCAACAGTAGCACCCGGAGCTAAATCAATAATGGGGTGCTCGCTTTCACAGTGGGCACTAACAAGCAACCTTTTGATGCTCAAAGTGACAACCACTGATAGCTTTCTCTGTGCCAGGGGAATGCGATTCGTCTTACAAGCAAATTCAAGGAAGGTGACATCACATTACATGTTTGTTTGTTTATTGAACATTTTTTTAATTCCACATGTTCCTAATCATAAATATGGGCCTGGTCCAAGGCTGCAGCATCCAAGGTCAGTTCACTGGAAGCATTGGCACACACATCCTCTGAAGCATGTGAAGTCATCCAGCATGTCTTTCACTACAGTCCCCCTGCAGAATACTGCACAGCTGCACTGCACTAGAACCCTGCACAGCTCCATCACACTAGAATACTGCACAGCTGCATCGCACTAGAATACTGCACAGCTGCATCACACTAGAATACTGCACAGCTGCATCGCACTAGAATACTGCACAGCTCCATCACACTAGAATACTGCACAGCTCCATCACAATAGAATACTGCACAGCTCCATCACACTAGAATACTGCACAGCTGCATCGCACTAGAATACTGCACAGCTGCATCACACTAGAATACTGCACAGCTGCATTGCACTAGAACACTGCACAGCTGCATCACACTAGAACACTGCACAGCTGCATCGCACTAGAATACTGCACAGCTCCATCACACTAGAATACTGCACAGCTCCATCACACTAGAACACTGCATCACACTAGAATACTGCACAGCTGCATTGCACTAGAACACTGCACAGCTGCATCGCACTAGAACACTGCACAGCTGCATCGCACTAGAACACTGCACAGCTCCATCACACTAGAATACTGCACAGCTGCATTGCACTAGAATACTGCACAGCTCCATCACACTAGAATACTGCACAGCTGCATTGCACTAGAACACTGCACAGCTGCATCGCACTAGAACACTGCACAGCTGCATCGCACTAGAATACTGCACAGCTCCATCACACTAGAATACTGCACAGCTGCATTGCACTAGAACATTGCACAGCTGCATCGCACTAGAACACTGCACAGCTGCATCGCACTAGAACACTGCACAGCTGCATCGCACTAGAACACTGCACAGCTGCATCGCACTAGAACACTGCCCAACTGCATCACACTAGAGCACTGCACAGCTGCATCGCACTAGAACACTGCACAGCTGCATCAAACTAGAACACTGCACAGCTGCATTGCACTAGAGCACTGCACAGCTGCATTGCACTAGAACACTGCACAGCTGCATCGCACTAGAACACTACACAGCTGCATCGCACTAGAACACTGCCCAACTGCATCGCACTAGAGCACTGCACAGCTGCATCACACTAGAACACTGCACAGCTGCATCGCACTAGAACACTGCACAGCTGCATTGCACTAGAACACTGCACAGCTGCATTGCACTAGAACACTGCACAGCTGCATTGCACTAGAACACTGCACAGCTGCATTGCACTAGAGCACTGCACAGCTGTATTGCACTAGAACACTGCACAGCTGCAACACACTAGAACACTGCACAGCTGCATCACACTAGAACACTGTACAGCTGCATTGCACTAGAACACTGCACAGCTGCATTGCACTAGAACACTGCACAGCTGCATCACATTAGAATACTGCACAGCTGCATCACACTAGAACCTGGGTTTTCAATAGGGGGTCAGAGAAGGTACTGTAGGGGGTCCCTTGCCAGACTTGATATGCCATTAGAACACTGTAAAGCTGCATTGCATTAAAATGCTGCATAGCTGCATTGCACAAGAATGCTACATAGCTGCATTGCACTAGCATACTGCATGGTTGTATTGCATTATAATGCTGCATAGCTGCATTGCACAATAATTCTACATAACTACATTGCATTACAATACTGAATAGCTGCATTACACTAGTATGCTGCATAGCTGCACTGCATTACAACACTGCATAGCTGTATACCATTTGAATGCTGCATAGCTGCATTGCAATAGTATGTTGCTTAGCTGCATTGCATTAGAATGCTGCATTGCAATAGTATGTTGCATCGCTGCATTTCATTAGAATGCTGCATAACGGAATAGCACTAAAACGCTGCATAGCCCCATTGCAGCATTGTACAAAAAACTGCACAGCTGAATTGCATTAGAATGCTGCATAGCTAAATTCAAAATGCAGCCAATTGAGCAATGACCTGGAGGACAGCCAGTACGACACTACGGTAGGGCTGGGCGATATACAACGTCGATAATTATCGAATGCAATAACGGACGTTGCCACCGTGTGGGGCGCCATTCTTTTCGTATTTTTTTTCTTTAAGTATACCCAATATACGGCAGTAAACATCGAAACTTCAGAGGCCGCGTGAAATGCTTCCGGGAAAAAACATCACCGCTGATATCTATTGAGTGTTGATAAGACAGCCAACCAGCAGCAAGGTCATACAGCTTTCACGTGATCATGTGATGTGTTTTTTCAATCGCATGAAAGGTGCAATGCCTTTCTGTGATTGTCCGTCTTATCAACGCGCAGTAGACGCGTTTTTTTCCCGGAATAATTTCACACGGGTTTTGAAGTTTAGATTACTACCGCATCAGGTATAATTAATTTTAAAAAGACGAAAAAAAGGCAATACCCCCACATGCTGGCAACTATGGAGAGGAAACCGTGCCACAATGAAATTCAATCACAAACGGGACGAGGGGGGAAAACAATCGCCACAACGTATTGTTTTACAGTGAGCAGCACGAAGAAATAGTGCCATGTTGAAATGCAATGCATTGCTTTTCACTGTGGACGTGAAGAGAACGTGCCACAATGCAAATCAAAATTATCATTTCATTGATTTGCATCTTGTTCAACTGCCATCCAGAAAAACAATTAGAAGGGATTACATTACACATAATTGAATGATGAAATCGTGCCATACCACACCGAAATGCAAAGTGCATCTATTTCATTTTCGGGAAGTACTATGCTGAAATCATGCAAGTTGAAAATGTAATCATTGTCCAATCACAGCTCTCTAGCAAACGGGGGCGTGGTTGAGGAAAACAGACACAGATAGTTGCTCAAGATCTGATCGAGCCGATCAGGACAGGCGATCAGGGGGTTGCCATACGCGCTAACCAGCGGAAGGCTTTGTACTCCTGCAGGCGGTGCAGTCACAGTGGCAGGCCTTATGGGATGGTGAGAGTAAGGGGAGACACTTGTATAGGGTTCAACGGACGGTGGGGACTGCAAGGGCTGTGAGGGGTAGTAGGCGGGATGGGGTTCCTCTCCATAGGCAACGGCCGTTATTGCAATCGATAATTATTGTTGCGATATATCGCCCAGCCCTACACTACGGCCAATTATGCTGCAATACCTCCTGGCCCCCACCAGATCTGATCCAAGCCATAGGGCCCATCACTGTACTAAGCCCCACTCAGTTATCGTGAATGACATCATCTTCTAATAGGAACAGCTCACTCCAACCAGCCTTCTCATGTGCACTAGACCAGACAAAGAATCTGTCTATTCAAATATCTGACCATAAGACTGCTAAATCAGGATCTTGGAACAGAACTCAGTTGTTTGACAATGAACCGAAAAAGACCAAAAAAATCTATTTTTATTATCTTTCCATAAAGGAGAGCTTAATAGCTATGGAAACTGTAATTCACTGAAGGCATTCATTTTCCTGACTGAAGGTGTGAGTGAATGCAGATGTCTTTGTAGTCAGTCACTCATTACTTGCACAAAAATAACTGAACTTTCAGTCTCGGCTCACTGGATTAAAGGGACAAATAAACGACTCCATTATGAAAATATTTCTTCTTGGGACCCACAGAACATTCGAATTTCAAATGAATCGAAATATGTAATAGACACCAATTTTTTTAATCAAATCAAATAGGGAAACAAAAAAACATTTCTTGAGCCCTAATCTGTGATATGTGAGGTTTTGAAGGTATTAAAGGGTTTGAAATGGAATAGTTTTTCATTCAAAGCCTTTTGTACCCTTTTCGTCAGATTCAGCGCTTCATCAAACATTCAGGACATTGACGTTCTGTGTAACTTTGTCCCTTCTAAACACAATTTTTTTCTTGAACATTCTGCTTTGTGATTTCAGTTTTCCCCTCACACTGGAGTGGCTAAATCCAGACCTCTTATCAGCGACGCTACATCTGGCATTGGGCCTTACCTGTCTGGCGTTTAATTTGTGCCAGATTTGGACATAACAAAATTACAGGTAAGCAGATGATCCTATAGTCAATGTGGTGTTAAGGGTAAGCAGATGATCCTACAGTCAGTGTGGCGTTATGGGTAAGCAGATGATCCTACAGTCAGTGTGGCATTATGGGTAAGCAGATGATCCTACAGTCAGTGTGGCGTTGATTGCCTGGCAGGGCAGAACAGTTAAGGTAGTTTCTAGGCCAGTATCTATACAGTATACAGTTTTTAGCTGCATACTTTATAGAATTTACATTATAAATCACCCTTTATTTTAAGAAACAAATCATTAACATAAAATAATAATACTGTACATCTCATTATATAACTAATAATTTATTCTAATATACCTGCAATTATGGGAGAGTGAGGTCTCCAGAGCTCCATCATAGGTGTCAATCACTGGCCTGTAGGAACAACAGAATTCCTGTTATTGGTTTAAAAACAATCACTTAGCGCCCATCTTGTGGCCCCACCCATTTATGACTTTCTCAAGCCACAGTCTCCCATCACCAATGTGTATGTATATTGGCATGGAAATGTCAATTATTGCGCCAAGTAAACAGCGTTTACTTCAAGGAAGAAACCCCTGCACCCCCAAGACAAGAAGAACAATAACGCATTTCATTATTAGTAGTACCACTAGTGGTATTAATCTTATAAATGGTTTTAGTCCTACTACCAAAGGACCCCGTTTCACCACACCCCCTACAGGTAGACCAGAAATCTTACAAACTAGGAAGAGAAACTATCGCAACATGAAACGGCCAGAACCTCTCTGTTCCAATTACCATGTAAAAACCTGCCAATGAATTACGCCGCACTTCCACACTGGTTTATTTGACAGGATAGTTACTCTGCTTTATTTCACCGGCCCATAACGGGTTCCTAACGTCGGACAAACCTACACGTATGACAAACGCCACAGGCTAGCAACCGACCTTTGTTGTGATATATGGCTTTATTTCTTTCCATTTCTCGGACGGCTGGGAACCGTTGCCTGGTAGAAATGAATGCGCGTGATTGAGAGGGAGAAGAAGCACTCCTGTCAAAGTTGAATACAGGTGCAACGGGTGACGGCTGTGCGTGCGCATATTTGTGCGTGTACACGCCTGTCTGTGCACGTGTGTACGAGCATGAATGAATAGACCCGCTGATGCCCGTGCACAAATATACTGTACAGTAGACAGCTTCAGGGCAGCAGCTGTTAGCGGTTAGCTGTGTGTGTCAGTCAAAGAAAACTGACCCGCACCACAGGCGCTATCAACACAGTAGACCGACTAAAAACCTGATATGTAGGAAACGGCTGAGGAATTGTTTATGGTTTTTATTTTTCCTGAAAAAAAAAATCTATTCTTATGTATAAAGAGAGAATGAGTTTGGAACTCCAAATAACTTTGATCCTGTGTGAATAAAATATTCCTCCATGAGTTGATGTTTTAGAATTGGCAGAGAGAGCACATCCTTCTTCGAGGGTAGAATTTAAATCCTAATAAAAAACATATGACCAAACTATGAAATCAAACATTTAATAAATTATCCAATATTCAACAGTTAAAAAAAAAAAATCAAAGTGTTCAAATGAATAAAAAAATGTAAACCAGTATGTGATCTCACCTCATCCAAGAAGAACACACTATCAGCTTATTCCATATTCCTTTTATCCATCTTTTCTCCCTCGTTCTTTCTTCTCCGCAAATTAATTTATGGTCTAATTACAGCTCTTGGACAAGTCACAGAATTATGATGGAACACAAATTATCCCTGGTTTGTAGAAGGTGGGAAATGGCACGGGGGAATTGAAAACTAGCAGCTGGATCAATATTTAGAAGCCCCAGAAGGGTTAGACCAAGGGTGACAGCAATACGCACTGGAAAAATATCACACATTTAATTTAAGGCCAGTCATTACTCTTTTTTATTATTTTTTAAACTCGCTGGCTAACTGGGTTGATGAGATAAAAAAGGAAAACAAAACAAGTTAAAAAAAAAAAAAAAACTAGGCGAATGCCTGTGTGGCTCTGGAATGTTGCGGAGTGACGAGTAACCTCCAGCGAGAGAGATGAAGTGCTTGCTGTGCCCAAAATACCCAACCACAGGACATGCCATGTAAAATCAACCAGCAGGAATTAACCACATCGCTCTAGAGGGCGACATCACTGTCAGCAACCAGGTCATTATATGCAGTCACAGAACACTTGACTCATTTAAAGTTTCTCCTGCCACATTCTTAAAAAGAGCAAACATTTCCCCCTTTTTTATTTTTTTTTAAAGACAATTTTTAATGCAATTCTATGAAAAAAAACAACAAAAAAACAAACGTAAATTAAAAGCAACTTTCATCGGTTCACTCGTCTTTGAAGCAGATGCTTTTCACTCTCTGACGGCTTTCATCTGACCGCAGTCATTTGAAACATTCTTTTGAGCGGGACGTTTCGCGCAACATCCCATAAATATTTGGGTGGTATTTATGGCTGTTGTTGTAGTTGTAGAATGTTTTCCAGACTTTCTTGAGTCTTTGGTTGAAGCCAATGCACCCCTGGGCATATGGTCTGGTACAGCTGTCTGCCAGTCTACAGGCAGTCCTCACCAGACCAGTGTGCCTGTCCCTTAACTCTCCATGTTATGATCCACCCAAGACCCCCCCTCCCCATACTTACCCCCCTCCCCTCACATACATACCCCCCCGTAAAAAATTATATCACTCAAAATGAGGGCTAGCATTAGCATTTGCATTTTATTGCAGGCAAGAGATTTAGAGCAAAGGATATATCAGCACTGAGCAGACAGAATTAGTTAACAATGCCATTATCCTGCTTTTATGGCGGCCATAACTCTTCCCTGTGGCCAGCGGAGTGAGAGGAGGAGAAGAAGGGGAGAGAGGAAGGAGGGGAAGGAAAGAGGGAGGAGGGAGAGAGGGAGGAGGGAGAGAGGGACGAAGGGCTCCCACCCATCCGAGTCCTAGAAGAGAGAGAGAAAAAATGACAACCTGTGAAACTGTAACGCCGTTCTGAGGGCTCAACAGAAGGCAGTCCAAACCCAGAGGTAACGATGGGCATGGCTCTGACCTGCATGTGGATCCACACTGGACTACAGGAGGCCTCTGCCCTCACACTCTACAGTGCCCCAAAGCACAGAGAGAGGAATGGAGAGAGCGGTCACTCCATGTGGATCCACACTGGACTACAGGAGGCCTCTGCCCTCACACTCTACAGTGCCCCAAAGCACAGAGAGAGGAATGGAGAAAGAGAGGTCACTCCAAATTACTTTGATCATTCCGCACTAGACCCCTCCACCACGACACAATTTCAAAATGCTAAAGATTAAGCCCAGGTGACCACAGACAATCATCTGTAATGAGACCAGCCCTGCAGTCAGATACAGCCCTACTGTCAGATACATACAGACCTGCAGTCAGATACAGCCCTACTGTCAGATACATACAGACCTGCAGTCAGATACAGCCCTACTGTCAGATACATACAGACCTGCAGTCAGATACAGCCCTACTGTCAGCTCCAGCCCTGCTGTCAGATACAGCTCTGCAAGCGATTAACAACCACTTAGAAACCATTAAAGCTGGAGTATGCAACTTTTTCAACGGTCGTATTCGTTGTCAAAACATTTCAGTTATAACAACATTTCAATTCAGTTATAATATGTCTTTAAACCAATCCACTCCCGAACATCACGCCACCTTCTAAAATGAGGACCTATGTTTAATCTAGTTTATGAGCGAGCTTTATCCAATTCCTTTTTATTTTTCTTTGCGTGAAATAGTGCCGGTGTAACGGGTCACTTAATTTCTAGCTAGTGAACTCGCAAGGTCAATGTCATTGTTGATTGGTTTGCGACGTGAACCGGCCTATCTTAGATTTGTTTTTGAAAACAAAAATTCAGGCCAAATCGCTAGTTTTAGAATGCAGAATTTGAGGGTATAAACACAGCGTATGGTGCTCGATTTCTCTCACAGCAGTTATTTCTCTGATTGCTACCAACTAACTGAAAAAACCCACGCTGGACCCCTCCAACATCCAAAACTACAGACCGGTATCTCTCCTTCCTTTTCTTTCCAAAACTATTGAACGTGCTGTTTCTAACCAATTGTCTTCTTTCCTTACCCAGAACAACCTGCTAGACCCCCACCAGTCCGGCTTCAAACTTGGCCACTCAACGGAGACCGCACTCCTCTCTGTCAGCGAGATGCTTCACGCAGCTCGGGCAGCCTCCCTCTCCTCTGTGCTAATACTCCTAGACCTCTCTGCCGCCTTCGACACCATAGATCACTCCATCCTCCTGTCGTCCCGGTCTGCAGCGGGGATCGGCGGCGCGGCCCTGGCCTGGATTGAGTCCTACCTCTCGGAGCGTTCCTCCCAGGTTGCCTGGGCTGGTAAAGTATCGGCACCCCCGTCCCCCTTACCACAGGAGTCCCCCAGGGCTCAGTCCTTGGTCCCCTCCTTTTCTCCACCTACACCAAATCCCTTGGCCCTGTTATCACTGCTCATGGTCTTTGTTACCACTGCTATGCTGACGATGCTCAACTCTTTCTCTCCTTCTCACCCTCTGACACTCAGGTGTCAGCCCGCATCTCTGCTTGCCTGAGAGACATCCAGACCTGGATGGACAACCACCATCTGAAGCTCAATCCAGGCAAGACTGAGCTCATCTACATTCCTGCTCTAACCTCTCCCCCTCTCAATCTCTTCATTTCCCTAGGGGACACTCCACTGACCCCAATGCCCTGTGCCAGGAACCTCGGAGTGGTGATGGACAACAGGCTGTCCCTCTCCGAGAACATCGCAGTGGTAACCCGGGCGTGCAGGTTCTTCCTGTACAACATCAGGAGAATCCGTCCCTTTCTCACCACCCACTCAACCCAGCTCCTGGTCCAAGCGATGGCGCTGTCCCGCCTGGACTATTGCAACTCTCTCCTGGCTGGCCTGCCAGCATCGGCCATTAGACCCCTTCAGCTTATCCAGAACGCAGCAGCGCGCCTGGTCTTCAACCTCCCCCGACACTCCCATGTCACCCCCCCTGCTCATTGACCTCCACTGGCTACCTGTGATTGGCTCGCATCAAATTCAAAACATTGGTGCTCGCCTTCCAAGCAGTCCGAGGATCTGCCCCTCCATACCTCCAAAAGCTCATCAGACCCTACACAACCTACCAGATCCCTGCGTTCCGCCTCCTCAGGACGACTGGTACCCCCCCCCCACTTCATACTAGCACCCGGTCTCGACGTCTGTCTGTCCTGGCCCCACGGTGGTGGAATGAGCTCCCCGTGGAGGTCAGAACAACAGAAAGTCTGACCACCTTCAAGCGCAGATTGAAGACTCACCTCTTCAAGCTGCACCTCTCCCCACCCCTTCCTACCTCCTTGTGACCTCCCTTGATTTTGTTTTTCTGAATCCTTGTTGAAGTGGTTCAAACTGCTACTTTAATACTTAAGGTTACTTATTGGCTTACTGTTGTACACGCCAATGATTGATATCGTGTGGTCCCCCCCCACCCCCAAAAAATAAATAAATAAATAAATAAAAAATACTGACTGCGCCTGGTGTTTGAAATCGTATTTACCTTTTTAGGGTCATTTTAACGCACTTGTTCCTAGTTTGAAAATGCACTATGTACATCGCTCTGGATAAGAGCGTCTGCCAAATGACTATAATGTAATGTAATGTTCCACAATATTTTTCTTTACAAAAGTTGCATACTCCAGCTTTAAATAAATGAAATCGGTATTCACCCCTTGTGTTCAGGAGGGAGCCAAATTAGCGGGTGAGTGGCTGTGGTCACGCAGAAACACCCCAGAAGGATTTACAGCACACAGTGAGAGAGACGGATTTGAGCCCAACTTTCTGACCTCACCCTCACCATTCACCGGGACAGTTTGTGCTGCTGTACTTCAGTAGTAGTCAATCTTTTTGTTTTGGTTCTGGTGCCGTTGAAGCCCACTTTGGATTTCAGGAAGTTCACAACTTACTTACAACCGCCAACCAACAACCCTGTTGTCACAGCAATGATGAGGGAAAAGGCAATGTCAGGGTGATGACAGGAAGATGTGAGTGCGCATGCGGGTGACTGTTGTCATGCAGGGCTGGGGGTGGCCACTGAGCACATGGTGAACAGGCAGGACAAAATCAAGAGAAATGCTCGGCTTGCTGCCTTTTATTCAACCAAAACAAATCGTTTATAAAACAAAAAGGCCAATCTGGCAACCAAAAACTCCACACCAAAGGAACAGAAAACAGTCTACAAAAACTACAAAAAAAAAAAAACAGGCACCACCATGCAACAGCCATATAGCAATCGAGTCCTCCAAAACACCCTCCTCTTAGGCCTGAGAATCAGCCTTTTTATTGAGCCCAATGATTTGGTAACGGGCAGCCAGCTAAAGAGATTACAATGAATCACAGCTGCTGCCATACCTGTGAGTAGGGCAGGTGCTGCCCCCCTAGTGGAGAGCACTTCCTGGCGTGTACACGAGTGTGCGTATAAATAGAATAGAACAGAATAACTTTTATTTTCCTGTGTGGGAACTTCAGTACTTCCCTGTCCTATAACAGACATACCAGCACATTAAAAAACAAAAGGTAAAAGCTTGAAGAGTCCACGGTGCACTGTGTCTATGGTGCAAGAGTTTTGGGATAGAGTGTGCTTGCTTATGTGTGCGTGTGTGTACATGTACTGTGTACTTAATCTGTGTGTGTGTGTATGTATGTATGTATGCACTACATCTTTCATATGTCTGTGTGTATATATGTGTGTATGTATGTTTGTACTATGTGTGTGTGTGTATGTATGTATGTCTGCAAAGGGTAACTCATATGTGTGTGTGCGTGTGTGTACGTATGCATGTTCTGGGTACTTAATGGACCCCATTCCACTGCCCTCTCATGGGCCCCATGGACAGATGTGAGGCGGGGCCAAAGCCCTCTGGAACAATTTCTGCTGCAGAGAAGGGTCTGTGTTTGCAGACGCACCTCAGAGAGTGTGGCCATACCTCACAAAACAAGCAGCCCTGCACCGGGACCAGCTGGTACAGGGGCCAAATATACCCCCACTATCTGCTCTTATATGTCCCAGCTCACTGCAGCCCACCTTTAAATGTGATGAGTTTGCATGTCCGTGTGTGTGTGTGTGCGTGCGTGTTTATGTGTGTGTTTGTAACTTTGATGGAGACACAACTATGGCCCTAGCCGTTACGTACTGAGAGAAGGGGGGATCACACCCCTACACTCGTCTGCATATAAAACATCCTCCTTCCCTCACTCCCTCCATCCTTCCTCACTCCCTCCCTCTTTACAAATCCCACCCCCACCACCCTGCCCTCGGGTCCCAGTGCTGCTCTTCTGACCTTCTGGGGGCTGGGAATTTACTGGTGACCTTTGCATTCCACTTGGAGAGGAGCTGCTTTTCACCTTAGAAAATTCCAGGAGCTCAGATAGGTAGGCACAGAACGGGGGAGAGAGACAGAGAGAGAGAGACCACTCTGTATATATATATATATATATACAGTACCAGTCAAAAGTTTGGACACACCTACTCATAGAAGGTTTTTTTCCGTTATTTTTACTGTTTTCCCACATTTTGGAATAGTAAAGACATCAAAACTATGAGATAACACAAATTAATTATGCAAAGACCAAAAAAGTGTTAAACAAATAAAAAAAAGTCATATATTTTAGATTCTTCAAGTAGCCCACCCTTTGCCTTGATAACGGCCTTGCACATTCCTGCCATTCTCTCAGACAACATCTGTGGTAAACAGGTATTCCACAGGTAAACAGGTGATGCCATCATGACTCTATATAAAAGGATATCAAAAGGACTCCTGATATCTTATTTCCAGGTACTCTTAGAAGCGATACTATAACCTCTGCATTTGAATGGATCTCTATGGGAATTGGGGGGTGGGACTAGATTTAGCTTTAAATTACACTGGAACAGTGTGGAACACATGGTTGGTAAAAATGGCTTGTAATTCATCAAGGGACTGAGGTATCAAACAGGCCTCAAAACCATCACTCTGCTGCCAGATATGCAGTAGATATGGATGGATCACTTTAAGGGTTGTTTCACCTGACAAACTCTATGAAAAAATTTGTCAGGAGAGGAAACCCTTCAAGACACCTAAGTGTATGTAAACTTCCGACTTCAACTGTATATATATATATAAATGCCTCAACTCCCTTCTACCATCCTCAGGAAGATTAGGGTAACTGCAGGGATTTGTCATAGCAAATGGAGTAAATGTGCGTACACACTCAGTAGTGCAGTGTAGTCAGATAGCACTGCCAAGACGAAGTAAAAGCAGCCATACGGAGCGCGGATCCTGACTCTGCCCTTGGCTCAACTTTGGTTTGTGACTCTCACCCTGACCTTCTGCCCCGCCTCTCTGAAAGACAACATAGGGTGAACTATTAAAGTGTCCCTCCTGATCTTTCTCATCTCTCTCATTGGCTCAGTAAAACAGGAACTGCCCCATGGTGACGGCACCGCCACGCAACATGCTGGCGTGTATTAACTCATCGCCCCAGAGAACAAATACACGGGGTCCACACCCCCCCCCCCCCCCCCCCCCCCCACTGAGTTACGGGGCTGTTCTTAGCGCCTGGGCATGTTTGTGAAGCACAGATGTTATGGAAGGGACTTGGCTGGCAGTTTGGTGAAAGGCACTGCTCAATAATCAATGTCACTACTCAATAACCAATAACACTGCTCAATGACACTGAGCAATAACCAATAACACTGCTCAATGACACTGAGCAATAACCAATAACACTGCTCAACTGACACTGAGCAATAACCAATAACCAATAACACTGCTCAATGACACTGAGCAATAACCAATAACACTGCTCAATGACACTGAGCAATAACCAATAACACTGCTCAATGACACTGAGCAATAACCAATAACACTGCTCAATGACACTGGGCAATAACCAATAACACTGCTCAATGACACTGAGCAATAACCAATAACACTGCTCAATGACACTGGGCAATAACCAATAACACTGCTCAGTGACACTGAGCAATAACCAATAAACACTGCTCAATGACACTGAGCAATAACCAATAACACTGCTCAATGACACTGAGCAATAACCAATAACAACTGCCCAATGACACTGAGCAATAACCAATAACACTGCTCAATGACACTGAGCAATAACCAATAACACTGCTCAATGACACTAAGCAATAACAATAACACTGCTCAATGACACTGAGCAATAACCAATAACACTGCTCAATGACACTGAGCAATAACCAATAACATTGCTCAATGACACTGAGCAATAACCAATAACACTGCTCAATGACACTGAGCAATAACCAATAACACTGCTCAATGACACTGAGCAATAACCAATAACACTGCTCAATGACACTGAGCAATAACCAATAACACTGCTCAATGACACTGGGCAATAACCAATAACACTGCTCAATGACACTGAGCAATAACCAATAACACTGCTCAATGACACTGAGCAATAACCAATAACACTGCTCAATGACACTGAGCAATAACCAATAACACTGCTCAATGACACTGAGCAATAACCAATAACACTGCTCAATGACACTGAGCAATAACCAATAACACTGCTCAATGACACTGAGCAATAACCAATAACATTGCTCAATGACACTGAGCAATAACCAATAACACTGCTCAATGACACTGAGCAATAACCAATAACACTGCTCAATGACACTGAGCAATAACCAATAACACTGCTCAATGACACTGAGCAATAACCAATAACATTGCTCAATGACACTGAGCAATAACCAATAACACTGCTCAATGACACTGAGCAATAACCAATAACACTGCTCAATGACACTGAGCAATAACCAATAACACTGCTCAATGGCACTGAGCAATAACCAATAACACTGCTCAATGACACTGAGCAATAACCAATAACACTGCTCAATGACACTGAGCAATAACCAATAACACTGCTCAATGACACTGAGCAATAACCAATAACACTGCTCAATGACACTGAGCAATAACCAATAACACTGCTCAATGACACTGAGCAATAACCAATAACATTGCTCAATGACACTGAGCAATAACCAATAACACTGCTCAATGACACTGAGCAATAACCAATAACACTGCTCAATGACACTGAGCAATAACCAATAACACTGCTCAATGACACTGAGCAATAACCAATAACACTGCTCAATGACACTGAGCAATAACCAATAACATTGCTCAATGACACTGAGCAATAACCAATAACACTGCTCAATGACACTGAGCAATAACCAATAACACTGCTCAATGACACTGAGCAATAACCAATAACACTGCTCAATGACACTGAGCAATAACCAATAACACTGCTCAATGACACTGAGCAATAACCAATAACACTGCTCAATGACACTGAGCAATAACCAATAACATTGCTCAATGACACTGAGCAATAACCAATAACACTGCTCAATGACACTGAGCAATAACCAATAACACTGCTCAATGACACTGAGCAATAACCAATAACACTGCTCAATGACACTGAGCAATAACCAATAACACTGCTCAATGACACTGAGCAATAACCAATAACACTGCTCAATGACACTGAGCAATAACCAATAACATTGCTCAATGACACTGAGCAATAACCAATAACACTGCTCAATGACACTGAGCAATAACCAATAACACTGCTCAATGACACTGAGCAATAACCAATAACACTGCTCAATGACACTGAGCAATAACCAATAACACTGCTCAATGACACTGAGCAATAACCAATAACATTGCTCAATGACACTGAGCAATAACCAATAACACTGCTCAATGACACTGAGCAATAACCAATAACACTGCTCAATGGCACTGAGCAATAACCAATAACACTGCTCAATGACACTGAGCAATAACCAATAACACTGCTCAATGACACTGAGCAATAACCAATAACACTGCTCAATGACACTGAGCAATAACCAATAACACTGCTCAATGACACTGAGCAATAACCAATAACACTGCTCAATGACACTGAGCAATAACCAATAACATTGCTCAATGACACTGAGCAATAACCAATAACACTGCTCAATGACACTGAGCAATAACCAATAACACTGCTCAATGACACTGAGCAATAACCAATAACACTGCTCAATGACACTGAGCAATAACCAATAACACTGCTCAATGACACTGAGCAATAACCAATAACATTGCTCAATGACACTGAGCAATAACCAATAACACTGCTCAATGACACTGAGCAATAACCAATAACACTGCTCAATGACACTGAGCAATAACCAATAACACTGCTCAATGACACTGAGCAATAACCAATAACACTGCTCAATGACACTGAGCAATAACCAATAACACTACTCAATGACACTGAGCAATAACCAATAACATTGCTCAATGACACTGAGCAATAACCAATAACACTGCTCAATGACACTGAGCAATAACACTGCTCAATGACACTGAGCAATAACCAATAACACTGCTCAATGACACTGAGCAATAACCAATAACACTGCTCAATGACACTGAGCAATAACCAATAACACTGCTCAATGACACTTCAATAACACTGTTCAATAACCAATGATACTGCTCAATAACCAGTAACACTACTCAATAACCAATAAGACTGCTCAATAAGACTGCTCAATTACCATTGACACTGCTAAATAACCAATAACACTGCCTCTTTGGCCACACCCCTTCATCAACATGTACAAGACAAAACAAAGAGCAAATCAGCCTTCATCAAGGACCGAGAGACGAGAGTTTTAACTATTAACCACCCAAGCTGAGTCGCCTACCTGTTCAGGGTGTTATGAGTGCCGTATCTGTCTGAAGCACTTGGTTCTCGCTACATTAGCAGCAGGCAGTAAAAGCCCAGCAGCATTTTGGAGGAGAGGAGCGCGATCCTGAATTGCACAAATCAATAAATAGGTAAATAAAATGGAGACGCAGAGCCGAGATTAAACAAACCCCGAAGGCTTTGGCCATTGGGCCTCGATAATTTACTTGACAGGTAAAGTTGTGTTTCCCTACATCTCATAAGCACACCAATTTTACCTCTGT
This sequence comes from Synaphobranchus kaupii, assembly GCA_029718625.1. Lineage (NCBI taxonomy): Eukaryota > Metazoa > Chordata > Actinopteri > Anguilliformes > Synaphobranchidae > Synaphobranchus > Synaphobranchus kaupii. The sequence continues at coordinate 84,990,599 of CM056378.1, read as the reverse complement.
ACTGAGACAAGTGATGTCATCGCTAATTCAGGATTCATAGCAAGCAGCATTAAAGTGAAATGTTGAAGCATGTGTTTGGAAAACTTGGATGTCTATTACATTTGCTCTGAAACATGCCATTCTCTCTTTTTGTTTCCTCACTATTTGGGCCTATATTATTGCACCAGCTAGCCTTCCCCCTTCCCTTTGTAGTTGCCCAAACAGCACAGTTGTTAATAATACTTGACTCTATTTGTAGTAATCTCCCATCAACTAACCAATGAAATTGACATACCTCCCTTAATATGGAGTTTGTTATATTCTTGGGGGTGGAGTGTTGGACTGGAAAATAGACTATTCTAAAACAACTTCTAGGCTACTGGGAGACAGTTTAATTGGACGTTTGGAGGCATACACAGAGTTCGCCCTTTCACTAACCAGTTTGAAGTGTTGCGTGCCTCCATCCCCAACACTTTCCCTTTGTGTTATTTTTTTCTGACAGAACCACGAGGCGGCCATCTGCCAGAAGATCCATCTTACCGCTGGCCCGATAAGGTCAGAATATTCCTGGAATGCCCCCATAATTCACGCCGGGTAACCAGACACGACACAAAAATACTGCCGGGACCGGTCGGTGATTGACGGTACGTTAAGGTCAAAAGCTGGAGTGGGGAAGGCAAGAGGTGATCGATTACGCAGATCAGGGGGCGCACAACTCCGGTCCTGAGGGGTTAGGCTGCGCGCTGGTTTTTGTTCCAACCAATTACCTTAGTTTTAGTTTTCTGACAGCTGTATAAACTACTCTGGTTCACTCCTGTACTTGAGCACGGTAAAATATTTAGGATACACTTGCAGTCTGCGGCTATAGCTGGTGCTTATACAAATGCCAGTCCAATATATGATTGAGCCAATTCAATCATTAAGAGCAGAAGTCGGCAAAAAAAACCTGAAACGGATCTTCCCTTCTTGTACACCCCTAGCCTACTGTAGATCCTGTTACTGGCCTGGTCCTGGTCTGGACACAAAGCCGGGCTCTCATCCTGGTTGTGACGTGGGAGCATCGCTAAACCGCCGGCTGAAAGCAGATTGAAGGGGCCAACAATTCCGCCACGTAATTGTGGTCAGTTAATCGCGTTTATTTGGGCTTGGAACGCGTGCTACAATCCATTTACGTGCTACTCACCAGTTACTACTTTCCTGGCTGTTCGGCCCCTATGATCTCACTGCAACGGTGATATACATTCAAAGCATCCCAGCACAACAAGCCTGGCAAAAATCCCAGGATTGTATCACCTGTCAAATAAACAAGACCAGCAAGGAAGCTGGGAGCGTATGCAAACAAATAGGCTAGTGACGCATGACGGCTGAACAGCTAGGCTGGCTAACAAGCACAGCTTGCTGGCAGAGGAAAAATAGCAATACAAATAGGCTACGTATAAATATCCAGCTAGCATAGTTGTTTTATTGGCTTGTGCAGTTATCTGTTGTCAGATGGGTTATATATTAAACTATTGCCAGCTGAAGAGCAAACACAAGCCTCCTTGGCTACTCTAGGCCTGTGCAGTTATGGATTCTTTGAATTAAAAAAACTTCACGGTTCTTGAGGTGCGGTAGGAAAGCAAAGAGGAACACGGTCCAAGAACTGTCCCCGTTGTGGCTAGGTCCCACCCTCTTTTAATTCCTACAATCCAGTGGAAAGGGGGCTTTTGTTTCAACATCTGTCCGAGTCTGGATCTTAAACACTTTTTCAGCTGCGTCACATTTCAGACCTCGCCTTCTTTTGTGCCCACAGGTCAGTGTGGCTGGTAACTCTCCAGATATCTAGACAAGGATTTAGCAGAGGACCCTGCACCTCTTTAGTGTAAAATGACAGTAGGCAGGGCCTACGTAACGACTGAAAACTTGAACGCAGGCCTACCTTCTCCATTTAGATACAGCAACATACAACATTTTGTGACATAGGTTCAGCACACAACTGAGGAGGCATTTTTACCAGAGGCTTTCATGTTCCAATCTCAGAGGGGGCGCAGTTGTCATACCCTAGATACACTGGAGCTACTCCATACAGGGCTCAAATTACAGGGTGGAAGCATCGCCTCTGCCATGGATGACCAGCATTTTGGCCTTAATGCCATTTAAATCCTGCAGGGAGTTTTCTCAAAGTGGTGCCATTTGGCAGCGGTTTTCCACGGTATTTCCATCAACTGGCCACAGATGTGCTCTTGGTAACATCTGCCAGCGATTTTATTTTGCACTCTCAAGCATTCACGTATACCATCGACCTAAAAGGGGAGCGTCCATTAAATACGTTCTGGAGCTAAACTTTCCAAATCCTGTTGTGAAATGTCAGTTTAAATTTTTTTTTTAATTAGCTAGCTACATAGCTATATTTAGCTATGTTTCTAAACAACCCTTTATTCAAAGAAGGATCTGTGCTTCTTCAGAGGTCAATTTAGCTATCAATAAGCGTTACCAAGCAACGTCATTAGCTACCGAGCTAACATTACTACCAGGTACTAGGATTGACGCCTCTTCAGAGAGTTGATAACTGTAGCAAACTAGTTTTGGTTTTCAGCTGTGCGGAGCTATGGTATAAATCTTATGCCACCAGAAAACTGAATTTGAATTTAGTAAATCTGAATTTGTATGTCATAATTTGAAATTGTATAAATTGTAAGGTTTAAAAACAAAAAGATGTGATTTGAATCTTAATTTCAGTATTCAGTTTCAGTTGAGTTAACGTTAAAAGCTGAATTCAAAGCTTGCCAGGTCTACTCGAGGTTTCAACTCTCAAAAAACTACGATTTCAAATTCAGATCTCCACAAGCTAGCTTTCAGTTTGTGAACATCCGGGCACTTAAGGAAAAGCAGTTATCAGATATCATCACTCTGCTGGAGCGTGTCACTCACTTCTCATTGGTTTCTGTGGGTCAGTGCCATAGGTCAGTGCTCAGAGCCAAACTCCGTCAGCTGTGTAATGTTGCGATTATAGTTAGACGTTATTGAGAGAAGTTATTGTCATACTCACGTTAGCTAATGTAAAACAGTCATCAGAGCTACTGCATTGACATTTTAACTACTATTCAGACTATCTGTCTACTATGTAAATTAGACACACGTTTCACAGCGTTTTGAAGTCCTCAGAACCGTGAGTTGAGTTGAGCAGATGATGTTTGTGGATGCATTCAGATTCAAGCGCACACTGAAAGCTCATATGGTGTAAATCTTGTGCAACCTGAATTTCTGAATTTCATAATTTGGAATCGTAGCTTTTTGAGAGTTGAAATGTTGAATAGAAACGGAGTAAAAAACATAATTATTTCAAAGAGATCCATACAAGTTCAGTTTTTTGACATTTTGAATCATTCAGTTTTAAAACCTTTCACATTAATTGTAATTATTAAAGACACTTTCAATGTAATCAAATAAAATTTCAAAACTTTATATACAATTTCAAATTATGAAATACAAATTCAGATGAACAAAATTCAAATTCAGTTGTCAGATGGCACAAGATTTACACCATACGAGCTTTCAGTGTGGCGCTTGAATCTGAATGCATCCACAAACATCTACCGCTCAACACGACCGACGGTTCTGAGGACTTCAAAACGCCGTGAAACGTGTGTGGGATTCAGGAGGAGGAGACTCATTCGGCCACATGGCGCACAAAATCCCCACTCCACAGAGATTGATGCCTGAAGTGATTATTCATCAGAGGCTGAGAATAAGGAGCAGGGTAATCAACGATGTCACAGAAAGGATAACAATATATATCGTGTACAATATAAATAGTATATAACTGTATAAATATATATGTAATGTTATAAATAAATATATAGAAATACCAGGATAAACATGTCTAGAAATATACAGCCATCCACATACAATCCGTGAACTTACCACTACCTGTCATATTTTTTTGCTTTATTGCATAGGCTACGTAATCAGTTTCGTTTCAGCAATCTGAGCACTCAGCAGTACCTGCCATATTTTAGTTTTATGGTATAAATAAACAGTTTTGGTATAAACAGTTTTGCAGTTGTATGCTCCTTTCTCTTGTGACTTTTGATTGTATGAATGGATAAGTGCTGCTTTGACAACGTGCTTTTTGGCCTTGATGCCCTCATGACAAATTTGATTTTAGCCATATTGCCTTGTGATCTGGCCTTGGTGTCCTATGAAATTTTGGCTTTGCCAAGGACAATGGCGCCAAAAAAAAAGACAGAATTCACAAACATCTGGCTGCGTAAACACACACATACACCAAATTTGAGTAGCATCCCTCACACAAATAAACTATACTGTATATACACAGTATACACAACTGCAAACAGTGACTAACCTCACACTTGCTGTAACATCTCTCTTTCTCTTATCCAGAATGTCTCATAATATCCATATTTATACAGCTGGATATTAAATAAGCGATTCAGGTTAAGTACCTTTCTCAAGGGCTGAACAGCAGTGCCCTACCTAGGAATGGAACCTGCAACCTTTAGGTAACAAGCCCAGTTATATATTATACTGCACTGGCAGCCTACAGTCGCATGATTGTCTCAAACACACACACTACAGGAGCATCTCTCAGACGCGCATAATAGTTTTACATCGACACAATGTCCTTCAACCCAAAGCTCCCGACACAAATGATTGATGTTTGGATGCAGTCGACTCTCCTTTGAGCCCCGGAGTGCAATTCTTTAGTCTCACCTTCAGGGGCATAAATCAGTGCAGTTCCACACCAGCTGGGCATAGCACCATACAGTTTTTGAAATGCAGATTTTTTGAGTAAGTGATCAACTTTTTTTTTTTGCTCAACTGCCACCTGAAGTGAATCCATTTTCAGTAAATATCTCCACCACTGGCCTTACCTTCACCCCTGTAGGGTCTTACACATCTGTCATGCATACATGACAATAAGTTACTGCTGGAAGAGCACGGCCACACATGAACACACCATTTTCCCAAAGGGAAATTTATATGCAATCTATATATTGCATATTATATCAAGGCTACAGGCTGGGACAACAAGGCATGTGCACAGCTGTCTAGTACTGTGCTTCCTGACTTGTCAATGTTTTTTTTACAAATCTGAACACTTCCCCCCCTCTGCTGTTTACAACTGGGTACTGCACCTTGTACACAATCATAACTTGGTCACTGGTAATAATTTTCTCCCCTGAGCTTTCAACAGGGGAATAGGGCTTTATATAAAGGACAAAACAATTAAATGTGTTCATGGAGATGGAGTCAGATCAGACTTCTATTTTAAGCAAAGTCACTCTGGATATGTGTCTGTAAAGTTAATGTAATATATTTGAATGTAAACCAATTTAAAATAATGAGCGAATCCTAAGCAGCTGTCATTGTGAGCCAGTTTACAAACCATGGTCCTGCAGACACGCAGGTTGATACTTCTTGATTGGTTTTGTCATCATACAACCACAATCTAGATTTGGTTATTGATAACACGTGAATCCCTGCCAACAAAAATATGCTTTTAATGACGCACGGACGATTTTCTTATGATTTGGCCATTAAAGGACAGACTGTGGACCTGCAGGGGTATCAATTCTATTTGGTTAACAATTATGCTGCATGGCTGTGCTGTAAATGTTTGTGACAAGGTTAAAGACGGTAACTTAAAATATTCAGACGGGTGTTTTTAAGTAAGTTTATCGATCAAACCATTTCCCGCTTAAAGGGGTCTACCTGTCTACCATATTTCACACTTATGCACAGCACTTTTACAGCGGTCACAAATCATGCATGTAAATGGCAAAAGCCTACCAGACAATAGTTGAGTGACCACATTCCTTTCAAAAATGCCTAGACACAAACAACCAAACCAAACTATTTAAAAGCTCAGAACACCTGGCTAAGCGTAATGGATGCACGCACACTACTGTAGCGCCCCCTACATTACTGGCAGTAGCATAGCGGTGACGTGTTAATCTGCAGGTCTATATTTCTACAGTCTATGGTCTTAAGGCAAGCACCTTGGCGGTGGCACTTATGACTGTAACTGTACCTATCTCTTTTTATAGCGGTGTTTGCTTACCATGTGAAATACACTTTTGCCAGTTGCTTTGCCTTAAAGTGCCTGATAAGTGTACATTGTAATTTAATCAACTAAAAATAGTAAATTATTTCTAAAGGAATCACTAGCTATTCATACACAATGAATGCAATAGTGGTTCTGAGGTTGTGGCTGATTAAAAGTCCTGGGTTAAGAATACGGTTGATTTATTCATGGCTTGCTGAGCCGTTTTGACGTGTTGCGGCCTTAAGAGAGTAAATCATTCCACAACAGACATGCGCATCTAATTAAGAACAACTAACAGCTCGTTAAGAATTCAGGGGGTTGCAAATGTAGCTGGAATGAAAACCAGCATTCACAGGGGTGCCAGGACCAGACTTGAGAACCCGTGTTTTAATCACATCACTGAGTCTTAATGCTCCAATCACTTTCCATCTCATAGAATTACACCTTCGACCTGGTAAAATAAAGTGGCTTCTGAAAGAGGTATTCAACAATACAAATAACCAGCCATATAAGCAAGAGAAAAATGCATCAGAAATGCAATCTCTTAGAATTCAACAGATCCACGAGAAAAAAGACAAGTTGTCCAGAATGTTTAAAACTAGGTTTACTACAATTTCATACAAGACATACAAAATTGAAAGCGCAGAGCGCCCTCCCAACAATATGGTGACATACACTTATCGCAGCACATTTGGAAAACACTCATATTGAATAAAAGTTTTAAAAAAAGAAAAAGAATAGATGTTTATTAGATGTGTTGAAGGGGGAGGTGCAAGGGAGGGGTGAACTACAAAAAAAAAAAAGATTTACAGGAAAGATTTACAGAGATGGGGGTCACAAATCCGCAGATACCTGGTATCACAGGTAGCCAATGGTAAATTTCTAAAACCCTGTGTGTGTTTGTGCCATGGAAAGAATGACAGAGGGAGGGGGGGGGGGGGGGGGGGGTAAGAGCGCTATGGGGGGGGGGGGGTTGGCAGTCATAAATCTGTGTGGTTGGAGGACATGACGCTATGCTTACAAACTGTTACGCCACCTCCAAATACAGACCATTTAACAGCTTTAGCCCAAACACGGTGAACAGCTGCGACTGGTTACTGCGAACACTCATTTCCTGCTTTGCCCCACCCACTGCCCAAGAGAAGCAGCCACAGATCCCCTGGCAACCATTCTGTTGGGTTGGGGTAGGCAAGTTGCCCCCAACCCTGTTCCTGGAGATCTACCGTCTTGTAGGTTTTTATTTCGACCCTAATTTGGCACACCTGATTCTACTAATTAGCAGCTCAACGAGGTCTCTAGCTGTTCAATGAGATGTGCTTCTTTTAGGGTTGCAGTGAAAACCTACAGTACGTTTGATGTCCAGAAACAGGGTTGGGGACCACTGTGGTAGGCAAACCTGCCCACACTATGAAAACATCTGGAGTTGGGACTAAGAAGCAGATGATGTAAATCACAGCCAACAGTCAAGATATTCTGTGTACAATAAAACATTTCTTTACTTGTTTCGGGAGAGAAAAAAGGATGAAAATCCTTTTAGTTTGTTTAAGAAGTAAAAAATACAGATATCACGATTTGGGAAATTTGTTTCCTACAAAGTGGACCCATTGTAGCGGAAATCATTTTAACAGCCGTTATGGGTAATAGAACAAGAAAATGAGTGTAAAGATTTTGATGTAATAAGAGATCTGAAAAATGTATTTACTTAGTAGTTACATAAAGTAGAAATGGAGAGGGCTGTGCTAGTTAAGTACAGTGTAGCACATACTTGGGTCGTGTATAAACTGTAGATGGCTCCATTGATGGAAATACACTTGTAATATGCAATCAAAAAGCAAGGTATTGGGCTTTTTTCTGACGGTTTAAAGCTAGTGTAGGCAACTTTTTTCTTTTCTTTTTTTTGGGGAATGGTCATGCTTAGTTGGTAGCAATCACTGAACATAAGAAATGCTGTGAGAGAAATCCAGCAATACTCTAAAATTCCGCATTATAAAGCCAGGGATTCGGTCCAAATTTTTTGTTTTCAAAACATGAACCAATCAAAGAGATGGACCAGTTCACGTCATGAATCAATCAACAATGAGACTGACATTGCATGCTTACATAACAGTACAGCTAGATCAGGCCAGATGCAAATGTTGAGTTTCACCTGCTCCTACATCACCGAACAGGAATAGAGAACAGCATGAGTTTACATATCTGCGGTCTTTATAAAATTGGCTTGCTATATAATTCAGCTAGTTATCCCAGTCAATTGTAGCGTTTGAGTAAAACTCCCTCGCTGAAAGATTAGCTCCTTTACTTTTTCCTTTATCAGTTTTGAAATCCAGAAAATGGTCCTATTGTAAAACGTCCAGCAGAGTACCGAATTGGGGCTAGGTGTATGGAAGTAACTTAAGACTGGCACAGTGGGTAGCCTTGTTCAACAATTTTCATGTATAAAAGTATTTAGCTAATTTTAGCCACCACAAACCATCAGGTAGATGGCCAACTTTAGACGAGTGGATACTTAGAAAACCATCACTTAATTTGCTACCGAACTCGGGGACTAAATGGAAAATGTTTTATTGCATTATTGCTAAACTCTGCAACAATCTCATGTTCACGGTCTAGGTTTTCTTCCGTTACCATATTCAGCGTGTTCAGACCTCAAAGGGCGGACTTTTGGCAGTGGGCAGGTCTGTGGCGTAACGCAAGATTTCCACCATCTTAATGCGAAATTGAGTCTGACGTGGAGATTGGAAGACCAAACACTCCCCTCAGTTAAAACCTCATTCTGATTTAGAGAAATATTAAATTATCAAGGGGGGAAACAAGAAAGAATAATGCATGTACTACATTCCCCTGGTCTTTTGCCATTAGAGCCCAACACCTTGACAGCCAAACACACTATAGCCTGACGCGTCTCCAGTAGTCACAGACTCGTGCCATGAGGCCCATCAGACACACTTGTGGACATGGAGGCGGCAATTTAAACAAAAGCTCCATAACTGACCATCGCAATTTAAAAAAAAATACATCTGTCAACTGCAACCAGAAAACACAATCCATCAGAACTCCAGGCGCAGGCAGAAACTGAGTGTGAGGGAGGGTGTGAGTTGGGTGGTGCTGGATAGGGTGACAGCATTTTTAATACCATCGCTTTTCGGGAGGGGTGGGGGTTGGGTGGTACTGCTCTGTCTCAGGACCCCCTGAGGTCAGGGCAAAAACCACTTTAAAATCTGGAGTCCTCACCCACCATTCGACCCACATTGGTCCACATTTTCCTGATTAAAAAAAAAAAATTTAAAAAAAAAATTTAAAAAAAGAAAATCAAAATTATATTGGAAAGGCAAAAATAAAACACTTTTATAAAAGGTGTACCCTGATTCACACGTTTGTGGTGTGATTTCTATGGCCATGTTGCCATGGTACTGAAAGGGAAAACATTCCCAGAGGCAGATCAGCATCATGTGACCGAACTGAGGTGAAATTAGAAGTGCCTGGACTTGCATGGCGTGTCGTTATCCGCATTGCAACTGGAAGTAAGACTTGTAAACAGTAAACAGACTTGCGGTTTCTCGTCTTTAGGACGCGGCCACATGCTCTGAAAGGGACCACCATTTGGGCCCTATCATCGTGAGAAAACTCGCATGCCTAGGCTTGTTGCAATCTCAGCCATGCACCGCTTTCCGGCTCGAGTAAAAACACAGGAAGAAAAACAGAAAGAAAACAAGCATTCATCTGCCGGGGGTAACAGTGTCGTTAAAAGATACGACCCCTGTTGACCTGAAATACTGGTGTGTGGGGGGGGGGGACATCAGAGCCAAGGTAGCGGTCAGTCTGGACCTGAAATACTGGTGGGGTGAGGGGGGTGGGCCTCACATCAGAGTCAGGGTAATGGCCAGTCTGGACTAACTACTTTTGCTTCTGTATATTTCTGTGGGGTAACCCAAACGGACCCTTATGGAAATACATGAGTTGGCCTGCCTACAGGTCCCATAAAGGGGAAATAAACCGTTGTTTTTGATAAATCAAATAATAAAAAAAAGAACAAAATAACTGGTCATTATATGCTTTTTGCCGTAATTAACATCCAAATCAAACTTATCTTTTTCCTGCCAGAATGAACTTTCCCGCTAAATTTCCGATAGCAAACGCAGTCCTGTGCACTGGGCTTTACCCCATCCCAGCTGTGACCACTAGGCCCCCAGCGGGAGGGCCATTCCCCAAACTACTCTGAGGCAGGCACCTATGCCCATTCCCTTTAAAGGAACAATTCACCCAGACATATTAAACATGTGTTTTTACCATACAAGTGCTGCTACTCGACAAGACGGCATTCGTAAGATTCTCACAGATCTGACGGCGCTGGCAAGAAGAAGTCCTGTTCCCGCGTTACAGGAAAAGCATCAGCGTTCAGGCCCTCTGCTGCTACTCATCATCACATCAGTGATTTCAAAATCAGTCTACACATGTGTGTACTCTTCAGTACCCTGTCAGTCACAAACTGGCATGTCAACACAGTAGAATCAGCTTAATTGCATAACCCATTTGTCAACAAAATTTATGCGATTATCCAGCCGAGTTGATTAGATGGAGGAGCCCAGATGAGATGTTAAATGGCATATTAACAACTTTATCTCACAGTGCCAAGGGCGAATAAAGTCGACCACAGCTGTCTTTACTCTGCTACACCGGTAAAGAATTCTGGATTTGAGTCGGGGGGGAAAAATTAAACAATAACCAAATCCCGTTCTTTTACATGGTTCTAAATGGAAATATTTTAAGTTATATTTATTCCACGTTTTAAAAAAGAACAATAGATCATCTAAAAGAACATTGGGCCATGGGAATAACGCATCCCCGTCAATTTGTACCAACACGTTTCTGCGCCAGTGACCAAGAGTATAAAGAAAGTGAACACAATCGAGTGGACAATATAACAAACTACAGCTATGCTACAGTCTCAGTAAAGGGAGAAAATTAACAAACGCACTTGATCATCGCTGTATCACTCTGCAGCGGGAGTAAATTATATGGTATCAAAACCAAATTGGCACAAGCAAAGGCTCCGCTGTAAAAAAAATAAAAAAATAAAAACTTGCAGTTGTTTTGTTATGTTTGCCTTACTCCCCTAGCTTTCAGTCGTTCCACGATTGTCTGGTAAACATTTGAGTCAGACAGTAGCCTACCGTCAATGAGTTTTATAATATCCCTTTCCCGACTTCTATTTAAGAATTCTCTGATTTCCACTTCTGTCCAGTTCTTTCCCATATCTCCTCCAGTGGCTATCGTTTTGTTAGTTCCGTTTTTAATTAGTCCATCACACCACAGATTTTAGACGACGTTATTTTTGCCTCAGGATAACTGTTTCTGTTTGAAAAAGGTTGATACAAAGTAACTCATGTGGACAGCTCATCTGTACATATCTATTAAAATGACTAGTGATTATGTTTATTGTTCATTTTTACATATCTATAGTTATGCACGAGCTGATTTTTATGGAAAACCTCTCACTATTATTACACATCACCAATGTAAGAGTCATATTAACCAAACTAAGAAGCACTGAAAATAAATTATTTATATTTCCATCGTCCATTGTTAGACGTTGTTCTAATAATGAACTGAACCAGAAGGTGTGCTATTTAGTGTCATCTATCCTCACTAACAAAAATTCTGTTCAATAGGTAAAATGTGTTTTATTAGAAGCTCGCACACTGACAGGAGTAATCTAAAAATTTAGAATGTCGGAAGCCATATTGTCTGATAATATAATAGCCAACGGTATGTCTGATAATGGACGTCGTATACTTGGGGCGTCAGCTATCCACGTGATTTTCAGTAGAAACCACCTACCTTTTAAAATTTTGGCGGTTTTGTGTCTTTAAATTTGTCGGTTTATTTATGTCGCATCTGCCGACTTAACATATATTTCTAGATCATTATGTGAAGTAATTCTATGCAAATATCCTAAATATGCAATAATGGTGTCTGGATATATGCTATTTTATAATAATGAATGGATGGGAAATGGTGGGGGATTTGGCAATTCCATGCAAATACCCGAATTATGCGATATGTTAAGCAATTAAGTGGATTCTACTGTACAATGTTCCCGTCTATTCAAATTTCATCAGGAGAGTACACAGTCGTTGCTATACCTTCCTTGCCTCAAGCATCTAGATTTCATTGCAAAGCTCATTGTCTACTGATGTCATCGAAACGGTGGTGAAATGCCGGAACTATATTAAACAGCCCAATCGAAAAATTGGTTTTTGTTGAGCAGGGCTGTTTTAAAAAGGTTTGATGAACAATGTAAAAAAATGAACCATGGCTAGAATACCATCACAATAAACACAGGTAACAACACAGACTGAAAGTTCGGTGAATTTGTTGTTGGTGACCTCACTGTCAGAACTGGACTGTGAAGAACGGAACATCAAACTACCGGCTGACCAATCAGAACAGTTCTCCATTCCCTTTCTGCACATCATTATCATTTACTTTTTTAAGAAAGGGGGTTGTGTTCGCATGATTGATGCCACAGAGCCCAGCGCATGGGGACCACAGGGACCAGCTCAGGGGGAGCCACGCTCTGCACCCACTCGCACTCAAAAACTATTTCATCAAATTAAAAAACTGAAGCATTTTAAAAACCTACCAGACCATCATCTCATTTCATGTGTTGACCACAAAATCACAGAAGAAGACAAAACATGATTTAAAAAAGGAAAAAAACAAACAACAAAAAAAACAACCACATAACTCTAAAGTCCCATCTCACTCCATCCCCCCACCACCCCACCCGCTTCCTCTCCTCCTCTTCTCTTCCATTTTTGTTTTAGTTTCTTTATAAAAATGGGCCCAGGAAGGTGATTGCTGAGTTTTGGCTGTACATGGGTGGGCAGCGGGGGATGGTTGGGGGGGGAGGGTTAGGGGGGGGGGGGGGGGGGGGGGGGGTAATGAAGTGCGGTGCATGGAGGGAGGTGTCATGAAGTAGGCGGTGCCCTCCACAGCTGGTTGGTTGGTGTGTTTTTGCAGAAAGGGGACAGGAAGCAGGAAGTGAAGTTGTTGTAAGGGTCCGTCTCCAAATCGAGCCGGCAGGCGGGGGCATTTCACCGTGCTCCCTGGGGGTGCCGCTTACCCCTCCCCTCCCCCGCCCCCGCCCACACCCCCAGCACCGCCCCGGCCCCGCCCTTGCAGCGCTCCGCTGCTCACATGCTCACGGTGCCCTCCTTCTTCTTCTCTCCGTCTTCATGCCAGGTGAGGCGCTCCTCGTAGAAGGCAATGACGATCTGCGGACACTTCTGATTGGCTTCCTTCGCCAGTACCAGGTCCGCCTCGTCAGAGTCCTTCCTGTGGAACAAAGAGAACGGATCAGACTACCAGGGGACCTCAGCAACTGAAAGGTATATACCAATAACAATGTGTATAGGTTTTACACTTATGTGAGACCTGGCCTGGAGTTCAGATACATGTCTCGCACAGGAAGATTTTACAGGAGATAAACTTAAGAAAATCACTATACAGTCAAAATTGAGTTAAAACCAGAATCGCAATCCTAAATATCAAATATACCATTCACCTAAATTTCAAAATTCTAATCGTTGTGTAAATATGTGAAATCTTTTAAAATATAGGGACTAGTTAGGCCTCCGGGGCCCGCCACACACCGAAAATGTTCGAGTCCCAAACAAAACTTTCACATGTCCGTCATTGATATGGTTTGAAAGATAGAGATCACACTTTATCGGTCTCTGTGACGTAATTCTGATGCTCTAGTGTTATAAAGCATCTCTTCTTAATGACAGAAAATACTGTTAGTTCTTCTTCTGTTGTCCAAAATTAGCTATTTTTCTTATTTTCTTATTAATTGCACTTAATTCTACAGTCTTCATTAGTTCTACAATGGCACTGATCTGACTTCTCACAATTCCTTAGGGTAGTTTACCCATAATGTTTATGAATAAAGCTCTTTTTTCCTCAACTTAATCAAGACTCAAACTCCGTATTCAAGAGTTTGCCCCATTCAGTTACCAACTTCAATCATTTCACTGATGTTAAACAGTCATATGATAGATCTGCCATTAGTCCTTATCCATTAGTTCTATCAAAACTGTCTTTTGCAAAAAATTACTAGGGCTGCCCCGACCAAAGATTTGCTTAGTCGACCTGTAGTCGTTAGTTTAAACCCATAGTCGACTAACCATGATACATTTATGATATTAATTTAATTATTTAAATGTGTATTTTTGAGCATCAGAAAATGGTTTGACTTCCATCTGATTTATAGTAAGTTTACTATATTACAGAAAAATACAAAACCGTCATTATGAGCATTTCAAATATAAATTCTAGCTTACAAGCACAGGCTGCGATTTGCTGGCCTGCTCTGCCTATTAACGGCATAGGTTTGCTGATGGCCCGCGCTGTAGGCTATTAATGGCTTATACAAAGTGGTAAATGAATGTGTCGGAACAACAAGCAATGAGACATTTAACATTGTTACTTTTATTTCCACTCTTTATAACAACACACAACTTATAGTGAATAACTAAATAAAAAAACAGCCTTTTGTCGGGTGATACGAAAGAGCAAAAACAACGTCGCTAATTTAGCAACTTCACGGTTATCAAAATTATCTTTTATTTTCTTTTTAAAATGCAAATGAATAGGCTATAAATTATATAAACAAACGAATAAATAAAAAGCACAGCAAACTGAAACACTTAACAGAAATAGCCTATCAACAACAGACCAAACGAAAGATTAATTATAATCTATTAGCAATGTAAAAGTGTGTTTTAGCCTACTTGTGACCAGCGAACCTCGTCACATTAGGCCTACTCACTGCTGTTTTTCCTCCAATCGCAGTCTTCTCATATTATGCGTGAGGAACACGAGTTTGTTAACGTTGCTCGGGAGAAGCGTTTTGCTGACAATGAAACCTGCCTTTGAGAAGATGCGCTGAATGGTAGGCGAATTGTTGCTTGCAGAGTTTACATTTAACTTTTTTGGGGTCATCCTTTAAACGCTCAAAATGCTCGCATACTTTTGATTTTCTCTCAGACATTCTATACAACTGATCTATCCTTAATTAATAGACACCAATTGTTCGTTACAATGCGCACATCAGGAATGAATAGTTCCACACTCTCGCGTTTTTTCACACTGCGACGATTCGACCAATTAAAATTTTGGTCGACCAACTTTTGATCAACTCATGCTTTAGCCGACTATTTGGGGGCAGCCCCAAAAATCACAATCTCCAGAAATATTTACCTAATTTTGTAGCTGATTCTGTACTTTAACATGAGATGAAAAACTCAAAAAGTTAAATTTTGAAACAAAATTTTTACAACATGCATAAGGGTCTCATATATACACACACACACACACACACACACACACACACACACACACACACACACACAATCTACAACATTCATATGGGTCTTACACACACATGTATACCTAAGACATGCATATGGGTCTCACTCTCTCTCTCTCTCTCTCTCACACACACACACACACACACACACACACACACACACACACACACACACACACACACACACATATATATACCTAAGACATGCATATGGGTCTCACTCTCTCTCTCTCTCTCACACACACACACACACACACACACACACACACACACACACACATATGTGTGAGGTTACTAGTTTGTCTCTGACCATTTCTCTGAAAACTCACCATTTCATCAGAAACATGAGGTCACCGCAGGAGTCCGTAGCCCCAATGATCTTCTCCGGCTCAAGACCTCTCTCAAAGCCACGCGCGATTAGGATGTCATCCTGAGAGGAGAACTTACATTAAACACACTCATCCTGAGAGGAGAACTTACATTAAACACACTCATCCTGAGAGGAGAACTTACATTAAACACACTCATCCTGAGAGGAGAACTTACATTAAACACACTCATCCTGAGAGGAGAACTTACATTAAACACACTCATCCTGAGAGGAGAACTTACATTAAACACACTCATCCTGAGAGGAGAACTTACATTAAACACACTCATCCTGAGAGGAGAACTTACATTAAACACACTCATCCTGAGAGGAGAACTTACATTAAACGCACTCATCCTGAGAGGAGAACTTACATTAAACACACTCATCCTGAGAGGAGAACTTACATTAAACACACTCATCCTGAGAGGAGAACTTACATTAAACACACTCATCCTGAGAGGAGAACTTACATTAAACACACTCATCCTGAGAGGAGAACTTACATTAAACACACTCATCCTGAGAGGAGAACTTACATTAAACACACTCATCCTGAGAGGAGAACTTACATTAAACACACTCATCCTGAGAGGAGAACTTACATTAAACACACTCATCCTGAGAGGAGAACTTACATTAAACACACTCATCCTGAGAGGAGAACTTACATTAAACACACTCATCCTGAGAGGAGAACTTACATTAAACACACTCATCCTGAGAGGAGACCTTACATTAAACACACTCATCCTGAGAGGATAACTTACATTAAACACACTCATCCTGAGAGGAGAACTTACATTAAACACACTCATCCTGAGAGGAGAACTTACATTAAACACACTCATCCTGAGAGGAGAACTTACATTAAACACACTCATCCTGAGAGGAGAACTTACATTAAACACACTCATCCAGAGAGGAGAACTTACATTAAACACACTCATCCAGAGAGGAGAACTTACATTAAACACACTCATCCCGAGAGGAGAACTTTCATTAAACACACTCATCCAGAGAGGAGAACTTACATTAAACACACTCATCCAGAGAGGAGAACTTTCATTAAACACACTCATCCAGAGAGGAGAACTTACATTAAACACACTCATCCCGAGAGGAGAACTTTCATTAAACACACTCATCCAGAGAGGAGAACTTACATTAAACACACTCATCCAGAGAGGAGAACTTTCATTAAACACACTCATCCAGAGAGGAGAACTTACATTAAACACACTCATCCAGAGAGGAGAACTTACATTAAACACACTCATCCAGAGAGGAGAACTTACATTAAACACACTCATCCAGAGAGGAGAACTTACATTAAACACACTCATCCCGAGAGGAGAACTTACATTAAACACACTCATCCAGAGAGGAGAACTTACATTAAACACACTCATCCCGAGAGGAGAACTTACATTAAACACACTCATCCAGAGAGGAGAACTTACCGCACTCATCCAGAGAGGAGAACTTACATTAAACACACTCATCCAGAGAGGAGAACTTTCATTAGACACACTCATCCAGAGAGGAGAACTTACATTAAACGCACTCATCCAGAGAGGAGAACTTTCATTAAACGCACTCATCCTGAGAGGAGAACTTACATTAAACACACTCATCCAGAGAGGAGAACTTTCATTAAACGCACTCATCCAGAGAGGAGAACTTACATTAAACGCACTCATCCCGAGGAGAACTTGCATTAAACGCACTCATCCAGAGAGAACTTGCATTAAACGCACTCATCCCAAGAGGAGAATTAACATTAAACACACTCATCGCGAGAAGAAAATTAACATTAAACAC
The DNA here is from genome assembly GCA_029718625.1 of Synaphobranchus kaupii. NCBI lineage: Eukaryota > Metazoa > Chordata > Actinopteri > Anguilliformes > Synaphobranchidae > Synaphobranchus > Synaphobranchus kaupii. The sequence goes on along the minus strand of CM056378.1, from coordinate 84,973,004 downwards.
ACTCATCCCGAGAGAACTTGCATTAAACGCACTCATCCTGAGAGGAGAACTTACATTAAACACACTCATCCCGAGAGGAGAACTTGCATTAAACGCAATCATCCCGAGAGGAGAACTTGCATTAAACGCACTCATCCCGAGAGGAGAATTTACATTAAACACACTCATCGCGAGAAGAAAATTAACATTAAACACACTCATCCCGAGAGGAGAACTTGCATTAAACGCACTCATCCCAAGGGGAGAATTTATATTAAACACTCATCCCGAAAGGAAAACATGCACGCTCGCACAAAACATGCACGCTTGCCCGCACGCACGCACGCACACACACACACACACACCGAACCTACTGTTTTCTTCCTCTTGGCCTAGCTGCTTCTTTCCTCTTCCTCCTCCTCACAGACACGTTCAGACACACATGCTCACTCTCACAAACGCACGCATACACACATCAGTGTTTCCCCTACCGTTATCTTGGCCGGGCGGCCCGCCCGGCCAAACTCACGTGCCGCCCGGCTTGAACAAGAGGGAAAATAAATAATTTTAATGAAAAAAATTTTTTTTTATATTATTCTTTTTTTTTTTATGTAGCTGCAATATTTCCCTTACCACAGAATGCGGGAATGATCAAAATAGCATCGGGAAAAACCCTTGCCAAAACAGCTTAGGTTTCCCGTTAGGCCTAATTAAAATTTTCAATGGCAGCGCTATTATGAGGGTGTAATTATAGTTTCCGCCTCTACGCAAAATGGCGCACTTTCACCACCCGGCCTGAAAAAAAATCTAGGGGAAACACTGCACATGCTCACTCTCACAAACGCACGCATGCACACATGCTCACTCACACTCTCACACACGCACAGAGACCCCACCTCCTTCTTCCTCTTAGCCTTGCTGCCTCCCTCCTCTTCCTCCTCCTCTTCCTCAGTGGAGTTTTTCCTCTTGGTGCTGGTGGAGTCCCTGGAGCGCCCCCCTGTGACAGTGGAGCTGGGTGTGCGGGCGCCGCCGGGGGTGCTGCCGGCCTTCTTATAGGTCTTCATGAACTCTGCGATGAGCTCAGAGCAGTCCAGGTTCTTCTCTGGCTCCCATGTATTGTGCTTCCTGGAAACCGCAATGGAAGGGTCACAAAAGGTCACTCCAACAAGCGTAATAAAGACAACAAACTACTGCGCTTGGATAAGGCACTGGGAAGCCATTCCAGCACTGGTGTAGAGACCGTCTCACACATGGAGCATGTCTTAATCGATACACCAGCTCTTACCGTCTCTGGGACGTATTGACTGGTGATAAAGGACTGAAAGACATGCCTCTCCATGTTTGCTCTCTGCAGCCCTGAGAAGATATTATCCACAATACTGGACTGGTTGGCAGTAAATCCAGTAGATGGCAGTCAAAGCCCCCGAGGGACTGGGTTTGGAGATCTCAGACTTGTGCAATGTGTTTTGGTACAGTCTAGGGTGAGGTCAGGTAGAAGTTGCAGTGGGATCTGAGAGAAGGGGGGGGGGGGGTGTTAGGTCATTTCAGGACACCTTAGGATAATGTGTTCCAGATGGGATGGGTTTGGCACACAACAGAACAAAAAGCCACTATAGGCTGTTCTGTTTAGATAGGACGGGATAAAAGGGTCAAAGAAGAGCGCACTGTTCTTTATCTGGGCAAAGGCTTATGACACTAGATCAAACTCACACTACATATTCCTGGGTATACAAATTAATTTCTTTCTTTACTGATTTAATGATTTTATCTATGCCTTAGAAAACACTTTTTCCATCAAACTCAGATTTTGTTCATTCTAAAGTTTAAAATGCAAACTGCTGTAATCATTGCACTCATTTTTTTAAAGCAAGTTGATTGACGTCTGCCCACCTTCAAGTCCGCTCTTGTTCATGTACTTCATTCATTTAATTTACAAAAAGTATATTTTCTTTTTTAAATGACTTCTCTTATTGACTGATGCAGTTCAATAGACTATACATGTGATGTCATATGAATTAAAACCAGTTTTAGATAATGACATTATCATAGATAACTTGCAAACATGCAAAGTGAAATCTTTTTGGATAAAGATCTTAGCTGCTTACTTAAGACAATCAAGACTGATACACAACAGGGAGAGAAGGTGCATTTCTGCTTAATCGAGAGTGAATTTTTATGTGTTTTAGTTGTTTTAATAATAAATTTTCTTTATTTTTTTATATTTTTTTTTAAGTTGTCTACCTTGTATTATCTATAAGTACTTTCTGCATTTTATAAGCATTTTCTTTTATACTCAATTTTTAAAGAATTTTACTTTATCCTTTTAGTAAAGTTTGCTATATTCAGAAATGATCAAAGTATAACCACCATGTTCTATAAATTACTTGAATGTAATCAAGTAATTATTTAGAGCATTAGCCTAATCATAGCATTTATTTTCTATAATACTTTAAAAATGTATTTGAAAATTGTGAAAGTGTTAGTGACATCTAGAACAACCCAGTAAAATAAGTTGCCTGCAAACACTTATTGGGGCGCGTCTTTGGTCTACCGGTTGATATAGGGGTCTATCCGATTCATAAAGGGTATTGGATACACTATGCTATTCTCACGGTACAAAGGACCTGACCTTAAAGCTGCAGTAGGCAAGTTTGAAAATATACAAGGCACAAAGACTTCCCCCTTTAGCACTCCTCCCTCCTATCTCTCCTAAGCCCCTCCGACCAAATTATGCTCCAGTGCACGTGCGGAGACAGACAGACAGACAGAGAGGGGTTTATTCTACCGGGAGGATCTTTTGCTTGTAGATAGTTGCCCTGATTGGTAGCTACATAGCTAGCCCTGATTGGTTGGTTTTTGGAAGGCCACCTTGAGATTTTTTGACAGCCTAGTACAGAGCCCAGGACACTCACAGAAACCTAATTTTTTTCTCAAAAAATAAAAAATAAAAATGGATTTATTGATAGCTGCTGGAATGTAAAGAGCAAATTTAGTCATTTTGCCTACTGCACCTTTAAATTACCTCAAATTCCTGCCCTACCCTGGGGGTGGAGCTATGGCTGCATTATTATTTAAAAAAGAAAAGTTCTCACCAATAGGTTGAGCTGCCTTTGATAAACATAGAAGTAATATTCCTCAGAAAGCCATAGACAAAACTGAGACTGTTTTGATTGGTCTCTTGAATGGCCCAATACTAGTGATGCACACAGCTGGGGTGGGGGGGGGGGGGGGGGTCTCTGCACCCATAAATATACAAATAATGTTCTCTTCAAAAACTCAACACTTTACAACCAGTATTTTTTAAAGGGTTTTCATACACTGTGACAGGCACATCATTCTGTAAAGCCACTTATGGCATCAATGGTCATCCACACACTAGGTGGTGCTAATAGGCAACTCTTGGGTACATTACCTTTGGAAAATCTCTGTGAGGGTCTATCTATTGGACATTCCCTGTGTCAGCCACAGAAATCTGAAATTCCCATGCCCTGCCCCCAATCACAGACATCTGTCAAATGCAAAGACTTCAGAGCTACACTGGGATGATAAAATGGCGTGAGACTGCCGTTAACTCTTACTCTGTAAAGCCTTTCCACTTGAGGAAGTACTCCACCCGGCCCTTCACCATCCTCCTGTCCAGCACCTTCTCCACCACATACTCCTCCTCTTCTGATGACGACTGCTCGTCGTCAGGGCGACGCTGGTTCTTTTTTCCCATGGCTGCCGAGTGCTCTGGTTAACAAGTTGGAGAGGCGCCCTCTTGTGGAAGGAGGGATAACCCACACTCACTCTGAAACCAAGACAAAGAAAATTCACGTTTTGAGAATTCCTATTTCCATTTTAAAGGGAATGGTTTACATTTAAGTTTTTGTTTTTTATTATATCATTTCAGTTTTAATGAGGGTGATTGGCCGAGACAGTTTTTGAGTGCGATATTTTTTGAGAGTTTTTGAGGATATTTTAGATATTTACAGAAGCTTTTGATGACCTAACAGCTTTTCCAAAAAAACAAAAAAAACACTTAACTATCCCTTTATCAACCACCTCACCACAAAAAAAACATGAAACGTTAAATCATCCCTAGGATTCCAAAGGCACGAGTGCATTAAACCTAAGCACAATTAATTTTCCTGCAAATAATTCATGCCACTGTTGACACTTTCAGTAAACAAATTGAAAGAACCAACCTTCGACAAAGCAAAAGGCAAACTAAATCACACAACAAAATGGCCAGAAATGCTCCTTTCCTCCGCTCAAAAGCTCAATTATTGTAAATATTTAGCCATGTCCTTGGAAGGTCACCCTACGATTTTAAAGTTGCAGATTTATGGAAAAACAGACATAAATTTGTTGCAAAATAAAAGTGCAGGTACTACCCCTAGGGATGTAATTTCAGAGGGTGCAGGAAGGGTCCCGAGATTACATTTTTGACTCCTTCTGTGCAAACTTTGGGATCCCCGAGATCTGAAACGTCCACAGATGTGAGTTACACTTGACGGCGCTCGATCTACAGCACATCCCCCCAGGATTGACACACGCACGCACGCACGCACACACACACACACACACACACACACACACACACACACACACACAAAGAGAACACTTGAATTATTTTACTACAGTCTCCATGGGTCGCATTCTTCCTCTTACAAGTCAAAGTTAACAAATGGGAACGAGAGAGGGCCTGTATCTGCATAAGCCTGTATTTACACGCACCATTGTCCTGCCCTCGCAGTAACACAGAAGGCTGGTGGAGACCTCCAACCCCCCAGGTTCAGATTGGAGGATTGTGAGCTGATCCGAAATCTGTGTCTACGGCCAACCGTTACCCAAAATACAATTTCCAGCTAGTAACATTAATAGGAACGCCATGCTTTTTTTGTAGTTCATTGCCTACAATTACCCAAAGTACATAGTATTGATAGTTTTTTTAAGTAAATGGCAGTTATTAAAAACTTTATGAACTATCGAGTAATCTGGAAAAACAACTGAACTGTTTTGTACTTTCAAATTGAAAGTGAAAATCAGCAATCTTGTAAAAGTCTACAGCAAAAACTGAATAGGAAAATCTCTTCCAGAACCCTTCAATAGGGAAATGACGTCATGTGTCTAGATGGCAGAAAACATAAATCATTCAGTCAATGTAAAAACAGATGAATTTTGGTTTCACACGTAGTTGGTACCTTAGAAGGCGGTGATCTACAATATGAATGGCACAGGTGATAGCCCTCTGAAGAAGAGGTGAGAGTATGTGGGGTGCAGTAACCACCAAACTCACCATCCTTTGTGTATCAATGGGTTAGCAGTCATATGCTAATCTGGACATTTCTTTTCTGAGAAAAGCTCAGCCTACTCTTAGTTCGTACTGCTTTTCAACTGCAAACGTGTCCAGCCGATTCAGCTTATTCGTATACAAGCCACACCCCCGCGCCCACCAAAGGCGTGAGACCTGATGAATATGTAAGGTGAGGGGCAATTTGTTTTTTTAATTAGTTTCTCCTAGAAACCTACTTCGTCTGGTGCTTAGAAAGATGTGTTCACTTTATGCCAATTCATACATGGTTAGATATGCGATCACACTATGCTGAAATTAGATCTTCATGAGACCTTTGTGAAACATATGCAGCATGCAGTTAAGGCTGTAGTGTGCACTGTGCATATGGTATGACTATTTTACACACCGTTTAACGATAATGCTGTTGTTTTTTTTTTGTTTTTTTGACTTGGACCTATTTTTACGAACTACAAACTACTTTGGTCACTACGAGAACCAGTGGTCACACTGCTTCGACGTCCAACGGTGCATATTTAGATACAGGTTCAATTTACCTAAAAAGTCAAAACGTATTCCGTTGCATGATATTTGACCTAACATACTTGCTTATTCTGCACGCACGGAAATGTATCATTTCCAGTGGTGTGTGGCTCACCTTTATAAGCCAACATGGAAAATCCAAATTGAAAACCTGTTGCAATGGCTGATTATCAGACTATTATGATGATATTGAGTCTCTTCACTTTGATGTCCACCCATATTTATTTTAACTGGAATAAACAGATGAAGAGCTAAATAAAATTGAAGTGGATAGAAAGAGAACGGAGGCTGAGACAGAAAAGCAAGAGTATTCCGGTTCAAATAAATATGCTTTAAACTGACGCTTTAACCTGTAGCCACGCTACATAGCCAGATGAAGTTACCACTACTGGGCACATGACGCTTACAAGAACAGCGAGCTTCTATAATGTCACATGCAATCATGAGAAAATAGATGGTCTAGTCCATAGCTTTTTATGAGACTCGCACGAGAAATATAGAAGACACTGCCATGACTTTTCAAAGAAAGCCATCTGCTAACCAAATTATCCGGGAGGAAGAGGGAAGAAAAAAACTGGGGTTGTGGGGGATGGGGAGAGGCAGACAGGTGTTTATGCCATCTCATTGCCTGCTGTTCCACATCCCTCGGCGGTAATGCCACTCCCCTCTCGCGCACCAGACAAACCCCCTCCTCCGGAGTGGGGTTCACAACTGGCAAAACCATTCTAACAAGGAGCCAGACAACATACCAGGGGAACGGTGGGCGTTTTAAGCATTGTCTGGCCAAAGGCGAGCATTGTCAGATGATACTCATTTGTTTGTTTGCTGTTGTTGGTTTGCGTTTTAAATCTCAAATGAAACTTACTTGGTCTTTGGCTTCTGACTGATTTATTTTATTGAGCCTATGTTTTTATCCAATTTTATTGAGTTCCATTTTTATTATACCTTTATTGTTTTATTTATCACTACCATTGTATTTACTTGATCTTCCTTCAGTTCCTTTATTTGTCTTGCTCGTATGTCTGGGAAGGAATAAGGGACGTAAGTTTAGAACAAAAGGTGTTAAAAGCAATGGGAGTCTCTACCTGTAGCTAGCATACTGAAAACTGCATATCATAATTACCTCCTAGTCCCTTCTAAGTCACTCAGGCATGAGGTCCATTCGGAAGTTGAACATGTACATAAAACATGGTATGATACTTTAATAGTGACTTGGTTCAATTTAGGTCAAATCCCCTATAACGGCATTACCTCTTGAAACTGTGCTTTTCTATCACTAAAAATGATATCAGCTAAGATGTCAATGCAGCATGTTCAACCTCCAAATGAACCGTATGGCCAAGTGACATAGAGGTCATTTTGGCCGGCAAACTAAGGGCACATAGACTCCCAGTGTCCCCAAGCATCGATGCCAACAAGATTTGGTATTGGTGGAAATTGGTTCACGTAGACAACCCATCTGTTAAAAAGTTCTCTTTGAACAGACTGTCCTGAAAGGCAGACATTTATAGTTCAGTACATCAATGATGAACCTCACGAGGGCATTAAAGCACTGAGATAATGCAGCCTCGTCATCATATATGCACCAAAAAAGATGCAACACTCCCATCTTTGTTCATTGTTAGTCGTTACTGGGGCATCGTGTGGTTTCCACCGCTTTAGTTTCCTATATGTGGGAATAAACAAACCATTTAACACACAGACCTACAGACCCAGATCTGATGCCAATTAGATGAGATTTTTCTGTGGTAGGGCAAGCGCTGGGACAATAACCATACGGTTATTTCCAGATTGGGAATTATGCATCACCTGCCTGCTTCTCAGAGGGATAAAGAAAGCAGTGATTTGTAAATTCTCTTTCACATATATTTAATTTAAAAACCTTATCAACTTTTGTTTTTATCAACTATCAAACCTTATCAACTATTTTTGTAAATATACGCTAATTCCGAATTTGATGCCTGCAACACATTCCAAAAAAGTTAAATATTTTAAAATTAAAAAGACTGGGAAGTTCAAAAAAACACACGTTTGGAACATTCCACAGGTAAACAGGTGATGATATCATGACTGGGTATAAAAGGATGACAAAAGACTATTTGATATCTTATTTTCAGGTACTCTTATTGGGGTTTGTATATATCCCTAATCCCCTAGTGGCAGAACAGCATTAAACCTGAATACACAAAAACACTACAGAAAAGTCTCCTGTCAATCAACGAGCCTGCCACAACGCACATGTTCGGAACGTTCTAAAGCCGAGGACTAGGGCAGCAGGATACACTGCCCGGCCAAAAAAAAAGTCGCCATTGCACCCGTCATGCATAGTGCCCACTGTACAAGCCTCTGGAGGCAGTGTTATGATCTGGGGTTGCTGTTGGTCAGGTCTAGGCTCAGCAACATTATGCAGCAATAAAATGAAGTCAGCGAAGTACCTGAATGTACTGAATGACCAGGTTATCCCATCAATGGGCATATGCCAGGATGACAATGCCAAGATTCATCGGGCTCAAATTGTGAAAGAGTGGTTCAGGGAGCATGAGGAATCATTTTCACACATGAATTAGCCACCAGATTCCTGACCTTAACCCCATTGAAAGTCTTTTGGATGTGCTGGAGAACACTTTACGGAGTGGTTCGACTCTCCCGTCGTCAATACAAGATCTCAGGCAAAAACTTATGCTACTCTGGATGGAAATAAATGTTGTGACATCGCATAAGGTTGTCGAAACAATGGCACAACAAATGCGCGCCGTAATCAAAGCTAAAGGCGGTCCAACGAAATATTAGTGTGTGCGACTTTTTTTTTGGCCGGGCAGTGTATATCGATTCAGCATCGACATCGCAATGTGTGCATGAGCAATAGTGACATCGTGAAAGACGTGATGTTTTCTTTTTGCGTTAAATTAAATCAATCACGTCATGCTAAAACATTTTTGCTGCTTGATACAAAACAAAAACTCGCAAGGTTTGCATTTTCCATGACTAAACTAGAAGAAAGTCAGTCTGGTATAAGATAATTTAGGTTTCTTGGATACACAGGCGCTTATGCTACGGTCACGCACACTCTAAGTTAAGTGTCGCATCAACCTGAAAATGAGTGAGGAACAGGACACAAGCACCAAAAAAGAAGAATTTGTTGCAAAAAGAAATGCAACATCAGTTGTAATTTGTAGAATGTTGTTCTTTATAACTTTGAGAAAGACGCTATTTTAAACGTGATTCCTTATGTTAGGTAGCCTACTCTGTTGAGAAAGAAACTAGTTTGAAACGATTGAATGGTTTCATTTCATCTTTATTTGATTAGCCAGGATTTCCACTGTTGCTAGGAAACGTGATTTAAAAAATGTAAAGTAGATTGTGAAAGTAAATGGTTCTGTTGTTATTTATTACAAGTTCTATTTTAAGTTTTATTTATTTGTAAGCCACTCAGGGGACTGGTGTATTGTTGTGCTTTTATTTATTCTTTGTAATGTTCGTTATTTAAAGGTTGTATCAGCGATTTTTGGTGGAAACATAAATGATCACATTCATCTGATTTTTCCTCACGATCCGCTAGCTGCCCGCCCCATAAGCAGGCCGTCAAAAAACCGCGTCTCTGTAGGCAGCCTATGCTCCGAGATCGTACACAAAAACAAATGGTACTACCAACCACTCAAAACCAAAATAAACAGTATTCCAACCAATCACAATGATCTGCACAAACGCTAATACTCTTATCTCGCTGAAATCTTGACAGATTTACAAACGGTTTGGTTTCTTACAAACGTTATTAACGTGGTTATAATTCTGGATGCTTGAACACTATTTTTTAAAACATAACATAATTATTCATAAGTATGTTTGTTTGGGATTTCGCTTCAGAAGTGACGTCACCCAAAAATCGCTGATACAACCTTTAAAAGAGGTTTATAATTGTGGAATAAAATGTTAACTTGCCTATTTTGTCACTCTTGTCAATTCCCTAATGTGATATACTGCAACTTTAATTTAGTTACATTTTTAAACTGAAGAACAGTGATATACAGCCTCCTGTAATCTCTTGGATTCCCTCTAGACACAACCTTTCTTCCACCCATTCATTCACAGATGACCACCCTTATTTTCAGGTAAGCAACATGCATTATTAATATCATGTTGGATCATGGACTTTAGCCTGGATTGATAAATGCGTAGGCATATTATCTGAATACGACGGTGTCGTGGTGAGTCAACCAGAGTATTAAACAACTGCCTCATTCTTTCCAAATAGAGCTATTCAAGTTAAAAGCAGCATGTATCTGGGGAAATTATCATATTCCTGTATTTTTTCATATTGCAATATATATCGCAAAAAAATAAAAAAAGATATCACAACGTCTAGTCGCAACCCTAGTAACTTGTGTTGTGAGCCACTGAATGAGGCCATTTTGTGAAAAATTACTGAAACTCTGGTAATAAATTCAGTTTCTCTCCTTGTGTACAACTGTGTCCATACAGAGCATGTGTTTGGCATGCAGAAAATCAGGATGTGTGGAGTACTTACTGTTGATGGTTCAGTCCAAGCGGTTGTTAAGACTCAGATGATCAAAAGGTGAAAACGCTGCGCTGAATCGCCTTGCCACCAGCCACTGAGAAGGCAAACGATTTGGTTTCCCCCTAAGACACACAAAATATTTTTATTACACCATTTTTATTAATATTTTTTACAAATATCAGGGGTACTAGAGTTCCCCCTCTAAGCACTCATTTCTGTCCCACCCTAAAATGTGATTCCTGTAATATGAAGTGTTGTTGCATTTCTAATGTCTACCAATGCATGATTGATTTACCATGTTATGCCAGACAGATATTCATTCAGGGCTGAAAATTCAGCACGGGATTGCACATATATTTTATAAATCCTGTATATATGTCTGCAATAAAGCGGGAAAATCCCGCTGATACATTTAGGAAGATAATTGGTTTAATATAATTGTCAACGCTGTTCTTTAGGCTTTACTTTAGGACATTTCCAAGGAATATAGGTGTGTGTGTTCTGGCTGCTTTAGTGAAATGCGAGAAAGATGAAGCGGTAGGCTATTCAAACAAACACTGAAGCCAATCAGTGTATGCCTGCCAGCATAGGCTCCTTACTCTCCTTACAGGAGAGCGAAGACAAGTTGAATGCATATGCAGCAATAGACTGGGCTAATAGCCTATACAATAAATAAGTCAAATTAATCACCAACAAGCTGGATCGCAGGCTTGTAAGGAAAGCTCCAGCTGCATCTTCTAAATATGTGGTTGACACGGACAGGGAGCTATAGCACAGGCAAGCGTGGTTGCGAATCACAATGAAATTAATGAGAAAGACGCAACTAGAAAAAAAACAAGTTTCAATTGAAAAGGTTAAGTCTAGATACGTGGCTAGTTTTCAATAGCGAAGAAATTTGTTGTTTCATGTGCCATGTATGCCACTGTGAAGTTTGCGGGTTGACGCTTCAAAACGTCTACGCTAATCAGACAGTGAAATGCTGCTAGTCATAACGCGTCTTTGAAACAAAAGCGTGAAGCAGGGAGCTCGAACGGTTCCATGTCAAAGCGTTATCAAAGGTACAATCCCACGAAAACGAATAGTTGATCAGTCTCCTGAAAACAGCATTTCGGTGCAGAGAACGCGTTGGCAAATACACTCAAAAAGTGGAAAAAACAAATTAAGAGGGGAAGAGTAGCAAAGGAAGAGTAATTTTTCATTTTTAACAAAATGTGGTCAAAAAAAGTGTTATCCTATAAAGGGAATACGTTAGGTTCTTTTTTCAGACTTCTACATAAAGTATAAAATAGTTAATAAAAGCATATTGCATAATGTTGTCTGTCATGTCTTTTACACCACCTCTTCAGCCACCACCCATCCCTGATGTAAACCCGCCCCTCTCCCAAACCTTTGAAATCCCCCCCGAAATGTTGTTCATCCCCCCCAAACCAAAAATTAATTTTTAGCCCTGAAAATTTATATTCCACGTTCATTTAAGAAAATTTATTTAGATAGTTCACTCCTTTGGTTTTATAAATATTATTTCAGTTTTAGCATATGTTTTCGATTGGCAGACAGTTTTGCATGTAATGAAGGATATTTTTGATATACACTGACAAAAATACAATTCAAGTAACTTCAAAGTAGACAGTACAGTTGTGGCACACCTCCACTAGGTTGTTCGTGTGTATATTATCCAATTATTCTTCAAGAAATTACATTTAATCTAATTTTCCATTGGAACAAATTCCTATAACACATTCAACTCGACACTGCTGCACATGGGGATATTGTGACAGAGTTTCCAATATCAACATTAAAGGAGCTATATGTAACAAATTTACTGTACTAAATCATAAAATTACCATGATATGTCATCAGAGATTAAGGAAACATGCTAAGTCGAAATACTGGCTTCTCCGACAACAATGCTACAGCCAGTATGTTCTCCTTCGAAATTTCCATTCCGGGTCGGAACGTCTGTATTTGTTTTGGCCTGTGTGATTCACTATTCTCCAAGTTCTCTCAACCAGATATACTCTGGTACTCCGACAGCCAATTTACGAATGCCTAAGCTAAGTTCAACATCGTTTCCATTTAGCTAGCTAGCTAAAGATTTAAATATATATATACATATATATATATGCATTTAGTTACTCGCTAAACATACCACTTAGCGTTAGCTTATATCTGTGTGACCATAAACATAGCCAGCCAAGCATCTAGCTAACATTGACAGAGTTATAAAAAAATCCACATGAGCTGGTTTATAATTTGCAAACAATAAATAATAAACAAATTGCAAACGTATACATTAGCTGATCAACTTACAGTGTAGGACTCGTCGTCGCTTGTCACTGTCAAAATAGAATAAGCTTGTCTCAAAATATAATGTTGCGCTCGGCTCGTCTTGTGCTCGTGTTCGTTCAGTGTAGCGACTCTCTCCAATATTGTGAATTTGGATTGCAGTACCCATTTTAAACGCTCGGTGTCAATGTTACATATAGCTCCTTTAATACATGGGTCCTCGGGAGTGAAGAGCTTGTGCCGTTTGAACACTGAGATGGAAAGTCCCGGCATGATATGAAAACAGATATTTATAATTGTGAACAAGTACTATGGAATTAATCGGTTCATATGTACAGCCTGCGAAACATAGTGTTGCTGTACAAGCTGCTTTGGAGTTACCGGAAGTGTATTTTCTTTGGACCACAAAGCCATCAATACCAATCACTGTAAAGCTACCTTGTCATCAAACACTTCTGTACTCATCTTAAATGTCCTTCATTGCACATTAAACTAGGGCCAATGGAAAAACATACAGCCATTCTTTTGGACTACACTGTAAGTCATTGAGCGTCTGAGGTATCAAATGAGCCTCAAACCATCACTATGCTGCCAGATATGCAGTAGATATGAATGGATCACTTTAAGGGTTTCTTCTCCTGACTTATTTTCCCAGAGTTAAACAAGAAAATGAGTCAGGAGAAATAACCCTTAAAGTGGTCCATCCAGATCTACTGCATAACTGGCAGCAGAGTGATGGTTTGAGGCTTGTTTGATACCTCAAACTCATGATGAGTTACAGCCAACCATGTGTGTTCCATACTGTTCCAGCGTTATTTACAGCTTGATCTAGCCTACCCCAATTCTCATAGAGATCCATTCAAATGCAGAGGTTATAGTATCACTTGTAAGAGTACCTGAAAATAAGATATCAAGAGCCTTTTGATGTTGTTGGGTCATAGACATCAGGAAGTCATAGAATGCAAAGGATATGCAACAAAATAATTAATTAATACTTAAAAAGTTTATGCTAATTTGTCCAATTACTTTTGGTCCCCTAAAATGGGGGAACTAAAAAGGGCTACAATTACTCGGTTCAACCGATATGGATGTAAACACCCTCAAATTCAAGCTGAAAGTCTGCAGTTTAACTTCACAGTCACTGTTCCCTTTCAGATGTGCTGGAGTAGAGCCAAATAACACAAAATGTGTCACTGTCCAAATAATTTTGGACTGCATTGTCCAGCAACACTGAAACAATATCAAAACACACAAGAAAGTGAACTATCCCTTTATTCAATCAGTCAGTTCAGCTCTCGGATGACTAATGCCTCAATTTTTGTAAGGTCCTGCAGCAACTTAATCCCTTTTGAAAGGAATTAAGTCCTAAATGGTGAAATGTGAACATGTGGTCATTTAAACTAGGCCATTTGTGCAAAATGAAGAGTTCAAGACAAGACAAAACAAATCGTAACACGCTAAAGCAGCAGTGTGCTAAAATCAGTTTCAGATTATGGAATCTAAACATGCTTTCTACATCATTAATCAATACTGGCTAGAATGAAAATCAGCATAAGGAGGGGTACTCTATGAACAGGGTTTGGAACCCGACATACATCATACACAAAAAAACATCATCAGGGATGTTTACTTCGTAGTCAATACTATGTCCATTTAGAAAAATACATGTTGTAAAGGGCCTCATCTTTAGACACTGGGACATTAACTGACCTCACAGATAGTCATTTACATTTGTGTGCAGGCCAGATCCTTGTATGGGGGTATGATAACGTGGCACATCCCCGTGTTAAACAGGCTACGTTCGTGTTTTGAGGGCCGCTCGCTCTACCATTTGCCACGCGCGCTCCACGGGTCCCCAACAATCCCCATACTCAACGCTACACCAAGGCGGCATGAAAAGGCTTCCAAATTCCGCTCTGACTACCCAGCCCCCACTTCCCCTAGGTAGCTAGCCATTATTGTTCAATAGACTTCCCTATCCTTGTTTCCACGCAAGCAGGTATGCTCATCTAAATGCACAGCCATAGATGGCTACATGATCCAATCTCAACGGATGACCCTGTAATTACTAGACATAGCAGTTATCCATCTCTCTCAAAATAGCTAGATTTTGTTTTGGAAATGTTTCTATGCCTGCTTCGCAGAATGACGCTACCTTGATGTTATTAGTACTCGTCTTGGTACTAGTACTGATGGTACCTTATCTAGCCAACTTTGGAAGTGGGTTTGTAAATGTTATGTACATTTGTGCTTTGTTTGTCTCATCCTTGTCCTCAGATAAGAAAATGGCAGACATGAAGTGTGCTTTGACTGGCCGAAAGGGCAGTAACGACGTTGTTAATGGAAACCAATGATTATATTATTCCCTTCCAGTTTGACCTCTACCCTTATCACAACTTCAAACCATATGCTTTCAAGCCAGTTTGTTGTTGCTTTAGCCCTTATGGAAATGGGATATACTGCAGTATATTTAAAATATATTGTTAAGATAATTTTTTTATATATTTGCAATATACTGCAGTATATTCTTTTTCCATAAGGGAGACTACATATCATCTCAGTAACATTAGCATTTCCTCAACTTCGGTCACAGGCCACCAATAAACCAACACTAAGTTAACCTCACCGATGGCTAGAACAGTGCGCAATGTTTCTGGTGTGACGGATAGGAAATTCGCATAGGCTAAAGTTAATATTGCTGAAAAATAGTTTGGTAACGTCAGATGTATAACCTGGATAACGTTAAAATGTACGAATATGTGCTTGCGAGCAGGTTTCGTCGTAACCTATGATTGTAGCGAGCTAGAATGGCAAATTAATAACCAACGCGCTCCTGAGCTAGCTTCACTGACCACTTGGTTAACATCAGCGAGACGCGCACACAAAAACATGCTAATGTTATTCATTGTGGTCAAAACAGCATGTTGAGGGATATTGGCGTAATGTTAATGTTAATGTTAAATAGCGGAGTAACAGTTACGCGTCGTGCACGCATTCGCGTTGGACTTCAGCTAGGACACTCGCCGGTAATATACGTTTCAATTCCCGGCTTCAAATCAAGGACGAAGCTAGCCAACTAGCTGGCTGGCTAACGTTAGCTAGTGCGCGGGGAGCACTGAGAGACGGGGACCTCGGCCCTGTTTTGGTCGTGTGCAAGACTGCATTCCCAACTCAGCAGCCACTGCTCGAGTTTCGCCAATGTCTCAATTATTTACTACTAAATGCCATATTATTGTTCGTTTACGTAAAATGCATGACGCTAGCTACATTTGGTGCAAATTAGCTAACTGCACAACACGCATGGCAGTAACGAAAACGAATTATTCCAGGAAATCAGCATCAACAGTATCTTCACTGATTAGTCAGCGCAGGACAACTTTACCACCATCTCACGTATTTAAGCACACCGATTCGTCCCTACGGCTGTCAATCATCCTCCATCTTCCTAACTTCAATCCCCAGCCACTTCATACAAAACGTTTAGCTAGCTAGTTAGTTAGCCAGCTACATTTCTGAAGCCATGTACAGCAACAATTCCCATTTAGGAAAAGGTTGTCGCGGAGTGTCAGCGCATTACTGAAAACTCCCGTCATCCATCGTGTTTGTGTTTTGTATGGCATTCTCGGTTATTTCGTGATGGAAGAGAAATCAACTTACCCGCACGATTGTGTATCTCTATGACCCGCTTCGTCGCTGCTTCCCCCTCAGCGCTGTGCGCTTCTCTCCCTTCCTGGCTGCGTTGATGCGCGCGCCAAAACGCACAATGGCGGATCGCGCACGCGCAGGGTTATTTTTCGTGTTAGTAGATATTCTACTCAGAATGCAAGAATGTTCTGAAACACGACGTGCCAGTTTGTAGAATCATTAGACATAATAATAATAATTATAAGGTAAAATAATATTTTTTGTTACATTTATAAATCGTATGAATCAAAAAAGTGATGTATGTACACACTGATTACATTTTAGCCAATAATGAATCACGGCTTTATAGAAATATGTACAGGAAATGAACAAGATGGTCACTTTCCACTTGTGCTATCAACTTCGTTTCATATATGATAAAATATAAATACAAAATGACACATTTAGAGTGGATGTGGGCCAGTGCAAGCACTCTAAAATGTCAGAATTGGCTAGAAGGTGCACAAACGTTTCATTTTTTAGAAAGGGCAGTTAGAGCCACCTATCAACGTACGGAATGAACGATAATTCCGTTTAAAGGTATGTTTCTATTGGTTATGAAACCCAGAGGCTTGTAATCGACGTATTTTCAGCCAATCACAGTAAATGAATACTTCCCAATACGAGCGCAGCGGGAACGTGTAACCAATCGCTGAAGTAGGTGGGCGGACCTTCCCCTCTTACTTAATCTATCTTGTTTGGTCGCAGTACGCCATACTCACCTCGACCTTTTCTTAGGTTTGTTTCTCGCTACTGTGGTAAGGTGAACGAACCTCACAATGTCGAAGGAGGTAAGTCTGTTCGAATTTGTAGATACGTGTTGTTTTTTTAAAACCATTTATATGCTTACATTGCAATGTTTTAATTTTTTATTTTTGGTAATTGGCGAAAGAATGAATGGCTATATCGTGCATGCTGACTGTAGAACTGAGGCACAGCCATTTTGTAACGTTAGGCCGCATGGTTTGAAACCGGCCGGTTAACTTATTTTGCCAGCGAGCTTTCCCCGGGGGTTCATGGAGCACGAATGCACTACCTGACGTATGATCGTTTCCATCGTGTGCTGTTGAATATGTTTGTCTTGTTTGTTCCAGACGTTAATTTGTTAATTTGATCGGTGTTCTGTGCGCACGCTCATATTCGGGAACATGGCGTCCCCACAGACAAAAAGGTCTTTGTTGGGTAGCTAACGTTAGCCAGTTAGCCGCGTCATGATTGAAAAGCTACGTAAATGTCAATGATCTCTAAGTTTTTACACTAGTCATTGACGTATTTATTATAACATTGTTAGTGTGAGGATATGCGTTTTAAAAATGGTTCCCGTGGCTTGATCGCTTCCTTGAAGACAATCGGGCGGGCCATTGGTGCTATATCAACCCAGCTATCTTGGCTTGCTCCTGCTGGTTAAACACCGCATAGCTTGAACTTAACCTAACATATTTGTTGTTTTTGCTCAAATGTCTCACAGGCCCCTCGTGAACCGGAACAGCTCCGTAAACTTTTCATCGGAGGTCTTAGCTTTGAAACGACGGACGAAAGTTTGCGGGCCCACTTCGAACAATGGGGGGCGCTTACAGACTGCGTGGTGAGTAACGTTAGCATTCTGTTAACATTTGCTCCCGAATGCATCGTTAAAAGTAACCTAATCTGTGGTTTCGCTGTTGTGGCATTTAATTGGGATGCTATGGATTTGTTTACAGGTAATGAGGGATCCAAACACAAAGCGATCGCGAGGTTTCGGGTTCGTCACGTACTCTTCGGGGAACGAGGTGGACGCAGCCATGGAAGCGCGTCCGCACAAGGTGGACGGCAGGGTCGTGGAGCCAAAAAGGGCGGTATCTAGGGAGGTGAGTGAATTAGCTTTAAATTGTTTCATTTATAAATATTAAAAAAATAAAGTCGCTGAGGGATGTCTGGATAGTGACTTATTCACTGTGGATAACTTCTTTTGAAATTCTTTAGGATTCAAACAGACCGGGTGCACACATGACCGTGAAAAAGATCTTTGTTGGTGGCATCAAAGAGGACACAGAGGAGTCTCACCTGCGAGATTACTTTGAACAGTTTGGCAAGATCGAGGTAATCGAGATCATGACAGACCGGGCCAGCGGCAAGAAAAGGGGCTTTGCCTTCGTAACGTTTGATGACCACGATGCGGTGGACAGGATAGTTAGTAAGTGCTTTTAATTTTTTTTCTCTAGCTGCCTGATTGCTTCACTTTGGACTGGTCCCTTACTCAGCCCCCCCCCCCCCCCCAAGGCTCTTATAAACCCACTGGCAGACTGGTGGCAGTCCACCTTCACTGTTTGGGCTGATGAGAAAAGGTGCAGTTTTAATGTAATCTGTTATAGTGCAGTGTTATTTCTTAACTTAATTTATTTTGTCCTACAGTTCAGAAGTACCACACCTTGAACGGGCACAACTGTGAAGTGAGGAAAGCTCTTTCCAAGCAGGAAATGGCCAGCTCCGGTATGAGTATGAGGGGTAAGAATTTTGGGTGTCCCAAGTCCGCTTGACCATTGGACTGAATTTTTTTTTTTTGCCCCTTTATTTCTTGATACAATGTTTTCTATGCCCCCCCCCCTCTTTTTTTTTTTCCATTTTCCCCCTTCACTAGGACGAGGAGGTGGTTCTGGTAATTTCGGAAGAGGGGGATATGGAGGTAATGATTTTGGCCAGGGTGGATACTTCGGTGACCGTGGTATGTGGTCCAGCACCACCTTTATTTTCAGTTGCTTTTCATCATAAGAAATAATGCAGCTGAGTATGGCGCAGTTGTGAGTTTCACTGACCCCCCAACGCTGTTTGTTTCAGGTGGAAGAGGTGGCTATGGAGGTGGAGGTGGTGGTGGTGGTGATGGATACAATGGTTTCGGAGGAGATGGTAAGCTCTTCACCAGTCCAACCGATTTGAAATTATGCCGTTGGGGCAATCAGGCAGCGGTATTGGGGAGGGAGGTGCCTGGAATGTTGTATTGGTTTATATTTTGTGCCAGCATTTGCTCATTTAATTCTCAATCATTTACATGGCCTGATGTTTTTGTGATAAGTACATAACAGCTGACTACTTTGTCCTTAAACAAAATGTTATACTTTAGGCTTAATCTACCAGTGCACTGCCATTGATGCCTGTAATGATTAGAGAAGTCAGAATGAAAAATGGATACACTTTCAGGAACCAAATTTCCACCCATGGTGTAAACTAATGTTTGGTTTGAAGTTTTTTAGTTCTTTGTCTGCATGCTTTGTGAGGGGCCTGTTACTATATTTTTTTTTTTGATCGAAACCATCTTTTGTGGTGCAAATAAACACCCTATGGGAGCATTACAGCAGTGTGTGGAGTGCGGACTCTTGTTTGTGATTACCTATCTGTTCGGCACTTGCAAAGATAAGTTGGATGTGCGTGTTCTCTATTTTACTATATATTTTTTAAACCATTTAATTTCTCAGGTGGTTACGGTGGAGGCGGTCCTGGCTATGGGGGTAACCGTGGATACGGCAGTGGGCAGGGATATGGCAACCAGGGTGGCGGGTACGGTGGGAATGGAGGATACGACGGTTACAACAATGGTGGTGGCGGCGGCGGCGGCGGCAGCGGCGGCGGCAGTGGTGGTGGTGGAAGCTTTGGCACTGGCGGTGGTGGTGGTGAGTCCCCCATTTGTAAATTTTCTACAAGCCTGTGCCAGTATACCCAAGTATGTGGATTAAGAGCTCTGAACTGTCTTATAGGAAACTTCGGGGGCAACAGCTACAATGACTTCGGGAACTACAACAGCCAGGGCTCGTCCAGTTATGGCCCAATGAAGGGAGGCAACTTCGGGGGTGGAGGCGGCGGCGCCAGGAACAGCGCCGGCCCTTACGGAGGTGAGTGTGTACTACAGCTGGGCAGGCAGCACAGACGTTTTGTGCAGATTGGTTGACTGTTGCACCTGGCTTTGTGCTGATTGGTTGCCTCTTCTGCAGGTGGATATGGTGGAGGCTCAGGCAGTGGTGGATATGGCGGCGGCAGCAGCGGTGGTGGTGGTGGCGGCCGGCGGTTCTAGGCTCTTCCAGAAGGGTAAGCATTGCCATGCTGGCCTGTTGGGCCTCTCACCATTTCCACCACAGAGGGGCTATGCCAGCTTACGAACCCAGTGTAACGCTACACCAGTCTTCTCAGATTAGCGTCTGAGGGCCAGCAGTTAAGAATCAGTGCTGACCGCTTAGGATCACTACGATTACTTGGTGATGTTCTGTAGTAGTTTGAGGATCCAGTAGGAAACCTTCATTTTTGTTCTCAAACCCCCAGCAGTGGTAGACTAGGGGCCTATCACAATGCAGGTTTGAGTTTGCTGGATAACTGCATGGAGTAAAACTCAGAACCCTCCCAAATCTGGCACATGGTCTGATGTACAAGAAGCTGTTCTGGGTTTTACTCCGTGCCATTATTCAGCCAATTTTGTAATCCTGCTTTGTAATACAGGCCCCTGATTTCCCTAGGGTATTAAACCTAATTTCCACCAAAGGTTCTGTTCCAGACCATGTTTTGTTTTCAAGAGTGAAGGCTTGCTTCTGAACTTTGATCCTAACTCTTAAATGTAGTAGATGCGTTTTGAAAGTCAGTGCGCAGTTTAACAATGTTGTTCCGTATCGTTCAACAGGATACAGTACTTAGGAGAGGAGAGGACAGCCAGAGAGGGGACAGGGAAACGTCAGGCATAACGCCATAGATCTGCTCAGCCAAATGGTCGTGGGGTATTACGGCAGCCACACCAACAGATGCACAGTAGCAGGAAAGAAACATGTTTGTCTCTTGCTGTCGTGCAGGAATATTTTATATAGATGCCTTTTTTGTTTCTGTGAAAAGCATTCCAAGGTTTTATGTAGATTTTATTTTGGCACCCATATGGTGTCTCTTTGTTGATTTTTCTTTTTAAATGTAACTGCATCAAATCATGTGTTTTCGAAATAAAACCATCTTTCAGTTCTTTTTTTAAAGAGAATTGTCCAAGTGTCTTATGGGAGTTACTCACACGGCAGCTACGCCCTTCAGCCCAAAGTTTCACTAGCCAGTCGAGCAGAGCCAGACTTAAGAGCTGAAGGGGAGCAGCCAGACTCACTCACTTGGTGCTGTTAAGGCTAATGGGTGCACCCTATGGGCTGCATCTGTCCTTTACTGCAGCTATAGTACAGGGACGCACACAGGGTTGTGGGTAAGGAGTTGATGTGCATTGAAGAGATGCTACATCTGCAGTGGTGCAAGCCAGACTCTTCGGTTTGGGTGAATGGCAATGGGAGTTTTTGCGCCAAAACACTCACCAAATGGCAGCTGAGGGGGGCAACCGTGTGGTGCAGCACTCTTGTTTCTGACCCTTGGTCATACCCACAGACTGCAGGAATCTCCTGAGACCAGTAAACCAACCTCCCCCTGCATTTGACAGTGTTATGTGTATCTATTTTTGTCCCTTTGAATTTGCACCCTGGTCAAACTTGTATTTGAATGCAAGTTTGTGTACATGGTACAGCTGCTCGGTTGGGTCTGCTGGGAATTTCAAGCTTCCGCCACAACGTGCTGCAATGGGTCTAGTTAGCCAGCCATGAAAATGTCAAATGGTCCAGAGCTAAGGCACTATTCGCATACTTGCTGCCTTTCCAAAGGTGACCTGAGTTCTGTTGCGAATGTTTGCATGCTATGTCTGAACGGTTTAATTAGAGGAGCATTTCAGCCAATACTCGCGCCTACATCCACTGGTTGTGAACTAAAAAAAAAAAAAAAAAAAAACGCACACTTTTAGGACTGGTCTGGATCAGCGTCCTCACCTGTAATCTATTCTCAAGCCTAACGCTCGCCTAAAGTCGGTCTACTTTACGTCTGTACTGTCCTCTAAATGGGCCCTCTTCTCCAGTGTTTTTACCCTGCGCCTCAAGTGGAATGAGCTCCCTACTACAACCTTAGCTCACCATGCTAAACTCTGCATTTCACTTGGGTTTACCAGCTCTAGCTATGCTAAATGTAAAAACCATATTGCCTAACCCACAGGTTTAGCTACTTTTGCTAAATTTTAAACTGTCCCCTTACCCATTTGCTTCTTAATACATTATCCATTTACCTCTTGCACCAACTATGACATGGATTCATTTTGTACGCTTGTGTTGATTACTGCTGTTTGTACTTATGCAAGTCACTGGATAAGTGCTTCTGCTAAATATAGATGCAAATTTTCTAATTTCTTGTGGGGGTCTGATGTAACGTCTACTGGTCATTACTGAGCGGACACTACATGGAGCGAATGCATAAAATTAGCCAAACCCGGTTCTACACACATTCTGCAGTAGACACGTTTTAAAAATTGTGCCGAATAATGCAGCCAATGCATTCTTTATGTAGGCCAACGCCTTTTCTTCCTGGAATTCGGTGATCCCCCTCAATCTTGAACAAAAGGGCCCAATCTTTAAAAGGCCTGTTAACTGCCCGGAAACAATTTTTTTTTTTTCTTAATCGAGGAAATGAAGTTATTTTTCCAACTAGTTTCTGAGCCACATCTTCCCATTGGAGAGTAGCATAGGAGAGGCTAGCTTGGGAGACAGCAACCAGGAACCAGAGAAGCAGTGAGAAGAGCAGGTTGCACTTGAGACTAGCAGCTACGAAAGGTGGTATTTTTATACCTTGCGAAGTAGGTAAGATTTTCCTTCCAAAATTTTGCTTGATGCTTCTGTTTGTGAATGTAGCATAGCACATCTGTCAGGGTTTGTTTCAGCCAGCATGTTCATTTATCAGTAGTCCAAAGCCTTAAAACAGCTTGAGGTTTGTAATGCCCGCCTTCTGCGCAGATCGTTGAATTTGTGCATCTTAAGTGTCGCACGTTAATGGCAATCTAAATTTCTAATTTGATCATTTTAGATATTTTCAGTGCATGAATTTCTTGTGGGGCTCGATGCTCTACTGAACTTTGGTCAAGATAAACCCTACTGTTTTTGATTCCACATTTTGTCCACTCCATTAGTCTGGTAGTGCCTGCTAATATTTGGGGAGGACATTTTTTTGTATTTATAAATCAGTGAATACTTAAGATGCTCATATCTGGCCCTCAATCCGTAGTAGCCTACTGCTAGTTTTTCTACCTGACGGTTATGTTGATTGTCACTTAGATCCCACTCGGTGTCCTAGTTTAGAGTGATTGTCACTTAGATCCCACTCGGTGTCCTAGTTTAGAGGGGCAAATAATGAAAAAGGGCAGTATTACTCTCCTTGAGGGCCAAAGTAAGAGGATCTCTGCTTTAGACTATTTTCTACACTAATTATTTTCCAAATTTGACACTTTCTCCCCTGTCCCTCCTCTCCATTAAATCTCCTGTTTAGGAAACTGACTGGACCAACACACCTGCACAGGCTGCATGATGTACAGTCTGCAAAACGGTTGTTCCTACAAAGGTGTGCACTTTTTGACTCATCAGTCCGTAGTTAATGTTGTAACTATAGCTTATCCCGGCTGTGTAGTGGCTGCAGTTTTATGAAAGCAATAACTGCCACGTGTTCACCACATACTTCTCTAAAGTGCTTGATTTGGAGTTGTGTCCCACTACATTTTTTCCAGCACAATACCTGTTGCAGTAAAGGGATTGTTGTGGTGGGGGTGGGGCCTTGGGTTTGGCAAAGTGAAATGACTTAATTTGATTGACAATTGTTTTTTGTTCTTGCCTTCCAGGACAACAGAAGAGAAATACATATTTTGTTCTAAACTGAAGACTGCTGGACAGTTCAATTTTGTAAATCTTTATTTATTTAGTTCTCAAATAAAAATATTTTAAAAACAAAGTCTCATTCTGGAAGATATTGGATTTGATGCTACAGTTATCAAGAGGTATTTGATTCTCTGATCATCAAATGGAGGAGCATGTGAAATACACAACAGGAGCTTTAACCTGATTTCAGTTTTAAAAAAAAAATTTTTTTTAAAAACCTGAATTCCAGCTTGTCCCCTGCCAAAAAAAACAGCCATTCATTCAACATTAAGCAGCTCCAGTATTTACAGATTGTTAACATTACTATGCTGGGAAGCTGCAAGCTATGGACTTCCATAACTATTTTCCGTAACATTTTCCTGGGTAACATTTTACTGCAGGGGTGCACAAGTCCAGTCCAGTCTTGGGGGGCTAGTGTGTGGTGCGTGTGCTGGTGTTTGTTCCAACCAACAACCCTGGCTTACATTTTCCAAACAGCCAGTCATACGCCAACACTGGCTTACTCCTGTTTTGGATCATGGTAAAACATTTTCACGAAGGGTCCATGTGCCATCTTCATCTGTAGCTCAATACTCTTATGTCAGATCAATTAAATAATGAAACCAATGAAATGGAGAACAGAAATCCTGAAGGCGTCGGCCCTTCTTGCGTGTCCCTGGTTTACTGCATCAAAGCAGAACCCCAACACTGAACACAGGAGCTTTAACAATTGTAACACTCATTTGGAGATAAATACGTTATTGTCATGAAAGGCAAGACAAACAGATCACATTCCGATGGAGTCCGGTTTTGGAAATAAAAAGTTGGGCTTTAAAAAGTTAACCAGTGCTTTCCAGTTGTAGTCTCGAGCTGTGTCCGAATCAGAGCCCTATCTACTGCGTCCTGTGTACAGTGTGCTGTTTAATGTGCACTGTTTAGTACACAATGTGCAGTATGCAGGAAAATATTCTCTACACTATTTTTCCAACCGTACTGTGGAAGTGTAAGATGTCCGACCCGTTGTTTTTGTTATTGAAGGAAAACGTCAGCAAAGCTGCGCCTCATTTTTTAAAACGAAGCTGCACGTCATATTTATGCAACCAAAATGTTTGCATACTTCTTAGTGTGCTCCTGAATATACTCCGCTAAACCCCGGAAGTAAGTATATCATATGGGGGTTTTAAGTATACTACATTTAGAGAAAATTTCACCTACTTAATGACTTTCTCGTCCGGTCTACTCAACAAGCCTACTTAATAGTATGGAAGGGTGCTTATTCGTGTCTCGTATCTGCATGTTTTTTTCTTTGGTTTCCTTTCCATTCGCAGGCAATTTAGGCCTTTGAAACAAGGCGTGTGGACTTAAATTAATCACGTAACCTTCCTAGTATATTAGGGTCTACATGACCCGAAATGACTGTTTTTGTATCATTTCAAATTGGTGATTAGAATTAGGAAATGCATGCAAAAAAATATATTTTTATATATATTGACCATAAGAACACCAAATGGCAGTAAAATGCTAACATAATAGGAAGGTTAAGTGCTGAAAGTTATCAAAATCCAGCAGATGCTCCAGCCTTCCAGGACTGAAGGCTGACGCCCCTAAGCTACTTGTTCTGGTCATGTAGGTCAGTTTCAACACTGGTTCTGGCACACAACCATGGCTGTGTCCGAATACGACCCCTGTTCCCTGTCCATTGTCCCCTTTCCACTCAGACCCCTGTCTACTATGTGCCCTGTCCCCTCACTTTGCAAGCAGTGTGCGAAAGAAATCCTGCAAAACTCTTTCCAAACTAGTGAGGAAGTCATTTTTAATATTTATTAAAAGATTTTTTTTTTTTTATTGAGAATATCAATCAGTTAACATATGACGATTGTTACAAAGTGTAGATTATGAATGAAGATTGAGTTAACAAAAATAGAGTAGTTTGTAATATGAACCTATCTTGTACCATAGATATGCATATCCGCTCTATGCCTTTTACGTTTTTACTTCCGGGTTACTTACTGAAATTGTCGGATCAGTGTACCATTCTGCAGATGAGTGTGCTCCTGAATAGAGTACTCAAGTGACTACGTCACGCTGGTTTCGGAAGTAAATTCCCCATTCATTTAGAGCGTAGACATTAACTAAAGCTTACTTTTAAACCATTTCTACTGATTGTCTTACCATCAATTTCCCGGATTGTTCAATATAACGCCCATTCGCAAACTGTAAAATGTAATTTTTCTGGACCAGCTTCGAGTATATTTTACATTTTAGTATTTTTTTTGTGAACATACCAGCGCTGGCACTGTTTAAAAACTCCACGTCCCATAATTCCCTCCGAACGTGCAGCCTTGTCTCCAGACGTTGTCATATAACGTTAGCCAGCAGTAGCACACAGCTCCGTTTTTGAACACTTTTTTCTAACGTTAGCTAGCTAGCTTGAAGGACTAAAAGCTAGAATTGCTTTATGTGGTTAACCATAGCGCAGTTTCTGACCTTGTCGGGCGGGCTTCTCTACTTAGCAAGCTAATGTTAGCTTGTCTTCAGCGGCTGTAGCCTACTCCCATCTGTCACAGTCAGACCATAGACTGTATAAAAATATGGACAAAGTCAATGTGACGTCACCCATTGCCTTCCCACGGCCTCGTAAAAACCGAATTGAAGCTCCGGATGCATTTTTCGCTGCCAGTTTGTACAAACTGCGTCTGCTCCGTGGAGCCGAAGAGGACTCAACCTGTCCCTCTGATTGGTCCTGAACAAATGTTAATACCCTGTCCAAACGACACAATATTTTAAAATATCAGCACATGCAGAGGCATTAGCACCTATTGCAATTACATATTTTTGTGGGAAAAATTTATTGACCACATTGCTGCCATTGATTTACATGGTGAAAGACCTATACTGGAGCCAATCGCAGTGAGCAACGGCACAATTGCCGCTCCCAGCCCAACCAGGAAGTGAGCTTCAAATCGAAAGCCCAGTCTTGGCCCCTTGAGTCAGATGAGATGATGATATCTTATGGGTCGAGAACCACCCGTGCGTTGCAGTACTGGATATGTAGTCCGTTAAAGTGGACTGTAAATCGAACTACATTCATTAATGCATTACTTTAAAATAAAAATTGGAACATGCGATATATGGAATATATCCTTGTACCACACAGGCTAATCCAGGAACGTTTTGGCTCATTCTATAAATCAGATTTCAAGAAATAGTCGATAGTCTCCGAAGCCCATTCTATCTTCCATAGGGAATTTAGTTACTTCCGAAACCAGACTCCGCCCACGACTGACGTACTCACTTGAGTACTCGATTCCCTCAACAAAACCCCGGAAATAAGGGGTTCATCCTGGTATTTTAAGTGCTCCCACTTGTGAGAAAAAGTCGCCCACTCAAAAGCTTTTTGACGAAGTTGACTCAAATATGTGTCCTCAAAACGGTGTAGGGGTCGTATTCGGACACAGCCCATGTGTTGGTTTTCCTTCAAGCTGACATCTCAATTAAAGCTGGAGTATGCAGTTTTTCCACACATTTGTTGTCACAACGTTGGCCCTGCCCACAGAGAGACACATCCCCACCCCACAGACCTCATTGTGAACGTGAACGTGTGAAAGTCTGCTAGATACAATTTCAGGTTTATACTATATTGGTATTTTACAGTAAAAATGTAATCTAATACTCCAGGTAAAACAACAAAATATTTTCTGTTGTTGCATAACACTGAGTTTGTGTAGCGTTAGTCTGAACCATAGTTCTGTGGTCTGAACCAGGCATTTTCTGTCTACAGCTGGTAGCCACACTTTGGTAACTTATAGCCGCGTAGCCAGTTTGAGCTAACGCGATCTATACGACATAACGTTAGCAAGCATGCCCTTCTTCCATGAACTAGCCTAGCCGCCAAATAAAGTAACGTTATAGAATACCAATTCCACCTAACTACTATTCATTATAGGTAATTACAGTTGTCTGGCAAGCAGAAAGTCCATTATGTTGAAACTTTTGACCTATCTGTCCAGTCTGTCTTTAAACCAATTTGTTCCTGAAAATCTCACCACCTTCTGAAATTAGCATGTATGTTTTCTTCAGTTTTCAAGAGAGCTTTATCCAATTCCCTTTTATTTTTCTTTCCATGAAATGTGTAATGTCTAGCTGGTGAACTTGCTAGCTTCTGGCAAGGTCAATATCACAGTTGATTGGTCTGCGATGTGGTCATGGTTAAGCCACTGTTTTGAAAACTTGTTTTAAAAACAAAATTCGGAGCGAATTTCTGGTTTTAGAATGCAGAATTTGTGGGTATAAACCATAGACTGTATAAAAATGGTATAAACATAGTCTATGGTGCTGGATTTTTCTCAGAACAGTTCTTTCTATGGTTGTTACCAACTAACTGTGACCGTTCCCTGACATTTTTCAAAATAAAAGTTACATACTCCAGCTTTAAGTTTCAGTTTAATGCAAATTAGCGTTTCACATCACTCAACAAGTAGCCTTTAGGTCAACCTTTAGACTTAAAATGTTGTTACAGCTATGGGTTAATTTAATGTATTTCTATGCTTTTAAGCCCCTTTTACAAACTGGTAATACAGCCAGTTCAGTATTAGGCTATTAAGAGAATTTGTTCATGGAAGGTCGTGGGAAAGTAATGGAACAACTGAACTAGCTTCATGGACATGGCTGCATTGAGTTTACCCCAGGAGAAAATTTGGACAAATGACCTTCCGCTGGAGCATGGTCTCCCCCACTGTAGCTGGGTTCCTCCAGAGATTTCTTCTCTCTGGGGAATTTTTTCTGGCTACCGTTTGAGTGTTTTTCTTCCCACTGGGGAGTTTTTACCTCACATGCTTGCTTCTTAGGGGTTCAGGCCTGGTTTTTGCCCAATTTGCCTTCTGTTTCTCTGTAAAGTGTCTTTGTGACAGTTCTCTGTAAAAAGTGCTATAGCCTACAAATAAATTGTAATTGAATTTAATTGAACTTTATACTAGCTCTCACACCAGGGGTAAAACCAATCCGCAAGAAAGATCAGTGTTCCAGAGCTTTCTGTCAGCTGTGCGATTTAGCTATGCTTTAATATGACAGGCAATTTTTTAACATAATTTCCACAAATTAATGTTAAGAAGACAAAAATCCAGCCCAGAGTTCCCTCTTTGCTTCTAATTCTCAGTTTTACCCAGAGTAATACCCTTGGGACCGCACATGTCGTTCACAAAGAATCACAGATGAACTGTGGCTCAGTTAAAACTTATATCAAACATGACGGAGGACAAATGAAAACCAGCACATATGGGGATCCGCCAGCACCAGGTTCACGACACGTATTTAGGTAATGGTGAGGGAAGCAACTGCCACCAACCGCATGTTTTCTGTAGCTGTAGTTCTGCTTTAAGGCTGTACAAACTGAGTTCCTGGAGAGCAGCCCACGTTCTCAGGACCAGGGACAGAATTGTGAGTGGATTGAACTGTGACTGGAACATGATGCAGCTGTAAAGGCCTCTGTGGAAGAATAGCTACCTGCCTGCCTGCGCCCCCCCCCCCAGACAGACCACAGGGAGTGGAGGAGGCCTGACTGGAACTGGCCCTTGCGTCAATGCGCCAGGAAGCTTTGTGTCTTTAGCTCTGCCTCCCCATCACTTCCATTCCGGGGCACCAGGAAAAAGCCTCCGTCGCCGGTCTGCTGCAGGGAGTAGTCGTGCGGGGAGTAGGGCTGCCCGCGCTCGTCCCGCAGTTTGGAGAACACCTCGGCACAGAGGTCGGAGAGCCGGCAGCGGGCCAGAGTCAGGCCATGCTGGAACTCGGCCCGCTGGCGCGCCAGGTGCTCGCGCCGAGCCCGCAGCTGGCCCAGCTCCGCCTCCAGGAGCGCGATGTTCTCCAGCTTGCGCTTGCGGCAGTTCTGAGCCGCCACCTTGTTCTTCCCCCGCCGGCGGATGTCGCGCACCAGGGCCAGCTGGGCGTCGCTCATTGCGCATTTGCTCAGCAGCTCGTTGAAGTCGTCCACGGGTAGGTTGACGATCTTCTCCAGCTGGAAGGGGATCTTCAGGGCTAGGGCCCGCCGCTCATCGCGGCTGAGGGGACCGTCCGCCACCCCCTTGGACCTCCAATAAGGGCTGCAGAAGGGGTTGCCGGACGGGCCGGGCCCTTTAAGGTGCAAGTCATGCGGAGGTGGGGGAAAAACCTGGGGGTGTTTGGGCGGGGCAGGTTGAGGGGGGATGGGGGGCAGGCCGGCCTCGGGGGGGAAGTAAGTGGAGGGGGGTGCTGGGTAAGGGTAGGGGTTCGCTGCATGCTGGCGGTCCCCTGGGTAAAAGCAGTCAGGTCTCGCTCTCGCCCCACACAGATTGGCCCCACCCTCGGCCTCAAGGGGGTTCCCGTTGCTGTATCCCAGGCCCCCCACATCGACACAGGCGTAGGAAGCAGTGGATGCATTCACCACATTGCCAGGGGAGGCCAGGGGCGGGCTGGACCCCAGCGACAGGCCAGAGTCAGACTCCAGGTCATCGGAGGCAACCTGCTGCTTATACGGCCCGGGCCCAAACCCTGGCGACGGGTGGCCGTGGCCCTGGGGGCTCCCCAAAATGTCTGTCAGGGGCCCCTCTCCGGCCCCTGCCACGCCCATGTGGTCAAGCAGGTTGGGTAGACTAGGCTGCAGAGGGTGGGGGCCGGGGGGGAATAGCCAGCAGGGGGGTTGGGGCCTGACCATCCCATACTGGGCCTCCGCTGAGCTGGCTGGGCGCTGGCACGCTGACATCACCTCAGAGTACTGCCCTGCCAACTCCCCAGCGGGATTCCCACCACAGCCATGGAGGAGGGTATGCGGTGGGGGCTGGCCGACTCCAAAACTATCAAAGGCTGCCATAGGCTCACAGGCGGGGTACGTGGTCGACTCCAATGGGCCTTCATTGGGCACCTCCAACTCCTGCGGGAGGGGGGGGGGGTCGGGTCATAGGGGGAATGGTTTGGGATGGGTTAGGGTCTGTCTGTCCTCATTTTATCCAAGAATACAGCATTGCAAACATGTCTAAATACATACACAGTCAATGTTGACTCGATAGTATTCTTGCACACATCACATCCTTAACCAGCTCAACCATGTTGTCATGTTGCATCCTCTACACACAGCCCTACTGAAGAGCTGACCATACTGCCACCCCGGCAATACGGCCACTGTCTCACACACACGTACACGACACGTAAACTGTGACACACTTAAATCTGTGGGGAGGGGGGGGGCGTGCCACTACACTGGAACCCAGCATCTTGGCAAGGTGAGGCGTCAGGCCGTGCTTTGCAGTATTTTAAAGTAGCGTTAATACAACTGTGACGTTTGGAGGTCCTGGTGTGGTAAGTAAATGATTTAGGGGATTCATGAGGTGAAATAGAATTTGGAGGAGGGGGGAACCCCCTAATCCGGCAATCATCTGCTGATCGTATAACATCCACGTCCCCCACACACACACAAACGCGTGGGCACACACACACACGCATACATATGCACACACACACGAATGTGCACGCACACACGCGCATGCACACACACACCGGACGCACACACAGACACACACACATACATGCACCCCCCCCACCACACACACACACACACGTACACACACACACTCCAGTGTACCCCCACATACACACACGTGCACACATACTATAGTGTACACACATACACACACACACAAACCTCGGATGCCACCCCCAGCCTATACAGGCTCCTCTCTGATCAGGTTTCATGTGGAAACAGATGGCCATTGTGCATGGCAGGGGGGCTGCCTGCTGCTTACAACACTCACCCCCTCCCCTCCTCTCTCCTCTCCTTATCCTTCCATCACTCAATCGGCCCATTGTTACACAGTTTACCTGAGTTTCTTCCCTTTCTGGTTTCTTTATTTTTTTCATAAGGAGAGTATACACGCCTTGCTGCTTGATATACGTTGGACATTCTTTGGGAAAGCTGCTTTGGCCCCATTGATCAGACATGTAGAGTATGCCTGTGATGCCTTTGTATATGTTATGACTACCTTTGCATTCACCTTAAACAGGTAAACCTTCACGATTCTATGACAGTGGCCTTAACTAGTTATAGATCATGCAGGTCTCCTCGGCCACACACTTAACCAGCTTTACCTAATTGTAAGATCTGTCCTCATCCGAGCCGGAGAGTTTATAAGACCACACAGGATGTTGGTTAGCTGCTGTTTGCTGCCTTTGCCTCTCCCCATACTTTCTGGTGTAAATTTGGGGAACTTGACACCCGTTCTAACGCATTGTAATGTACCCTTTGGCTTCTGACCTGGAGTTCGGTGATGGCCATCAGCTCCTGCCAGGTTAACTCCATGTCGGTGACTTGGGGTGTTCGATGTACCCAGGACCCAGGGGCACTTTGGGGTGCTGGGACCCTGCCATGGGTTCTTCCAGGACTGGCCAGTCCCTGTGGGGGAGGGGGGATTATGGAGAGAGCGAGTCTCACTTTGGTTCATACAGAATGTACACCCTGTACCTCATCACTCCCTCAGTGAAATCTGACTCAGAGCAGTACTGGCTTCACTCGTCTTGTCGCTATAAGGACGATACAGTAAAATAATCCTACAACAGTTAAAACATTTCA
Source organism: Synaphobranchus kaupii (assembly GCA_029718625.1). Taxonomy (NCBI): domain Eukaryota; kingdom Metazoa; phylum Chordata; class Actinopteri; order Anguilliformes; family Synaphobranchidae; genus Synaphobranchus; species Synaphobranchus kaupii. The sequence goes on along the minus strand of CM056378.1, from coordinate 84,940,428 downwards.
TTGGTCTCTTCTGGCCATTCACAAAGAACATTTTTTATTTCAAGCACTATATTTAATAAAAGTTTATTGAACAGTTCCTTTAAAAAAATAGTTGGATTTGTAACCATTTTTAGTAACCAATAACCATAAAACACTATTTATCCTAATTTAACTGCAATATCATCTTTGACACAAAGGCCTTTACGAAGACCTTTAGCGGGTGCAAAACCTTTTGCACCCGCTAAAGGTCTTAGTAAATCAGGCCCTTTAAGGGTACACAGATATTCCACATGCAGATGTGGGTGAAAACATTCATTATAAGTTCATGACCCCAAAGAAGTAAATGTCAAACAATTTCACGAAGGAGATGCTATACAGCAGTGGTTCCCAACGTCGGCCCTCGGGGACCACTGTGTATGCTGGTTTTCGTTCCAACCACAATTGCAATCCCAAAATTCTAACAAGCTGTTAATTTTTCTTAATTAGTTGCTTTTCATGTTTAGAGGGATTAGCCTATTTACCCTCTTAAGCCACATCGTGTCAGAAATAGCTAAGCATGCCATGAAGAATAAAATTCCTGTGTTCCTAATGTGCTTATTGGGCTATATTGCAAATAGGTAACATTTTTTTAAATGATCAAATTAAAGACTGGGGTGAATCAATTGGCTCCTAATTAGGTAGTTGAACACGTGTGTGTTTAAGTTCCCTCATCATTTGTTTTTTAAATGTATTAACACAATGCAGATTTGGCTCATCATTCTCTTTGTCTTTTCTTCATTATTTATCAAATGGTTCATTTTAGTGGCCATGTGTCCACAATTTCACCAATTAGGAGCATATTGATTCACCTCAGTCTTTAATTTTAATCAGTTAAAAAATTGTTTTTTTTGCCCCTCTTTTTGTAATTATTTGCAATATAGCACAATAAACAATGAGAATATTGGACTTTTATTATTCATGACATGCATAGCTATTGCTAACATAATGTGGCTTAAGAAGGTAAATAATCCCTCTAAATATGACAAACACCTAATTAAGAACAATTGACAGCTTGTTAAAATTCCGGGATTGCAATTGTGGTTGGAACGAAAACCAGCCCAACGTTCCCCCGACGTTGGGAACCACTGCTATACAGTATTTCAGGACAGGTATGTTAAGAACTGAAATGGGCCTAATTGACCTGCAACCAGAGGTGGAAAGTCCAGGGGTCAGAAAAGTAAAAGTCCTGCCATGTTTTCCTTCCACCCATGAACTGAGCCAGCTGATTTGATTTAGTTCTACCTCCTGGTTTAATAATTGCACTGATTAGCAAATCCAGGTGATTGTAACAAAATACTGGGGAGGACTTTTACTTTCTGAAACTGGACCTTCCACCTCAACCTGCAACATAATAGGAGGGTTAAGACTGTTGTTTTTATACATGTACTGTATATACAACTAGACATGCAGAGGAAAATCACCAAAATGAACTTGCATTTTATCAAGATTTCTTTTAACGCACATATACCTACAGCACACCTGTAGACCCTGGTCTCCAATAAGGGTGACAGAGTAGCATGATGGTTTGGGAACTGGGCATGTTACGCAAAAGTTGCAGGTCTGATTCCCAGGCAGGGCACTGCCGTTGTACCCTTGAGCAAGGGTACCTGATTTGCTTTAGTAAAATATCCAGCTCTAGAAAAGGATTGTATGCAAAAATGTCAGTTGTGAGTCTGTGGCTAAGAGTGTCGGCTAAATGTCAGACTGAGAGAGGGGGACGGAATTAGAGAAACACCCCCAGACCTACCATTAAGGGTCTCTCTCTCACACACACACACACACACACACACACAGCATGGATAAGGAGTAATTCACACCTTTATGAAAGATAGCATAATGTGTCTGAGGGTCTGTCCATGTGCTTCTCAATCATACCTGTGCAGCAGACAAATACAGGGAAACTGAGCTCCTGAGCACTGGCTGCTAGAGAGACCTGGACACCGTGCCCTCTCTTCTCCACCTCCACCATCAATCCCAATAATACTGTCAACTGTCTGCATCTGTTGCTCCGCTGAAGTTAGCTCAATCATATTAGCCACCACTTTCACATTCAGGCACATTTAGCAGAGCGATACACATGCTAGTGACTGCCAGTGTGCAATTCGGAGGGATGAGATGTTATCCTTAATAAAGCAGGCAGTCAATAATAAGCAGGCAATCTGCAGTTTTGCTCTCAAGGTTTTATCTTCGGTTGCCACAAGTGGACATTATTCCTGCTTTGCACACCAGTTAGGGTTATTATTTGCGTGTGTCTGTATATGCGTTTGCGCGTGAGCATGTATGTACGTGTGTATATGCGTGCATGTGTGTGTGTTTATCCTCCTTTAGAGCATATACGTACATTACATTATTTAAATAAATTCAGTAACGTAATATCTTAGTGAACATAGAGTGGGTTTTTTTCTGTGGGACGTGTCATTAATGTCATTAATTGTTTATGTGAAACTTGGGTCTGTGCATCCATTTATTTTGGGCTGTTACATAGAGAGCTCACTGATGTCTCTCATCTCACGCACGCACGCATACACACACACACGCAGACTCACCTCACAGCTCAGCAGCTGAGGCAGCACACACTCGGCGGCCGAACACATTCAGGACAGGGCCTTGTGGCAGGGAGCTCTCCTGGGAAGGACAGACATACAGACGGACAACGTTATCAGTGATCACCTCCCCGCCCCGGGTGCTCGCTACTCCCAATCCCACCCCCGACCTGAGATCACTACTCCCAATCCCACCCCCGACCTGAGATCACTACTCCCAAACCCGCCCCCGACCTGAGATCACTACTCCCAAACCCGCCCCCGACCTGAGATCACTACTCCCAAACCCGTCCCCGACCTGAGATTACTACTCCCAATCCCACCCCCGACCTGAGATTACTACTCCCAATCCCGCCCCCGACCTGAGATTACTACTCCCAATCCCGCCCCCGACCTGAGATCACTACTCCCAAACCCGTCACCGACCTGAGATTACTACTCCCAATCCCACCCCCGACCTGAGATCACTACTCCCAAACCCGCCCCCGACATGAGATCACTACTCCCAATCCCGCCCCCGACCTGAGATTACTACTCCCAATCCCACCCCCGACCTGAGATCACTACTCCCAATCCCGCCCCCGACCTGAGATCACTACTCCCAAACCCGCCCCCGACCTGAGATCACTACTCCCAAACCCCACCCCCGACCTGAGATCACTACTCCCAAACCCCACCCCTGACCTGAGATCACTACTCCCAAACCCGCCCCCGACCTGAGATTACTACTCCCAAACCCCACCCCCGACCTGAGATCACTACTCCCAATCCCACCCCCAACCTGAGATTACTACTCCCAATCCCACCCCCGACCTGAGATTACTACTCCCAATCCCACCCCCGACCTGAGATCACTACTCCCAAACCCGCCCCCGACCTGAGATCACTACTCCCAAACCCCACCCCCGACCTGAGATCACTACTCCCAAACCCGCCCCCGACCTGAGATCACTACTCCCAATCCCACCCCCGACCTGAGATCACTACTCCCAAACCCGCCCCCGACCTGAGATCACTACTCCCAAACCCCACCCCCGACCTGAGATCACTACTCCCAAACCCGCCCCTGACAGCAAAAGGAGACGACAGCTAACCAGCTGTGAAGGAGAAAAAATGTACTCTACTGTGCCAAGAAATTCTACTCTGTACAGTCCTTTCTTTGCTGAAGTCGGCACATGCAGCTTGACCTTTGACCTTGTGTGCTAACCTGAGCTACAGGAGCTTCCAAAGCTTCCCCCAGCACAGTGTGTGTGTGTGTGTGTGTGTGTGTGTGTGTGTGTGTGTGTGTGGTGAAGGGAGGAGCCGGGCTGCGTACGTGTGCATTCAAGCATCCGTGCGTGTGTGCCTGTGTGTGTGTGTGTGTGTGGTGAAGGGAGGAGCCGGGCTGCGTACGTGTGCATTCAAGCATCCATGCGTGCATGCGTGCGTGCCTGTGTGGTTAAGGGCGAGGCTGAGGTGTGGTTTATTTTGAGTTTGAGTTGTCCTTGTGCGTCTGGGCATCAGGACAGACGGACGGAGGGAGGAATTCACTTTGGGAGCGGCTCAGGGGCAGGGGCACACGCAGTTCCGCCGCTTCAGTCTCCCGCTATCAGCCGCGTGGCGGGGCGGCCGTGCCCTCTGCTGATAAGGCAATCTGCCTCTTCGCAGCCGGCTCCGCGGCCAACGGAGGCGAGGGGGCTGTGACCGCAAAACTCGCCCTGAGCTCCTCCGCCAGCGTCAAGTCCTTCACACAGTCCCGCTAAAGATGCTGATCACACTGAGGGCATTTACGACACCCCACATTGCAGCCTTCCTCATGTATTCCTAAACTGTGGCACAGACGAGTGCCATTTGTGATACTGGTAAATGTGTGTGGGTGCACATGTGTTGGTATTTTTGTTGTTGTTTTTTTGTGTGGGTCCTAGGAAGATCTGCAGTGGGTATTCCACAACATAGGATTATCAAGTTATCCAGAAAATGATAAGGCTGTATCATCACATTAGTGAGATTTCAGTTGATGGCTAACTGAGCTGGCTAACTGCGCTGAGTAAAACCCGGAATAATGTTTCTGCTAGTTCATATGTTCAATATTCAGGAGATTTCCGGGTTTTAGAGATTTTAGCTATGAGGAACAGGGTCCAGTACGTCTGTTGTCCTGCATGTGTCCAGCAGGCTGTCTGAGAGGGGTTTTGGAATTACATCGGGCCTCTCCTGTGACTGTCCCTGTTCTGAATCGTCTGTCGGTTTGGTTTATTTTTATTTATTTTGTGTCCGTTTGTTTACCGTCAGCCATCAGATGTTTCAGCAGCAGCGCAATTTACTCTCCGACCTCAGACTGTTTATTTACATAAAGCTGCTTTCTTTCCTCAGTTTTTTCTGTTTCAGAGACCAACAAAAAATATAATTCCCCCATCGCCAACAATCGCTTTCTACACGATTGTTGAACAAAGTAAAGATCATAACAGTGCCTTCTTTCCACTTAATTCACCATACTGGACTAGAAGCAAATTCAGTGGGGGGTGGGTCGGCAGGAGGTAGCAATCGTGGACCGGGGGGTATTGCAATCGCGCCCCAGCGGCCCAAACGTCCACTGGCCATCTGTGAATTGCCAGAACTGTCAGAAATACCAGGGCCCATATTCATAAAGTAGGAGTGCTGATCTAGGATCAGATGTCCCCTGCCCATGTACTTAGATTTATTCATTATGAGCGAAAAGGCCTGACTGATCCTAGATGAGTGCTCCTGCTCTAGGCCCAGGGTCTGCAGGTGCACAGTGTGTCCATAGCGTAGACATGCATAAGTAACTTGACAGGAAAGCATGCCCTCAGCCAACCTAAGCTGTGAAGCACGGAAAGTAAGCCTGTACTCTCTGTGCATGTTGAGCACAGAACATTGGCGCCTATGAAAGTGAACGGGGAATATCGGACCTTTGAAGGTGAAATTAAACTTCCCCCATGGTATTTTTTCAATGGTATTTTCGATTAACGAGAGTTTCATATGAAAAGCAGATTGTGAAAATATGTTACATTTTTTAGGCAAATACAGTAAATACATTTTAATAAATATTTCCACAAAATATTTCCTAGTTCCTATTTATGCTCTATGGTCCATAGTGACTGAGGAAAACTGTTTCCTTCTATGGCCAATGATAGGGTTCATTCCAATCGCTTATTTTTATTCCTTGTATCCTTTCCTCGCATCCTTTCCTCGCACCTTAGCACCACCTCATGCAGGACGCAAGGAAAGGATGTAAGGATCAGATACGAGGATGGAAGAAACGAGGCCACATGCATTAGGAAAATGGAACGTCCTTGCTTAATCAAGCGTTAGCGTCATATTATGCTCACATGCTTAACTTTAATGCTGTTTAGCCTATTTTTTCATGAATAAATGGTGCTTTTGTTCATTATAAAGAATGAGTGTCATTATGGATTAGCGCTTTATAATAAATGGAAAGGAACGGTAAAATTGCATTTGTGTATGGGGTCTGCCTGCGACGTGGCAGATGTGAAGAGTGGTGGATAATTTATACACATCACGCGTTCTGAGAAAAGGCTTCCACAAAGGCTACACTTGTGTTTCCTCACTGAAGCACCTTCCAGGAGCCTCCTCGTTCCCCACTCCTCGCTCCTCCGAGGAGCATTTAGCGGTTTGGAATGTCTTTAAAGATGGCGAACCTCAATCGATTTCCGGGTCGTGCGAGGACCGAAGAGAAGAGGACGGATAAAATAAGCGATTGGAATCCACCTACAGTCAACAGGGGGTTCATTACAATCGCTTATTTTCTCTCCTTGCATCCTTTCCTCGTGTCCTTTCCTCACTCCTTAGCTCCACTCAATGGAGGATGTGAGGAAAGGATGCAAGGATGAGATACAAGGATGGAGGAATTGAGGTATGCATTAGGCAAATGGTACGTCCTTGCTCAGTCAAGCGTCAGTGTCATATTATGCTTATGTGCTTAACTATAATGCTTTCATGAATAAACGTGGCTTTTGTTAGTCGTAAAGAACGAGTGTCATTATGGATTAACGTGCTTTATAATTAATGGAAAGGAATGGTAAAATTGGATTTGTTTAGGGGTGTACCCACCACGTGGCAGACGTGGAGAGGTGGAAAATTTATACACACATTCAGAGAAAAAACGTCCACAAAGGCTGCACTTGTGTTTCCTCACTGAAGCATCCTCATTCCTCGCTCCTCCGAGGAACATTCAGCGGTTTGGAATATCCTCGATTGATTTGCGGGTCAGGCGGGGACCGAGGAGACGAGGACGGATAAAATAAGCGATTGGAATGAACCCAGGGGCTACATCCCAATATCCTTCACTCCCCACCTCCTTTCCTTCACTCCTCTCCTCCACTCGTGATATCAGCAACATTAGATTAGGACGCAAAGATCCATTTCCGGGGCACGGAGGAGAGCAGGTGGTAGTGGAGGAAAGGAGGGTGCATTTTTTGAGTATTGGGACGCAGCCATGGGTGCGTGAATATTCTTCACTCCCCACCTCCTTTCCTCCACTCCTTTCCTCCACTCGTCCCCTACCCGGAAATATGCAAATATGCTGTCTGTACATTTCAAGTACAAGTAGCTGCATGTACAGTATACAATAGGACCTGACATTGCGGTTCACGTTGAAACATTAATTAATCTTTAACAATTAATATGTAATTAATATGTAATCAGCATTCATTAGATTAGAACACAAAGATCGGATTTCGGGGCACGGAGGAGAGGAGGTGGTAGTGGAGGAAAGGAGGGCACATTTTTAGAGTATTGGGACGCACCTAGGGCCTTCAGAAAGACTGCAGCCTGGTTGAATCTATGGTCATTGGCAGGTGCTGTTCAAACCAGGGGTGCGTCCCAATATTCTTCACTCCCCACCTCCTTTCCTCCACTCCCCCACTACCACTCCTGTCCTACCCGGAAGTATGCAAAACTGCCAGAACGTTTCGAGTTCAAGTATTTAAATGTACAGTATACAATGTCCCAGATATTGCGGTTTGCATTGAGACATTAATTAATATGTAACCATTAATGCGTAATTAAAATGTAATCAGCAACTTTAGATTAAAACACAAAGATCAGTTTCCGGGGCACGGAGTAGAGGAGGTGGTAGTGGCGGAAGGGAGGGTGCATTTTTCGACTATTGGGACGCACCCCAGCTGTGACCACTGTCCAGTTCTCCCTCACCTCCAGAGTCCCCTAGCTGTATGGTGGTGTTGCTGCTTGCTCACTCAGTCAATGAGGTGAGTGACACAACTGAATAGTCTTGCTTCTCTCAGTGACCTCCATAGCAAAATGGATAAATACAGAAAACCTCCACCACTGTGACAGGATGCTCTGAAAATTGCATCCAGAGAAATTATTAAAAACTCATGTGATGCAAACATGCTCAGATATATGTGAAAACAATGAGACGTGATTTCATAACTGTTGAACATACTGGATGTATCTGTTGCATAACTGGAACCCCACGACCCTTAATTCTCCCTTTGCTACAGCCACAGTGGGTTCCAGCCTACTGGATCCCCACAGCCAACTCTGTAGAGTACATTTTACACAGATAGCCATGACATCTTTATCCCTTGTGGATTCATATAAACACTGTCACTGATGAATAAACTGTAAACATTTTACAGTGTAAATACTAGTGCTACTTCACCATGTACTGTCGTACTGCGGTTAAATAGCACCAGGATGAAACAGAACCTGTCGTATTTTTCATGCTGATTTTCTTTGGCCATCTCTTCACACTGACCATCCCCCACCCTCCCCCGGAGTCTGGTGTGCAGGGGCTTATGGGAATTGAAGTACCGAAGGAATACAACATTCTTTTCCATTGTGACATGAAGTACAGAAATGTATTTTCGTATTACAGTAACTGACTGTATGAGAATATGTGACTGTGGATATGTGTTCCTATTTCTACCCAACTGTTGGAGCGCTGCTTCCTGACTGATGTGGATGATTGCATGCACCATAAAATGAAGTGACCTGTTTTGAAACCACATAAAACCAAGAGAGCTTTGTTTGAAATCGACTAAATGCAACATATTGATGAGAAGCCCTTTGAACATACTTACCAAGTATTGATATTAAAGTCAAAAGTTTACTGTATAAGCCAGCCCTGCTACAGATCCTTTCCAAAAAATTTGAATATCATGGAAAAGCTGTTTTTTTTCCATAATTCCATTCAAAAAGTGAAACTTTCATAGATTATAGATTCATTACACACAAAGTGAAATATTTCTAGCCTTTATTTGTTTCATTTTTCATAATTTTGGCTTACAGCTCCAGAAAACCCCCGAAACAGTATTTCAAGAAATTAGAATAGTGTGTCGAAAATCAGCATTTACTTCAGTTATTTCAGAGAATGAATGTTTTAGACTGAGTGTCACACTATCATCTAATTTACTCAAAACACCTGCAAAGTTTATCTCAGTTTGGTTCAGTATGGGGAAGACTGCAGACTTGACAATTGGCCAGAAGACCATCATTGACACCCTCCAGAAGATGGGTAAGCCACAAAAGGTCATCGCTAAGGAGGCCGGCTGTTCACAGAGTGCAGTGTCCAAGCATATCAATAGAAAGTTCAGTGGAAGGGAAAAATGTGGCAGGAGAAGGTGCACAAGCAAAAGAGATGACCGTAGGCTTCAGCGGATTGTCAAGCAAAGACGATTCCAAAATTTGGAGGAGATGCAGAGGGAGTGGACTGAGGCTGGAGTCAGTGCTTCAAAAACCACCACGTACAGACGTATCCGGGACATGGGCTACAACTGTTGGATTCCTCGAGTCAAGCCACTCCACTCATTCTCTGAAATAACTGAAGTAAATGCTGATTTTCGACACACTATTCTAATTTCTTGAAATACTGTTTTGGGGGTTTTCTGGAGCTGTAAGCCAAAATTATGAAAAATGAAACAAATAAAGGCTAGAGATATTTCACTTTGTGTGTAATGAGTCTATAATCTATGAAAGTTTCACTTTTTGAATGGAATTATGGGGGGAAAGAAACTTTTCCATGATATTCTAATTTTTTGGAAAGGATCTGTATATGCAATTAGTCATAGAATAATCCAATGTCTTTTTGGACTGCAATACCTCATTTGCCACAATATCTAATAATGCAAGCATAGCCTATGCCTACATCTTGATATTTAATTAATTAAGACCAAATGACATTAGCATACCAACATAGCACTATATATTAGACATTTTGTTTTGTGATACAAGTTATTAACGCATTAATTAGCGCTAGCGAAAGCTGGCAGTTATAAACATGCTGTACAAACACAGTAAATTCACAGTAAAATGTCCAGTGTTAATTGAACTCTAACAGTGTACATATGAGCTAGTGATGTGCGAGTTTGAACGAATCATTCAAAATGAACAACTTTTTTTACTGACTCAGGATTGACAAGTCCTCTCCTCCACTAACTCGTTCACTGACTCGCCCCTCCTACCTGCTACTTGCTAATGCGAACTGCGAAGACGAAGCGAGACAATGTGTTACTCACACTATTGTGCAACTTTTATATTAACTGTATTTGTGGAAATGTATCAAGTAAATCACTGTATTAACCTAGCCCTGTGAGAAAGCAACCACTTTGGCGCTCACTCACTTGCTCTCCCAGCCTGCCCGGAGCTGTCTGACTCGGGTTGCACGAAACACTCACTCACTCGGTCACCCATTACTCGCTCTCCCAGCCCCGGAACCCGCCCCCTGCCCTGAGCTGAAGTTCTGGCTGCACGTACGAATCACCCACTCACTCACAAGTTCCATGCCACAGTCACTAACCGTCCATGAATTTTAATTTGTCCCTTTTTAGTTTTTTACTACTACTCAATTCTGATTGATCAATCATGAAATTCAACAGTCTGTAATTTCTGATTAGCAGGCTGTGTGATGCCGTTCTGATCTATGGGACTGACTGCAGTTCACATGTTTTAAGCAGAATGACTGACTTTTTTAAACGGAAACAATAAAACCATTTCAAATCAAAACAGTTATTTCAGTTATTTTTTATTACCAATATTTTGTATAAGAGCTATTTTCTTCACCTCAGAGTTGAATGCTGCAGTGTGTGTTGGTCAGTCGGTCTCGTTTGTGACTGCTGGAGTTCGCTGCTCCGCTCCGCTAATGTTAGTCTCTGTGTGACGGCGTAGAAAGTATTCGCAATATACTTGCCTTCATATTTGCACTCGTTGGTTCAGCGGGTGCGGGTGAGTGACTGTGGCTGTCAACTAGTGGTGTGTCGTTCGCGAACGAGTCGGCTCTTTGAGCCGGCTCTTTTAGGTGAACGTTGGGAGCCGACTCGCATGCTGTATCTGAAGAGCCGATTTGTTTTCTAAATGAACACAAGACAAGTGCTTGTGGTCTTGGTGGAACTTTTATTCGTTTTTTTTCTTAAAGTTCCATCTGTAATCAAAGAGAATAATCTTTTGGCCAAAAATAAATAAAACCACTATAAGAAAATAACATTAATAATAATTTAAAAACCAGTTTAATTGTTGGTCAGTTTAATTGTTCTGATGCTGCAGTTTTGCACATTTATTTTTTTATGCATTTATTTATTTTTCTTTGTTATGACGCAATATTATGTTCTATTTTATGAGTGTCTATTTTGTTTTGAAATGTTCAACTACGCACTGTGTTTATTGTGCAATTTATTTCAAGACATAAAAATGCCCTACTTTAAATGCACATGTGTAATAGCGTCTTACTGTTTTTACATGTATTTAAATAGTTTTTATAACAAACAAAATGAAAAATAATGTTATTTTGGTAATTAGAAGGTAGAGTAAGATTCCTTTGAACAATTTAAGTGATAGATGTGCACAAACACCAATCATAGGTCAAAATATCGCTAACTTTGGCCGAATTTGAAAAACCGGAAATGCTACTGAATGAAGAGCCGTTTGGGAGACGAAAGAGCCAGCTCTTATTGGTGAGCTGAGCCAAATGATCTGACTCACTGAAAAGAGCCGGAATGCCTATCACTACTGTCAACTCGAGTTGGGCAGCTCTGACTCGCACTCACTGATTCGTTAACTCGTGAGTGAGAGTACTGAGCAAGCCCCCAGAACAGCGCTGGGCTTTGAAGCCAATTTAGTGGTAAAACCGTGTAATTACAACTTCCAGGTCCGAAAAGCAGTTTTCTCGCACACAATCATGGGAAAAGGAGCGGCTGTAAAACGGTTTTTTGAGCGTCACAACCCCCGCGAAATAACTCGTTTCACTATCAGAATTTGATCCATTCATTCCGATAACATTTGGAAAGTCTCGAAGAGCCGCACTATTAAATGATTTTATCCCATTCAGGAGGGCTAAACCGGAAGTTAGACTGACTTGATGACTCGAGTGACTCCAAAACCCGACTCTCTTTGGTGAGTGACTCATACAAACTCGAGTTAGTAAAAAGAGTCGAACCTCCCATCTCTAATATGAGCCTCCTCTGGCCAGATCAGGTTCACTGTTATAGTTGAATTAACACTGGACATTTTACTGTGTATACTCTATGTTTATGCATATGTATGTATATACATACATACATTATTTATATTTATATATTTCAAGGCATTATGGCGTGATACAGTTGTCATTTTCTGCTGTGTTACACCTTTGAACGTCGACTTTTGTTTAATTTAGAAAAGAAAAAGAGAAAGGCAGTAACTGCCCTCAATTAGAAAGGAAATGTGCATCTTATTTTAATCCTTTAATAAGAAAAGTAAAGTTTTCGGCCTGAGTGTCAAATTTGATGGTATGACCTTACAGGAAAGTAACAATGAAATTAAAGCCTGGTACTTTCTCTTAAAATGGCCTTTAACATGACAAGCATACCACCCCTCATCTACTCAATTTTTCACATGACTGCAGAAAGAGACAGTTGTTTGGTTTTAAATTGTTATTTGAAATCCACAAGGGAATATTGCAAATTAGCATAAAAAGACAAACAAGCCAGTTACTAGCCAGTTACTAATTCATTCATTAAGACAGGCTGCAGTGGTGAAGAGAATAACGAGATTACCTCCCAGAATTAATTTATGGAATTTGAATGCACTGAAATTATATTGAAATAAAACAACACTCACAATACAAAGTTATGCAAATACATATGTGTGTTTGGATAAACTATGCAATAAATGCAATTAGACAATTTATTGCCACATTCAAATATTGCAGTTTTTATCACACTGTTTTGTCATATGCAAATACACTGTCTATAACTATATTTTCCTAAATGTTAACATATTTACAATATATTGATGTATATCCTTTTTGATAAGGCATATAATTATCTTCAGAACTGTCTGGTGAGATTAATGAGGACCCTTATACAGAACCTATGACAGGTCCTATAAGAACCTACATATTAAAATTATATTTTGAATTCTTAATGATCTGAACAGCCCATTCAGCCCATTTATTCTTCTATTTTACCTGCTCAGAGGTTACAAATAAAAACATGTAGTGTGTTTTTATCATCCTCACAAATGTTTGCATTTTATGTAATGTCATCGTCAAATAATAAAAAAACTAAAACTCTGTGCAGAAAAAAATCTTCCTTGAGCCAGTGTAGCATATATGATAAAATAGACATAAAATGCAACTGGAACACAGTTTCCTTTAAAACACTCTGCCTTTGTCTTAGTTCCCATTTCATTGGGCAAAGAGTAACAGTAAAATACATTACAAATATAGTTTTACATCTTAAATGTTCTTTTCCTTCGTTTTTTAAATCTATCAGTGTGTTTCTGCAATGCAAATGTAATTACAAACATATTTTTCCATAATTAAAGAAAATTACAATTAATAAGAATAATTACATTTTACAAGTCACGTCGATCACATTATATACAGCCAAGATAATGACGGCAAGATTAAACAAAATTGGTGTAAATTGACTAAGTAAAAAATGACCTATTTTTTAGGGAACTGTTTGGAATTCCTTTGAATATTAGTAGTATGGTAATGCGCAAGAATATTAGTTCTGCATTGTGCAACTGCACATTTTTGGCACACAGCCCCTTCTGTCACCGCGTTTGATGGAGCGAGCAACAGTTTCCCCGAGGCATTATGTTCACTGTTAGTGGCAGGCGAAAAATAATAAAACTTTTTAGAGACGGTATTACTGGAAATAAAACCCCAGATGTTAACGTCACACGAATCGAACCCTGTGTAAAACGCGAAGCCGAAGATCTCGGTTTAAAGTGAAACGCGTGCGGAGAACATACCTTAGATGCATTTCGCTGGAAGTCTTCAACAGGTGCTTTTGGAAGAAAAAAAACTTTTCGGTCGTCTCACGTGACGCGTAATCCCAGCAGAGTCAATTGGAACAGGGGTGGGTGAGATACGGGCGGTGAGAAGCAGACAAGTTATTTTAATTTGCGTAAAGCCGCCTATCTGAATATGAAAGTTCTGCTGCTTGCAACTGCTAGTTATATGCTGTAAGAGTACATGTGCTCGCTCTCGCTCTCTCTCTCTCTCTCTCTCTCTCTCTCTCTCTCTCTCTCTCTCTCTCTCTCTCTCTCTCTCTCTCTCTCTCTCTCTCTCTCTCTCTCCGTTCCACTACACTGCTGTTTCTCGTTGGGTAATCTCGCATAAATGCTCACAGCCCACCTACAGGGCGCGCGCGCCACACTTCCACACATTAAATTATGTGTGGTTGATACAGCCTCAACCCTCATCCCCTCTGTCCACCCTCCTACACCCTCCCCCATCCCTAAATTCCTCACCTCCCGCGAAAGATCGCAGTCTCAGAGGCCTGCGACGGGGCGGGAGAAAGAAGGATCGATTCATGAATATCGATTGACTGTATCAAACTCTATTTGATATTAAACAGTTGCATTTATATGCGTACGTATGGCATCCTTGTACAGGTGTGGAATAAAATATGGCTGCTTCACTTTGTTTTCTACATTTTCTCAAACTTTCTCTTAGTGGCATTTGACCACAGGGTTCCATTCTTATCTTCGAATGAACAAATTTACATACATGCATGCATGTGTGTTTCTGTGTATGTTTATGTGTGTATGCATGCATGTGTGTGTATGCATACATGATGGTGTGTGTATGCATATGTGTTTGTGTGTGTGTGTGTGTGTGTGTGTGTGTGTGTGTGTGTGTGTGTGTGTGTGTGTGTGTGTGTGTGTGTGTGTGTGTGTGTGTTTGTTTGTGTGTGCGCGTGCGTGTGCATATGTGTGCATTTATGTATGTATGTGTGTGAGGTAGGGGGTTTGAGACTCTGTCTAGCAGAGATGGAATGTACACCTTGGGCAGGTAAGAAAGAGCACATTGTTCTCTTCTCTGGCAGGACAGGCGCTTCAGGAGTGAGAGGAGGGGGGGAAGCGTGTCTCGCGTTGCGTGTGACCATCAGAGCCTTAACCTGTAAGGCTGTGCCCCCACTTTACCGCATTCCCAATACACACAATATACCCCTTTTACGGACTCAATTCACATCAATTCGATTTCCGTCCCTGACTTTCTCATTTAACTTTCTCTTTTATTCCCTTTCTCAGTTGATATTAAACAGTTGCATTAATATGCGTACCTATGGCGTCCTTGTACAAAATTATTCTCTTATAAACGCACTCAATGGCCTTCGCTGCCCCTGGTTTTGCATGCCACTTTCTGGACTTTACTGACAGCAATGTTGTCGTAAAAGGTGTAGCTAGACTTTTACAATCTTCAGCAGGCCATAGTGGACACAGCCGTGCAACGGACAGGAAACGGCCCCAGTGAAGGAACCGGTGTGTGCCACAAGACACAAGTATGACCCTCTTCCACTGCCACTTACTCTACTCAATGTGGTTGTAAAGTATACCAGCATGAGGAAGAGACCCTCCGGTTTGTGTCTCCCACAGTTACCACAGTTACTCTGGATAAGAGCGTCTGTTAAGCGATTGGTATGTAATGAAACATGGACGTTTGGCGAGTCAGGCTGGCAAGGAGCCTTGTCGAATGGAGGCAAAATCTTGTGTCCATTATCAGTTTTTCACATCATTTTGTTTCTCTTTATTTCTCCTTCCAGTGAATGAGGAGCCCATTGCTTCCTGTCACTCAAAGTGTCGCCCTGCGGTTCTGACCAATGGTCAGTGATCCTAACAACGGAACAACCTTTTTAACTCTTGTTTTTAGCTCTCAGACTAAAACCAGCTAACAGACTGACTGTAATAACCTCCTGATATCCGGCAGGAAAAAAAAAGGTTTAAGTATTTATATTTTTGTCCAAGTGTCTTGGATGACAAAAACATGTTACAGTGAAAATATTTTCAAAAGTATTCTTTATTTTACTTTTATTGAATGTCCCTTGAAGTGTAGGCTTCAGCATAGGGGAATATATGGTTCTTGATATTAAGACCATAGACTCATGTCCCCTACAAGGGACTTACATTGCCAGGTTTTAGGAGGCTAAACAAATGGATGGAGGTAATTAGAGCCATAGTGAAGGGCAGTTTGAGGTGTTGGTGGTGTGCAGTTGGTGGAAAATGGTGCCAGCAGGGGTGGATGCTACCAGGAACCAAAGAGGGGATTTCTCCTGACTCCCAATTCCAAGCAGTCACCCCCAACTCGCCCACCTACCGTAGAGCCAGGAACTGGGTCTGTCATTACCATCGGCACCGTGGTTTCTGGTCTGACCGCCACGCAAGCCCAGCTCCCACTCCCGCTTTGTCCTTCTCCGCATTCACCGATTCACACTCCCTCTCTCTTCTCATCCTCTTTTCCCTATCTTAAGTCATGTTTTTGTTTCTTCTCATCTCTCTACTAATGCCTTCCACATCTCTTCCCTGTTCTCTTTTTTATTTTCCTTTTTAACATATAAAGTTTTACCCCTCTATCTTTCCCTCTCCTTCCACGACTTCTCACAAAATCTCTCTCCGTCTCTCCTCCCTCTCTCTTATTCTGTCTCTCTCTCTCTCTCTCCATCTCTCCTCCCTCTCTCTTATTCTGTCTCTGTCAGACATCTCTGGATGGGAACGTTTAGCACAGTACCACGAACACTGCCACACCTATTGTACCACACCGACCAGCCACCTCAGTGACTACCGTGCTTAGTACAATGTATAGCAATAACCTTAGTACAGTGCTCATAACCTAATTTGGTAACACACAAACAGATCCTAATCCTATCAACAGTATTTGCATTTAAAGTACTATGCAAATGGCCACACTTTGCTCAAAGAAATGCATAGTACCAGACACGACCACACTAAGTACATAATTGTCTGTCGTACTTAGTAGCACATTGACCATATGCCACACTTAGTATAGCAGTGACACATATGCTTCATACCACACATGCACACTGGTAGACTTAGCACCACACTGACCAATCACTGTCGTGCTTATTACCAAACTTAACGCGAGACTTAGTACCATGCTGATGGGCAATCTTAGTGTTGGGTCAACCACCATGCTCTTTGTCTTTTTTGAATAATTGGCAGTGTTTCTTGAGCATCTTTATGTTTATCACATTTTATTCTTAAGTACTGAAACACACGATAGGTGTTATGCGTCTCCTTTGTGTTTGGATGTATGCAAGTGTATGCTAAGCTGTACTCATGTGTGGCTGTGTGTGTGAGCTTTTGACACACGTAGAGAAATGCAATTTCATATGTCCCTACATACAGCTGTGCACATACATACCTGTGTATTGTGATAGTGATGTACACATTAGATTGTGATAGGGTAGCAGTGTACACATTAGAATGAGATAGGTTACTGATGTATACATTAGACTGTGGTAGGGTAGTTATGTATATTAGACTGTGATAAGGTAGTAATGTACACAATAGTCTGTGATAGGTTAGTGATGTATACATTAGACTGTAGTAGGGTAGTAATATACACATTAGAGGGAGATAGGGTATAAATGTATACATTAGACTGTGATAGGGTAGTAATGTACGCATTACATTGTGATAGGGTAGTGTACATTGGAATGATAGGGTAGTGATGTATGCATTAGACTGTGATATGATAGTAATGTACACATTCGGCTGTGATAGGGTAGTAATTTACACATTAGACAGTGATAGGGTAATGTACACATTCGGCTGTGATAGGGTAGTAATTTACACATTAGACAGTGATAGGGTAATGTACACATTAGATTGTGATAGGATAGTGATGTATAAATTACACTGTTATAGGGTAGTGGTGTACATATTAGACTGTGATAGGGTAGTGATGTACACATTAGTGATGTATGTTTGTGTTTTGTATGTGTGTATGAATGTGTATGTGTGTATGTATGTATGTGTGTGTTTCTATGTGTGTATGAATGTGTGTGCGTGTGTGTGTGTGTGTGTGTGTCACTCCTCACAGTATTGTGTAACAGTGCAGATCAGGGAGAATAGTGTGGGTGAGATACTGTAGTCGTCTGCTCCTGCCAAAAACCACAGCAGTTAGCAGCCCTTTCTGAGCACCTAGAACTGCTTTATCAGTCTCCAACAGAGCTTCCGCCACCCTGCCCGCCACCCCTCACACACACACCCTCCCTTTCCACACACAGCCTCCCTCCCTCCAGACACACATCCTCCCTGCACAAGGATGCAAACGCTGGCGCAACACGCTCCTTCCTTGTGCTCCCCTGTGGAGACAAAGATGTTGCAGTGGGCACACTGCTTCACAACATCACCTTTAAAGCCTGCATTTCTGTTTTATGCAGGCCAGCGTGCGTGGCCTTGTGATGCGTGCCGAATAATCAGCAGATCTTATCGTCAGGCTGGTTGAGACATTTCTGTTGTACAGTGCGCAACATGCCTGCGGCCTGGGGCTCTGCAAGCAATCCTCGACAGGTACAACGTTTGGCCGACGATGACAAACACTTTACCCGACCGCACTGCACAGAAAGGCCCAGAGATGGTCAGTGCTTATCAAAGCACATTACTGCTGTTTCATCAAGCCTGATGCTCTGATAAGATAGTGGAACAATTTGGCAATAGTTTTGATATTCAGCGTGCAGGGGTTCCCAAACATTCGGAGCCTAGTGCTCAATAAATAAACAAATAAATTTTTTGCAACTCACCCCTCAGTAAAATTTAGCAAAATATATGTTCAATTATGGAATTGAAATGGTTGACCATATGCCAAAACAACATATCCTCTAGAGCTACTGCAGAAGGAGAACTGGGTAAACTTTGTAAACTGACCGGTGTGAGAGATGGAGCACGTAGGATATACAGTATGTTATATGTTTCTTATGCATGTGGCAAGCCATCTCAGGCCTGCTGGTGGGTCCAGTTTGGGAACCACTGATTTAATGAAGCATTCAACATTAAAACAGGTGAATATCAAATACAGACTTAGTTTCTTCTTGTTACCCGTAGGCTACTCTACCACAAAGTGGATGGTCAGTGTTGAAAAAAACCTAGGGCCCCATGGCAAAGTACGAAAAACTATGAAAAATAATCTTAAAGTATGGCTAAAAAATCACTTTTGTCCATGATTTCAAATTGGCAAATCAGTCTGGGCTACATACTCATAAATCCCTTGAGACAGAATAGAATAACTTTTATTTTCCCATTAGGGAACTTCAGTTGTAGCCACCAGCAACAACAAAAAAGACATAGACAGCATACACACAAACAAACATATCAAATAAAGACATTCAATAGAATTATTGCATTAATCAAACCACTGTCCCGAGATGTCCAGTGTTATCAAGCGGTCCAACACACAAACTCCGCCTCCACGACGCAGTGTTGCAGTCTCTGTCCACTCTCAACATGGAGCACTGAACTGCGTTAGCCTTCCCACTCATCGCCTCACTCCTCTCCCACATTATCTTCTCCTTCCCTTCCCTGGTGGCCTTTTGAAGATTGCCTGCAGTCCTAGATCAGTCCCGATATCTTCAACTCCGGTGAAGAGTGATGATAAACTTTGTAGCTGCAGGCCCAATGGACATTCCCAAGCATATGTTGCGAATCCATCTCCATGGTGACAACCACAAACAATATTATCCCGACTAGACAATTGGTCAATATTATCAAAACGAGCAGCAGGAGTGCCCGGAACAATCTCCAGCCCGCTTCCCAGTCCCACAACAGACACACAGCGCATGAAAAAAACTAAAGACAAAAGCTAGACACAACAAAATACATTAAAATTAACAAAAACGAACAGGAGAGACAGCTAAACTACATGTCGCCATTACAGCGTGACGTCACGTATACATCTGTCTGTAATGGAACATTTTAAAACTCCAGTAAAAATTCCAACAAAAAAAGTAGTTGGGTTTTAGCTTGTGCTAACAATGGCTAGCATATTATGGCTAGAGCTATAGCTATGTAGCTACATTGCTGGGTAGCTAGCAAACAAAAAAACATTGAGCTTATACAGATCACTAGTAGTTTAACTAGCTAGAAAGATATGCCAGCTTGCACAGTAAATATTTTTTTACTGCTTGTAATTTTTACAATTGCTTACTTTTGAGGCAAATCTATTTGTCCCACATTTACTTAATCATGTCAAGCTAGTTTTTCATATTCCATCACAAGTTGCTGCATATCTCCAAAAACATATTTCATCAGTCACTTGTCAGTCTCTTGTTTAAAGCTACTGTTAATTAGCTTATGTGAGAGAAGCTAAAATGGAGAAAAATCCAAATCAGGAGCTTTCAAGTTCATTCTTTACCTCAGGCAGTTTGCAGTTCGACTGGATAATTTGTGTGGCGAATAGCTACATCTTAATAGCCAAATATTATGGTTTTCTTTTCTGCTCTTTTCAATAGTTTTTTTGAGAAATAAAGTCACGATGGGGGTCCGAAAATTCCCATGTGATGTGACCCCCCAGCCAGCAAATCAGTAGAAAATGTCCAATGTTATTATTACATTATATTGATACAACAGTAAACCAATACCACATTATGAATGTTGATAGAATAGTCGCAAATGTTAGGTATTGGAAAATGTTTTGAATGTAATATTGTTTAAAATATATAATAACATAATTATGAACGTAATAATCACTATTAGCTTGCAGGTTTTATGATAGACTAGCTGTGTCCCCATTGTAGGGTTGAAAACAGCAGGTCTTTGAAATAACTTTAGAGACTATGTGAACACAATGCATGACATTGGTGTTCCTGAAACATCTAAGACACGAGTTTTCATCTCTTTGGCAACTGGCCGAGGCAGGGTCGCCAGAGGGGTCTGTCAAAGGGGTCCTGTCCCTATGGAACATGGAAAAGAGGAACCATTCTAGTCCAATGTATTTCTTGATTTAATGGAATAAGTACTGTCTAAGCTCATATTTAGAACTACTCTTTAAAAAGTTTATGCATCTAGAAATGTTACATTTATCTTATTACTAAGCATAAAGCTCAATAGAAATATAAAAGCTTTAAATGGCATAATATTCTTGTCATTTAGGTTTGAGATCATTGTTGTTGTTATACATGCCTTAATTTTGTATTATGTATACATAATATATGTATAATACATACATTTATACATTATTATACATAAATTCCCATTTACTTAAGCAATTAAAAATATAAATGGGCAGTCTTAGTATCAATTTGGTGTTTTTCTTCTTGGAAAAGGATCATTATTAAAAAATGTGGCTGTGGGCAGGTCAGAAAAGGACGGCATTTTTCTCTAGATGTGCTCTTAATGCTCATGCCATGCAGTGCTGCCTTGCACAGTGCAGTGCACGCACACTGTACAGTATGGATGCATGTCAAGCTTTAGACGCACGCACTGTTCAGCCAGAGGGATTTCTGGTGATTATTTACATCGTCAAGCATTCACCAGGCCAGTGGCATTAAAATGGCAGATTCATAAATGATGGTATTATTTTGCGCTTTACCGTGCTGTGCCGGTCTAAACCAGACTGTACTGGACTGTGTTCTGTCCCTCCGGCCATCACCAACCACCTACCATTCCTTGGTTTTATTTGCGCATATATACGTTGTGAGATTTTTTTTTTTTTTAAATACATCTGTGATAAAAATGCATAACAATGAATTCTCTACCTGTCACAGTACTGCTTTCAATTGGAAAAGACAGGGGAAAATACTATGCAGTACATTTAGGATAGATTATCCCTTTAATATCAATGCATCAATTGCAAATGGCAAATGGTTTATGTCCTCTACTGTTTATTCTTTATACTTTTTAAGATTCTGTCTGACTGCAACATAGCCCAGATCTAATGTGTAGCCTATGCAGTGTAAATAACCTCTTTAGTTATGAATGAGCATTGTCTAAGTGGACTATAAACACTATTGGCATATGGCCTCTGAATTTGTTCTTCTCTATGTCAGTCACATTCTGAAATAATTCAATTTAAACTGTAGTTACGATAATAATAAACTAGAAATCGCTTTTCTTACATATCATTCAAAGCACTTTCCAAATAAAAGCCCCACAAAGTAAAGTCAAAGATAGAGAAGAGAGAAAACAAACTGTGATAATAAAAAGTAATAAAATATAATAGTTATAATCAGCAGATAAAACCAGCTTTTAACAGAATGCATATAGTTAAAGGTAGAAAGAGAGGGAGAGAGAAAGAGGGGGAAAGAGAGAGAGATATGTTCCCACACTTTTGGGGAACCAAGTTTCTGTGCACATTCAACATGAACGTTCTCTTGTCCGCGCAGTACAGTATTTCTTGCATTTTTGTTTTCTCCGCTCGGTTAAGAATTTCGAAATCTCAACATGGTGGCAACAAAAGAAAAATTGTGAAAGCTCTATGCTGAATTGCAAAACTGGTTGGTTAGCCGTATGTTGCAAGAGTGCGTTGATGAAGCTTCATTAATTAAAAACTAGTTTTTTCTTGGGAGATTTGAATGCAGCATGGTGGCGTATCCCAGGTTGATGTGATTGTTTTTTAGCCCAAACATTTCCACCCGGGGCTGCTGGGTAGGTCAGCCTGTGACTCACCTGTTCTAGTCCATGGATGGCCCCCAACGTCTGGTATTAAACCCAAACTGTGCCAGTGCTGACTGTGGCCGGCAGTCCCACATAATTGAAGACCCTGGTGCTAAAAGTACTGGTCACAAAATGTCTATTTTGAGAAAATCAAATCCGAAAATATCTTTGATCCATAAAATCAGCCATTAAAAGTTTTGCTGTTTTTATGCATTGCTTAGGCACCTTTTCTGTTAACAATATTTATAGGATGGACTTAGCTAAACAAATACAACATGTTTCTATGCTCAACTTGAATTGTCCAAAAATGCAACTTCAGTACTTTTAGCACCTGGGTCTTCAATTGGAGCTAGCATCATCCAGGGAGGAAGGGTTACGATTGGCCGGGATGACAGCGTCTCATTGCTATCCCACCTGACTGCCATCACCAGAAAGTACATGAAACATTGAAAAAAGGGTTCAGTGTTTTAGGCGGGTATAAACACGGTTTTATTAGAGTTATATTAATGGTTTTGCTGCCTCTCACTCTCAGAAGAAACTTCCGAAAGGCCAGAGGTGGAAAATCCAGGTTCAGAAAGTATAGTTCCTCCCCAGTATTTTGTAATCACCTGGATTTGCTAATTAGCACAAGTCAGCCAGGAAGTAGAACTAATTAGTGAAATCAGCTGGCTGAGTTCATGGGTGGAAGAAATACATGGCAGGACTTTTGCTTTCTGACCCATGGACTTTCCACCTCTGCAAACGGCTCTTCTGTGTCTCCGTAGTCATAGTCATAGTCTAGTGAAATGTAGCTAAAATTGTGTAGATTGTGTAAATAATTTGGCTAATTAAATAATTAGTAACGGGTGGCAGCAAAAACCTGCATACACACCAGCCCGCGAGGCCTGGAGTTGCCCACCCCTGCCCTATAGAGACAAGCCAAAGAACCTTATTTTCTGAGAATGTGTTATATGTACGACAGGTTAACAGGGTAAGGAACCAGCTTCTGTGATTTAGCCTTCACTGAGAGGAACTAAGCAACAGTTATTAAGGGTCTGAGTACCATGCCAAACATTTCTATTTGAAAAAATCCTCCCCTGGTGCCATGAGTTCATCGTTATGTATTGAAAACTGTCCATGGAAGATCTCTCTCTGCCCAGCCCACAACCCCTCACTCTGTAAGCACAATCGAGCAACTCGACCCCAGATTACAAACATCGCAAAATGACTGCGTGACACATACCACCACAAAACCCAAAGAGGGAATTCTACATCTTTTTGAAATCACAACACAGCCAAAATAACCATTGGGAGAACAACAAAAAACCTTCTCCCTCCCGCCTCTAAAAAAGCGTGCAGGCAGTGCGGTCAGCCTGCGCAGATTACGTACCCCCCCCCACCCCCGTTTACTTTATGGGGAAGGGGGAATCCCGCTTCGGGATTACGTCGGTGCTTCCCAGAAGGGCTCACCAAATGGGCTGGCTTTGGGGGAATTGGTTGAGGAGGTCTGGTCACTCCTCCTACTCCTCCGCCAGCTCTAGAGGTCAAGGGAGTGGTCAGCGAGTCTGGAAGGAAATCATGGCTTTCCGTCACTTTTTGCTGTCTGTTAAATTATGCTACCACAGCACAGTTATATCAGTATGACCCAATAACATATTTTGGGCATCTAAAATAGAGTACCGTCAACGCTGTGGTGAATATAGGGCTTTTGTCACAGTGATTCTTGTCCCTTAAAGTTATGTGACCACGGAGAGAACAGTGTCTGGTAGAATGAAACTATCAGGAAATAGGATCCTGTCCGGACCGGGGCCATGTCCCCAAGGTCCATAATTGAATCCTGACCGACTATGCCAGTGCTCTGCCAAATCTTGACCTCACTGGTGCCAACTGTATCCAGCAGCCCTGGAGGTGGTATATGACTGGCTCCAGTATCGCCCAGGGAGGAAGGGAGGGTGGGTGCAGGCAGGTTATTCCTAGTGCCATTTCACACCAAAATATTCTGTAGTGGCGCTACCTCCCTGCTCTAGCTGCGCAAACTAGTGAGGGAAATCAGTGGCTGCCTGCTTGGGTCTCAAAGGGTGCCAGAGGCACCCCAACCCAACAGTGGACAGGTTTTTTTTTTTAAACTTTACCTGATATTCATTTTTTTTACCTGTGTATCAAACTTGTGTAACAGTAAAACATTGGCTTTTTTACACTGATAATTTCTCATAAAGCTGCTGCCGGTGCCATTTCAGAGGTAACAACCTCGCTGTATTGGTTCGTTCGCACTTAGTTGTAAAAATGTTACTTGCAGCGGTTTGACCATGGCCCTCCCGTCCTCCCCACTTCCTATTTGCGCTCTATGGCCCTGTTATTCAAATCATGGTCCTCGAAGTACCAGAACTGCTGGTTTTCCACCCTCCCTTTACCTGGGAGTCAGGTGTGAAGACAGTCTGACCAATCATCAGTAGCACTAATTGTTCAGTTAATTAGAAAGAAAACCAGGGCCGGATTTTGATTCGAGGTCCAGACTTGAATATCCACGCTCTATGGTTTGAACATTCTTATTCCAATGATTGTTGAGAATTATGTGTATGACCTCGCACTCGACAGCATCTCCGGTAACTTTGTCACCCCTTGCACACACGTCCATTCTCTTTTGAGATTGTGGCTTACAGATTAAAAGCACACAGAGAGCACACAATAAAATGTGAACGTTTTAACCTCTGAGGTTAGGCTACTCTTCTGCGATATTACTGCCCGTTGAAAAGACACGAGCTCAGAGAGGAACTGGCCGCGAGAGTGTGCGGTCTGTGCTCCTGTGGTCGCACGCTATGGGAGTTGCCCGGGAAACGAGCCTTGCATCGCGTCGCACCGCCGGTGACATAACTTCTGGGAAGGAGCGGCTAACTGCCTAGCTGCTCTGTTCTCAACTCTCAGCCCCCACTGCCCACACTCTCTAATCCCACACATTCAAACCAAACCGTAACTGGTCCCCAGTGACCACAGAGCATGCTCAGTTACTGTAGGCTACACGCCAAAAAAGGCAGCATCTAGCAGATCTGTTCCAATTACGCTACGTTACATGCGCTGATGGAGGCACTCTCATGGCGCTGTTCTGAATTTTCTGAGCCATGTGGTGGTGATCGGTGGTAACTTTTTTTTCGGCTTTGTTTCTTTCCGGCCACGACTGTAATGCTTCTTAGTTTCTTGTTTTTTTAGCAGTAGACGCGGAGCATATTGCAAGAGCAATAGTAAAACCTCCCTGGTCCTCGCAAACACATCCTCTTTTTCTTGTGTCTATTATCTTCTGTGTGTGTGTGTGTGTGTGTGTGTGTGTGTGTGTGTGTGTGTTTCACTAATCTGTAGGTGTGAGGGAAAAAAATTGATTCTGGGAAGTGTTAACCAGCTCCACCTAGTGGCTGGTCAGAGCAATGACACTCTAATGATGGCATCTCCTATTTGTGAGTGAAGAGGGACTTTCCCAGTAATTGCGAGTGGTGGGTGTTTGGGATTGTGTGTCTGTGTGTAGTCTTGTGGTTGTGGTGGTGGTGATGGAAGGGGAGGGGGGTGAAGGGCCATTTCTTTTATCTCAAATATATATATATATATATATATATATACACTGCCTGGCCTAAAAAAAAGTTGCACACTCTAATATTTCATTGGACTGCCTTTAGCTTTGATTACGGCATGCATTCGTCGTGGCATTGTTTTGACAACCTTATGCAACATCACAACATTTATTTACGTCCAGAGTTGCATAAATTTTTGGCCGAGATCTTGTATTGACGACGGGAGAGTCGAACCACATCCCAAAGACTTTTCTCCAGCACATCCCAAAGACTTTCAATGGGGTTAAGGTCAGGAATCTGGTGGCCAATTCATGTGTGAAAATGATTCCTCATGCTCCCTGAACCACTCTTTCACAATTTGAGCCCGATGAATCTTGGCATTGTCGTCCTGGAATACGCCCATGGATGGGATTACCGGTCATTCAGTACATTCAGGTACTCAGCTGACTTCATTTTATTGCTGCATAACGTTGCTGAGCCAAGACCTGACCAACTGAAGCAACCCCAGATCATAACACTGCCTCCAGAGACTTGTACAGTGGGCACTATGCATGACGGGTGCAACGGCGACTTTTCTTTTGGCCAGGCAGTGTATATATAGACGGGTGACAAATTAAAGGAAAAACCCCTACAGTGAGGGGGGTCCTAAGTTATTCTGAGTGATCAACTTTATCCTATGATGAAACATTTATATCCTGATGGGAGTGGTCTCTTCCAGGATGAAAAGGACCCCATCCACAGGGCACAAGGGGTCACTAAATGGTTTGATGAGTATGAAAATCATGATGTGAATCATGCGATGGCCTTCGCAGTCACCAGATCTCAACCCAATCTCAACACCTATGTGAGATTTTGGACCGACGTGTTAGACAGCGCTCTCCACCACCATCATAAAAACACCAAACGAGGGTATAACTTTTGGAAGAATGGTGTTCCATTCCTCTAGTAGAGTTCCAGAGACTAGACTAGAGGTAGAATCTATGCCAAGGCGCATTGAAGCTGTTCTGGAATTCTCGAAGAATTCAGACTTAGAATGTTCTGGAGGCAAAGGGGGGTCCTACCCAGCACTCGATAAGTGTACCTAATAAAGTGGCCACTGTGTGGGTGTGTGTGTGTACAGTGCGCCCCAAAAGTATTTGCACAGTGACACATTTTTTGTTGTTTTGGCTCTGTACTCCAGTACATTGGATTTGAAATTGAACAGCCTTAATTTGAGGGTGTTTACGCCCATATTGGGTGAACCATGTAGCAATTTCATCCTGCTGCAGTGAGCAGTTACATCATCAATGAACACAAGTGAGCCAGTTCCAGTGGCAGCCATACATGCCCAAGTCATAACACCACCTCCACCATGGAAAAAGAGAAAACTAGGATGAAAATATGTTCAATGTCAAGCTCCAATGTTCAACCCGCACACTCAAACGAGAAGTTTGAGGACCGACCTTCAGAGGCAAAAAGCGTTTAAATGCAAAAAAGTTTTTTAGCTACATTAATTGAAATAGAACGAACTACGCGCGTTTCAGCGTATCTTCATCAGGTTAGTTCGTGAACCACTTGCACCATGTTTGACAGATGAGGTGGTATGCTTTGGATCATGAGCTCTTCCTCTTCCCGTCACTCTGGTACAGGTTTCATCTGTCCATGACACTTTGTTCCAGAACTCTACAGGTTTTTTAATGCACTTTTTTGCAAACCGTAACAACAGTTGAAAGGAGGTTTTTCTTCACCATCCCAAGTATTCTTCTCTCATCCACTACACTAGTCTTCCGTGGTCCGCCAGGTCGTTGTGGGGGGGGGGGGGGGGGGGGGGGGGGGGGGGGGGGGGGCAAAACAACATCACAAAATGTGTCATTGTACTAATACTTTTTTTGGACTGCATTGTATGTATATACAGACGGGTGACAAATTAAAGTAAAAACCAACATAAAGTGTCTTAGTAAGGTGTTGGACCACCACGAGCCGCCAGAACAGCTTCAATGCGCCTTAGCATAGATTCTACCTCTAGTCTAGCATAGATTCTAATCTCTGGAACTGGAGGGATGGAACACCATTCGTCCAAAAGATATTCCCTCGTTTGGTATTTTAATGATGGTGGTGGAGAGCGCTGTCTAGCACGTCAGTCCAAAATATTCCATAGGTGCTCAATTGGGTTGAGAAGGCCAGATATGATTCACATAATTTTCATACTCATTAAACCATTCAGTGACCCCCTCGTGCCCTGTGGGTGGGGGCATTGTCACCCTGGAAGAGATCACTCCCATCAGGATAGAAATGTTTCATCATAGGATAAAGGTGATCACTCAGAATAGCTTTATACTGATTTGCAGTGACCCTTCCCCCACAAGTGGACCCAAACCATGCCAGGAAAATGCCCCCCACAGCATAATAGAGCCACCTCACTGTAGGGTTTTTTTCTTTCATTTGTCACCCGTCTGTTTATATACCACAAGATTCAATTTCTCCTTCAAGTGGACTGAATTCCTGTATTCCTCTTTCCCTCTCCCGCCACATAATCCTGAATGCTGGCCACTCCATTTTGGAAATGAAATATACTGCAATATATCAATATAAAATATATTACAAAAATATTGTACTTGCGCCACACAAAAAATAAACAAATTGGCACCATTTTAAGATATTGCCGTATTTGTTTTGAAGAGTCCTCATTTTACAATATTGCAGCATATTCCAGAAGGGCTGCCACCAGGGGGCGCCACTGGCTTGGCCCTGTGTGTGACGCTCCAAATAGACACACAATAGAATACAAAATTACAACCTACTTACAACTTACAAAGTTCACCTCTGCAAACACAACTCCTTAGATGCAGAAGTTATGTTTGTTCACTGCGACCTTGTTAAGCAAAAGTAGAGGGTCTTCTCTCCCGTGGGCTAAGCGCGAAAAGCCTCTTAACTGGACAGACGTGTGAGAAGAAATGATCTGTCCATGACATCCCATCCCGAGGGTGTCCGAAAGAGTCAATTTAACCATCCCTTGGAGAAATGAGGAAAGACAATAACAAAGGCCACATGCAAGTATCAGATGGCAAAGACGTGCGGCAGCAACTCAGTAATCAAGCAAGTTTACATACGTGGCCCACCTACCTAGGAACAATGAAAAATAAAGAATAGCCTGCCCGCACACTAGAAAATGCTCCCGTCCGGTTGATTCATGCAACGTTTCAACCAAAGAGGTCTTCGTTGAAACGTTGCATGAATAAACCACAAGGGAGCATTTGCTAGTGTGCGGGAAGGCTATTCTTTATTTTTTATTGTTTCACTGTTTTACCCCTGCACCTGGCCTAACAAGTTGGATGTGTATGTGTGTATACTACATCTTTCCACCTACCTAGGAAATCATGTTCAAACTAACAGTAGTCCACCGAATGTGGTTGTATTGAAACGCCGGTGAAAAACCGGCTACATTTGGTTGAAAAATGAAAGTTTTCTAGCCGACTAGGATGCAGCCAGGCTGGGGGTATAATACAAAGCAGAATTACTAAGTTTGCTGGATAACTGCACCGAGTAAAACCCAGTACCATCCCAAATCTGGAACATGGACTGTAAAGTAAATAGAGCTGTTCCAGGTTTTACTCAGTGCAGTTATCCAGCTAACTCAGTAATCCTGCTTCGTGATATACCGCCCTTGGGGATTACTATGATGCAAAATTACTGAGTTAGCTAGAAAACCCGCAACTGCTCTTTTTATTTAAGTCCATGTTAGTCCAAGATTTTGGAAGTTTCCGGGTTTTACTCAGTGCAGTTATCCAGCTAACTCAGTAACTTCCGCAAGGCTAGAAAATTTAGTTGGCCTTACCGGGCATGCTCTCTATGACAGATCCTAGTTTGTTAGGGTAAACAATCAGTCCTCTGAATTTTCTAGGGTGAACTTTGGAGTACCACAAGGATCGGTTTTGGGTCCTCTGCACTTTTCTCTTTACATACTCCCTCTTGGGAACATTATAAGCAGACATGGTGTTAACTACCACTGCTACGCAGATGACACACAACTTTATATATCAGTTAAGCCAGGTGAAGTTGACCAGTTGTCTGAACAAGAAACCTGTCTTAAAGATGTAAAGGCCTGGATGAGCCAAAATTTCCTCTTATTGAACTCAGATAAGACCGCAATATTAGTATTAGGTCCCAAATCCCTTCGAGATAAATTCTTACAGTTTCCCTTAAATTTAGATTGCTTCTCTGTCTCCGCCAACAAGGTTGTTAAAAACCTTGGTGTAACTATTGATTCAGATCTCTCCTTTCAGCCCCATATTAACAATATCACAAGAATGGCCTTCTTCCACCCGAGTAATATATCTAAATTAAGGAAGGTGTTGTCCCTGGAGGATGCTGAAAAAATGGTTCATGCCTTTGTAACCTCTCGACTAGATTACTGTAATGCTTTATTGTCTGGTTGCACTGGCTCCAGCCCTGAATCCTCTCCAACTTGTACAGAATGCAGCTGCTAGGGTTCTTACTAGAACCAAGAAATGGGAGCATATCAGCCCGGTGCTCAAAAGTCTTCATTGGCTGCCTGTCAAATTCAGAATTGACTACAAGATTTTACTTCTAGAGTTTAAAGCTTTAAATGGTTTGGCCCCAGAATATCTTAGTGACCTACTCATTCCTTACTGTCCTCCTAGATTACTTCGCTGTCAAAGTGCTGGCTATTTGAAAATTCCTATTATATCTAAAATTACAATTGATGGCGGAGCTTTCTTTTACAGAGCTCCTTTCTTATGGAATAATCTTCCCATGTACGGGCTTTAGACACACTTTCTGTCTTTAAGTGTAGGCTAAAAACGTACCTCTTTAGTCAGTCCTATAGTTAAGGATGTCGGGGGGCTAACCTTCTCTTTTCCTCTCTCACCCTGAGCTGCAGATTACTCTG
Source organism: Synaphobranchus kaupii (assembly GCA_029718625.1). NCBI lineage: Eukaryota > Metazoa > Chordata > Actinopteri > Anguilliformes > Synaphobranchidae > Synaphobranchus > Synaphobranchus kaupii. The sequence goes on along the minus strand of CM056378.1, from coordinate 84,909,586 downwards.
GCCTGTCCCCCCTTGGCCCTGAGTTTGCAGACTGCTCCAGTTATGCCCCTCACCCTGAGTTTGTAAACTGCTTCAGACCTGTCCCTCCTTTGGTTTATCCTCCCGACTTCACGCAACCGGAGTCCCAGATGCATCACCCCGCCCCTTTGAATTGATCATTGAATTGACTATTACCATTCAGTCCACCTTTAGTTTAAACCGGGCCGGCCAGCGAAGGATGGGCACCCCCTCTCTAGCCAGGTTCCTTCCGAGATTTCTTCCCACTGGGGAGTTTTTTCTCGCCACTGTTCAGTGTTTTTTACCTCGTTTTGCTGGTTGGGGGCTAAGGCCTGGTTTTTTGCTCAATTTTTCTTCTGTTTCCCTGTGCAGCGTCTTTGTGAAAGTTCTCTGTAAAAAGCGCTATACAAATAAAATTGAATTGAATGTAGTATAGCTACCCTTTTGAGCTAAATTGGGGTCAACCGAGTCCTTTTATGATTTCCACCCCCCTAGACATCTAGATTCTGGCTTTTGCTCACTGGGAGGCTATTTCTGTGATAGCTGTTATAGCAACTATAACAGAACTTCTGTCCCTTCAATATTAAGTTAAATATGATGAATTGTGATGGCATGTCGATTCTGAGCGCTGACCAATCCAAACTCCAACCTCACCGGCAGTAGCAGCTTGCCAGGATTTCATGGGAAGTAGCTGCTGTTCCGCACTTTGCAGCGCGCTCTGCGGTGACGTTCTCGAGCATTATTATATTTGATTAAATTATTTATGTTTTTTGCCTTTGCATGTAAAGCATGATTGCTAATTATAGGCCGCTGTTCGCCGGCAGCGTTTCTGTGCGGCAGGCGAGGACTGCGAGCGCTTCCTGATTAATGCTCTCGTTTAAGAGGCTCTTGACAGACTGCAGGTATCCCTCCTGCACCGTTGATTAATCACCATCCTCGTCCCCGGTGCTTTACGGTTATGGTTCGCCTTTCTTTCGCTGAATTAAGATGATTAATTAATTCATAGATATTTCCTTTACTGATATTACTCATCCTCCCCACTTTTTAAAAACTTCTATTCGATTCCCCTTTCTTTTCATCCTTTCCAATTGATTTGTGCTTATTCTTGATTTCTTCCAGTCTGGTACACATGATGTTAGATTGGCTCACTCTGTCCTTTATTTTGGAATGCCCTAAAGAGTAATCACGGTTCATTTGAATCACTTAATTAATCGATTATTGCAGCAAATAAAATAACACCTGGGGGTTATTTCACAAAGCAGGATTACTGAGTTAGCTGGATAACTGCACCGAGTAAAATCCGGAACAACTCTTTTTACTTCAGTCCATGTTCCAGATTTGGGAGGGTTCTGGGTTTTATTCAGTGCATTTATCCAGCTAACTCAGTAATCCTGATTTGTGAAATACCCCCCTGGTCCCGTGTTGAATTTTTGGAGGGAAGCTATTCAGAAAATGTACGAGAGAACGCTGTGTGTGTGAAAGACAAAAGGTTTACAAACAGCTTTTTCACAAAGGGTGTTTGTAACAGAAAACATTCCTCTGTCTTTTTTTTTTCAAAGATCAAGTTTCTCTGCTGTAGCTCACTTTCCCAGTGAAGTAGAGCGTAGCACAGCATGGCACGCACAGTTTAGCACAGCATGGCACGCACAGTTTAGCACAGCATGGCATGCATAGTTTAGCACAGCACAGAATGGCACATTGTAGCACAGCACAGCTTTGCACGGCACAGCAGTGGCCTCAGAACCACCCCAAGAAGCCAGGTGCCGGGACCTCAGTCTGGAGTATACCACTTTATTAACGTGCACAGTTCATAATGTGGTCATTAGCATTTATCAAGTAATATCTTTTTCCAAAAATATATAAGACAATTGTTCACACCACAAATAATTATTTTGAAATCCAACGGAAATAAATCTGCAATGTGTGTGTTCCATCGCTATGGGGAAAGGCAATGTGTGTGTTCCATCGCTATGGGGAAAGGCAATGTGTGTGTTCCATCGCTATGGGGAAAGGCAATGTGTGTGTTCCATCGCTATGGGGAAAGGCAATGTGTGTGTTCCATCGCTATGGGGCAAGGCAAAGAGCGGGTAGAAGATCCATGATAACGGATTGTTGATCTTCACAGGAGACAATTACAGACAAGTAAATGAAAATTAAATAAACTGCTTATCTAGCCCTGCTAGATGGTGTGAGTGCACCTTGCCCCCCATGCACAGTGAAGACGATGGTTTGTGAAGAAAAAAAGAAAATTCAGTGGCAACACTTGGGCTGAATCTTAAACTGAGTCCTCCGGACTGTGGAATTGCTGACTTTAATGGCATATTTCTGGGGGCGGTTGAGTCTGAATTGATGTGGACTTGCAAAGGGGTGAGTACAGCGTGCGAGAATCCCGCATAAGAGCCCTTGCCAAAAATGCTGTTTTCACAACGGGTCAGCCCTAAGCGCTCCCGGACGTCACAAGAACACGTCTTCGAGTCTACGAGTCCAAAGAATGGGATTCGGCCTTTGGAGATCTGCAAAACGTTGTTGCATCCTGGGGACACAGTATCCAAATCTATTGGTGGATGCCACCTCTCTGCTGGGAGGCTTTTTGGAAAGGTTGGCCAAAAAAAACCCTCTGGTGAGGGCAATCAACAAAAATAAACATCTGGAATTTGCTAAACAGCATTTGAAGTATTTGAGACTGGAATTGGAAGTGTTGTGTTCAAATGAGACAATAATGGAGCTTTTTCAGCCATGGGCATGTGCAGTGTGTTTGATGTGGGAAGTAGGACGGTTAAGTTGAAAATAATTTTTTGAGCTTAGCAATAAATGTTAAAATGTCAAGTCACATAAACGATTGGGTTGAGTGAATTAGTGGTAGGCAGAAGTTGGCATGAAAACCAGAAATGGGTCAAGCCTCCTGGAACTGGGTGCTCACCTCTACAGGCAACATGGTAATAACCTGTGTCTGCACTCTGTCCAGATACACGCAGTGGTCTTCAATCCTGGTCCCAGAGAGCCACGGGGCCTGCTGGTTTTTGGGTTCACCTTAAGAACCGATTCAAACCTGAGAACAAGGTGACGGGAGTTAGCTGTATGATCAACTGCTTTAACTGATCAATTTAATGATCAACTGTATGATCAACTGCTTTAACTGATCAATTTAATGATCAACTGCTTTAACTGATCGATTTAATGATCAACTGTATGATCAACTACTTTAACTGTGTAAAGTAGTAACAGCAATAGCCAGCAGACCCTGCGGCCCTCCAGGACCAGGACTGAGAACCACTGAGATGCAGTAACACTCTGTGGAAATGGTTAGGGCAGGGGTGGGCCATTCCAGTCCTGGAGGGCATTCCACCAATTACCATGGTTAAATGAGCTAATTGGCTGCATACACCAACACGGGTTCACCAGATCACAGCAAAATGTTTGATATAGGGATACGAGAACAGTCTTCGGCTGTCATTCATGCGATTATCAAGAAATGTAGCTAAACTCTCAGACGGTGTAAATGTTACGGCTAATAAAATAAGACCAGATAATTATTCATTAAGACCAGAAGTTGGCATGAAAAGCATAAACAGGTGCGGCCCTCATTTCCCACCTGTGGGTTGAGGGGTCTGGTTTAGCCTGTTTCTTTAAGTCCACCAGGCGTACATTGCTAACTACCAGGCAGGAGGACATGCATTCTCATTACTGCACTGGGAAAAAAAAGACGGCTGTTGTGTTCAGTTATGAATAATCTGTGGATATTCTTTTTTTTTTTAATCATGGAAGGCGCTTTTAAGCATCAGCATCGATCACATTGAAAAACCTGTCACCGTTATGGTATAAATCACCCTGAATAATCCCAGCTATTACAATCGGTGTTGGAGTGAGTATCTTATTTGTGTAAATCACATTATTGGCACATGGCAGTCAATGTGTTCTGGGATTTGCTCCAACTCTCAGCGACGGCGTTAAATCACAGGGACCTATGAGACAAGGGTTCCATCTGCTGGCCATTGAAACAAAGTGCACCACTTATTTTATTCTGAAAGGAAATTTGAGAGCAGAAATATCAAACAGCTTTTTTTCCTGAAATATATCAGCGTGTTTCCTTCCACACCCCTGATAAAAGAAAAAAAAAAGATTTAAAACAAAACATCGCAACAGAAGTTTATGCTTCTCCCATTAACTTACCCACAAAAAGTGTTTTCAATACCACAGTCACATGGCACTACAAAATATCTGCTGACAGCGAAAGGAGATGCATAGCTCTCATTGACATAGCAACTGCTAGCCTGTGATTGGAGGGAGAATTGCTGTGAATAAATAATGCAGTGGTACCCAGAGGAACCACGGCTGCTTGAATCCACCTTTCCCCTGCTGGGACAAAGCCAGCTCTGACTCATATAACTCCCGATCATATGAATGCTGGTCCAGCTATGATTCAAACCTGCAGCACCCCATGAACCCACCCGCATTTATGGCAAGCACCTTGAAAAACACCATTAACATGGTGTGTGCCTGGCATATTTACAAAAAATACACGTGCTCACACATATACACACATGCTTGGACCTTGAAACTAGCTAAGTATAGACAAAATTGTTTGAACACAGAATTGCTTGAACTGAACAATTGGGTGCACTACTCACACACCACACTAATGATATTTAACACAATTATCTGTAAATGCTTTGTATGTCCAATCAAAATCTTTCTCTGCGTTCTAGTTTATAGATTTTTTTATTGGAACATAGGTATTTGTAACTGCATATTTTAACATTTCATGAATTAATTAGAGCATAATATATGCCATATACTTAATGCATTAACCAGTGCTAATGTATATTAACCAGTTATTAATAAAATCTCACCGTAAAACAAAGCGAACTGGACACAGAAACACAAGGCACTGTTTCATTGCATTTTCGGTTTCTGTTACCTTTTGCTCCGAAGCTCCCTCCAGTGGTCAAATATGGGAATTACAGTGTACTGCTCTGTACACTAAATAAACAAAAAAACAGACCAAAGAAATCTTGGACATTCACAGGTGCCTCTGTCCAGTGTGATCTTTCTCCAAAGAGTGTTATTTTAATGGCATTCGTGAAGAAAAAGCCATAAAATGATTCATCTTACTCAAGTTGAGGGGGTCTAGAATGACTGGTGTTGTGTTGTAGTGATGTGCGCAATCAGGGGTCTACTGAACACTGGGAGTTTTGGATTGGTGCTCATGGTATATAAATAAGTTTGAGAGTTCCTAGTGTGAGGGTAAAAGGAAGGAGGAATGATTCTGGAATGTTCCGAGCGTATTCAGTGTCACTGTGCCTTCCTCCCATGTGACCCCAGTTGCTAAGAAATGATGCAGCCAAAATATGAGAGAAATGCTGAGTGAGCGCAGCCCGCAGCTCACTGCCCACGGCAGCTCCAGTTTACTGCAGACACTCATTTCCAGCCAAGAGAGGCGGCAGAGGGAGAGATACATACAGTAGCACTCCTACTAAATGTGTGTGTGTGTGTGTGTGTGTGTGTGTGTGTGTGTGTGTGTGTGTGTGTGTGTGTGTGTGTGTGTGAGAAAAATACAGTAGCAGACTTACTAAATGTGTGTGTGTGTGTGTTGTGTGTGTGTGTGTGTGAGAGAGAATACAGTAGCAGTCTTACTAAATGTGTGTGTGTGTGTGTGTGTGTGTGTGTGTGTGTGTGTGTGTGTGTGTGTGTGTGTGTGTGTGTGAGAGAAAAATACAGTAGCAGACTTACTAAATGTGTGTGTGTGTGTGTGTGTGTGTGTGAGAGAGAATACAGTAGCAGTCTTACTAAATGTGTGTGTGTGTGTGAGAATACAGTAGCACTTTTACTAAATGTGTGTGTGTGTGTGTGTATGTGTGAGAGAAATACAGTAACACTCTTACAAAGTGTATGTGTGTTTGTGTGTGTGTGAGAGAGAGAGAGAGAGAGAGAGAGAGAGAGAGAGAGAGAGAGAGACTGACTTTTAATTTACATTATTTACCATTGGGTGGAGTTGACATTTAATTAACCTCTAAAGGAAAAATGAAGCGAAAAAATACAAAAAAACAAAAACCAACAGAAAATACAGATCTTAAAAATAAGGATCAAGTGGATTCATAGCATCAATGCCAGAAACCCTTCTTCAGTGACGCTATAGATGGCCAAAACATGTCCAAGCCTCAGACTTAACGCTACCATCGTCTGCAGAATGAGTGCAGCGTAATTCCCCTCCCAGTCCTTCTAAAAGACACTTGTGCTTGGCCATGCATATCAATCATTAGCACACGCTGGTATCTTTCCACCTTTTGGCTGTAGTTTGTGCTAAACACAAATAACCACAGAACAACGCTTGTATAACATCTCTAGCACAGGCTGTCCCCTTGGACATTCATAGGAGAGAAATTTCGTGACCTCATATGCGAAGCTGAGCATCCCACTTATTAAACAGGATCCAACCTGGCAGTGACCAGTGGTGTAAAGTCCAGGTTCAGAAAAAAGTTCCTCCCCAGTATTTTGTTCCAATCACCTGGATATCACCTGGATTTGCTAATTAGCACAAGTCAGCCAGGAAGTAGACCTAATTAGTGAAATCAGCTGGCTGAGTTCATGGCTGGAAGAAACACATGGCAGGACTTTTGCTTTCTGACCCCTGGACTTTCCAACTCTGGCAGTGATGCCCTCCACTAGAGGTCACCTGCACGCGAGAGAGAGAGAGATAGAGAGAGAGAGAGAGAGAGAGAGAGAGAGAGAGAGAGAGAGCGAGAGCGAGAGGAGAGAGAGAGAGAGAGAGAGCGAGAGCGAGAGCGAGAGAGAGAGAGAGATATTTAGTGAGGAATGACTGACAGATTTGGCCAGCTATATACATGGACTCCCAATGTAGAAAAAACACTTAACCATATAAATCAACCCCGCAATCCCGGGTTGGAACACAGGTGAAAATGACATTACAGTCAAAAAAAACCCCAAAACAAACAAGGTGGCTTGCGCCATTAACGGCAGCAGCCACATGGCAGAGCAATTTACTCCGTACCGCCATAACTGTCCACTGTCTTAAAACGGGTCCTTTTTTTTTTACCCCACTGCCTGTCTTGAAAACTGATATCATTCAAAAAGGCCAGGGATATCAGAGGACAGAATAAGACAGGGATCCCGCTGTGCCGGAACAGCTGGAGGAGAGATAGGGGTTAAATCCAACTCCCCCCTCCACGGCCCATTCAGACCCCCAGCCCTGATTTTTTCATCAGGAAAATCAAACAGTACCTCCGGGCCCGGGGCTGGCCGAGATCGCCACGTTTCATCCACTAATTAGCCGGAGTGCCATAAAAGCCCATAAGGTAATTTATATTAATTATACAGGAATGACTATAATAGCGCAAAACGCCACGGTCTGACACGCTGTACATAACATGCCGTAAAATTGTCAGAGGCACGTGAGCTAGAGACCTGTAATTGATGCTTGTGTACAGTGAAAGAGTGTGTGTGCGCGCGAGCGTGTATGTGTGTGTCTGGGAGAACACACAAGAGCCTATAAATTACCACCATCATCTGCAGGCTTACAGTCTTTCTGTGACTGCCTGCAGCACTACCAGCTCTCTATGGCCTTCCCTGTGCTACTGACTCTGAAAGCAGGATGTGGGAGGGAAAAAGAAAGGAAGGACTGTGAGTGTGTGTGTGTGAGTGTGTGTGTGTGTGTGTGAGAGAGGGGAGGACAGTGCATGTGTGTGTGGTGGGGGGGGGAGGGGGGGGGGTGAGGGGGGAATGTGTGTGTATGTGCATGTGAGAGGGGAGGACTGTGCTTGTGTGTGTGGTGGGGGGGGGGGGGGTGAGGGGGGAATGTGTGTGTATGTGCATGTGAGAGGGGAGGACTGTGCTTGTGTGTGTGGTGGGGGGGGGGGGGGGGTGAGAGGGGAATGTGTGTGAGTGTGTGTGTGTGAGAGAGAGAGGGGGGGGCTGTGTGTGTGTGTGTGAGAGAGAGAGGGGGGGGCTGTGTGTGTGTGTGTGTGTGAGAGAGGGAGGACTGTGTGTGTGTGTGTGTGTGTGTGTGTGTGTGTGTGTGAGAGAGAGAGGGGGGGGGCTGTGTGTGTGTGTGTGTGTGTGTGTGAGAGAGGGAGGACTGTGTGTGTGTGTGTGTGTGTGTGTGTGAGAGGGGGGGCTGTGTGTGTGTGTGTGTGTGTGTGTGAGAGGGAGGACTGTGTGTGTGTGTGTGTGTGTGTGTGTGTGTGAGAGAGAGAGGGGGGGGCTGTGTGTGTGTGTGTGTGTGTGTGTGTGAGAGAGAGGGAGGACTGTGTGTGTGTGTGTGTGAGAGAGAGAGGGGGGGCTGTGTGTGTGTGTGTGTGTGTGTGTGAGAGAGAGGGAGGACTGTGTGTGTGTGTGTGTGAGAGGGGGGGCTGTGTGTGTGTGTGTGTGTGTGAGAGAGGGAGGACTGTGTGTGTGTGTTTGTGTGTGTGTGTGTGTGTGTGTGTGTATGGTGTGAGAGAGGGAGGACTGTGTGGGGGGGGGGGGGGGGGGGGGGCAGTAATGGAGGGAGGGTATGAAGCAGGGAGGACTGTGTGGGGGGGTGGGGGGGCAGTAATGGAGGGAGGGTATGAAGCAGGGAGGACTGCGGGTGTGTGCACATGCACGTGTTTTTTTGCCGCATATATGCAAATAGGAAAATATGAAATGGAACAGCAGTAGCCTACTCAGCACAATCCTAACACCAGCGTCTTGATCAGCAAAAAATGAATAAAAATACATGAAGGACGAGAAACTGTTAATGCTCACTAATTATAATATCAATGTCACCGCAGGTATGATCATGACGATGAACGTGGCCCTTATCTGTCAGAGACAACTGCGCACTTCTCCGTGTGCACTTGGCTCTCGAGCAAGCTGTGCAAACGCAGCGGGGCGTGATAAAAGCACCCGGCTTACGAGACACATTCATTCAATTTGGGTTTGTTTACGCCGTCGAAATGTGTGGTGAATAACAGAGAATCCGCGAGAGGCAGCGATAAACAAAGCTACTGTTTGTTTACAGGGGTGGGGCGAGGACTATGGAGCCACAGCGCAAAGCGGCTGTAAAATGCCTTTTTGACGAGGTGCGGGTCTTGAGCCAGCATCCCTCTGCAGCCCGGCCTGGTTTATTGCCGCGGTCGGCCTCGCCGGCCCGTTTATGGATTCTCATAGAATAGAAAAGTCATTTCAGCTCTTGTCGCGAAGCCGGCCAAAAACAACACCACCGCCACAGTTCTCCTTCTCTCTTTTCTCCCCGCGTAGCGCCATAAATCAGTCGCGCATGTTTCTGCAAGAAAAGGGGCGATAAATTCTGATACGTGAATAATATTCTATTCAGATTTCTTCCGCCGTAGCTTTGTTTTGTGAATTTATTTGCTTGTTATGGTGTGGTGATGCAGGGGTAAATTCACTCCTGTACGGGAGAATTGCACCAGTATATTACTTGGAAAATAGAAATGAGTGAAAGTCGGTGATTTACTGCTGTTGAGAGTGGTGCAGGCCAGATAAATCTCTGCCAAGGAGGAATAAAGGGAACGAGCAGAGAGAGAGAGAGAGAGAGAGAAGAAGAGGTGGAGGAAGAAGAAAGGCTGAGAAAGAGAGTGTTTACATTGAGGGAAAACCCAAAAGCTCCAGCCAGTTTGGGATACCCTGATAATGCATGACTGGGTGAGATAAACAGACACACGTGAATGCTCGCACGTGAGGAAATCCTTCATGCACCACTACATCTCACAGGCTTCACATATAGGTCTATGGGTCAAGATAAGCAAAGTCAGCTTGTGTTTTTTGCACACTGAATTAAACATAGCTCTCTGTCTTGGTTAAACTCTTCACAGGCATACCAGAATCATCCTTAAAATTGCAATCTACCTTGTAGATGGCAAACCTATTTGTTTCTCACATAGGGAGTATCTGCGCCTAGACTGTGCCTTAAACGCTAAACATTTGTTATTCATTTGTTGTTTTTATTGCACCATTTCACTGTGCATTTCTTAAAATACCTTAAAAGATGATCCTTTAATATAAATTAACCTGAATAATCAAATCGATTCACTGACTTCCTTGGTCTGAGTGTATTTTTTAAATTCTAAATCTTCCAGTTAGTTGTAATGAACCGTGGATTATGGTACATTTCTTAAGGATACCTAGGACAATTCTCAAAGTTTTTGTCAAGCAATTGCAATTCGGTACTCGTCTCAAGATTCCCAGAAAGACTTGCCAAGTAGCCTATTTTAAACCCTGGAAAAAAAAAAAGTATTTATGGGGAACGACCAAAGCACACCTCAAGCTGACGTTTCTGGCCATGCAGGGCTCATAAAATGGTGGGCAACAGTACATCCAAGCAAAAGCTTTCCCCGGGTTTCGCTGTTTCCAAGGGAAACACTCGGGTGAGTTGGCCGGTGAGTAGAAGTTAGAACCGTGCAGGCCATCACGGGAACCTACCCGAACGTGTGCGGTTTTTTAAAAGAGATGAACCGGACAAGTTCATTTGGAATCCGAGGGAAACCTGGGCAGATACCGCACGGCAGGAACCGGCACCGCCATCTGGAGTGCATCCGCAAGCATCTGCGCATCTGGAAGCCACCCTTATAGACGTGCGCAGATCTAGGCCCTGAGAGACAGGGAGCGACACCCATCGACGATAGCGTATGGCGAGAGCGTTCGCACTAGCGCCTCGTAGCCTACGAGAAATACCACATGCAGAGACGCAAGTGGTAGGAACACTGTTGTGTTGTTTGTTATGGCGTTTGACATTGCATTAAATCATGGTGGTTAGCAATTATAAGAAGTTTATGGTTTTTGCATCCCCCCCCTGGTGTTGTGGATGCAACCCCAGTGTCATGTGCTTCTTGTTTCTTGCGGTCTTGTTTGGTCTTGTTTAACTCAGAAATTCCTCTGCCTGCTGGCTGCACGCTCCCTGATTGTATTTGGCTTTTTATGGAGCCAAAGAAAAAAAAAAAAACGTTTTATTTGGCGGCATTCTTCTCATCGTTCAGTCTCTCTCTCGCTTCCCCCCCTGGATTCCTCGCCAGCAGCACACCCCGTTAACAGACTCCTTCCTGACAGATTTACCGCCGTCGTCCCACCATTGGCCGCCAACCTGACAGCGGTGATTTAATGCTGGCCTCCCATTGGTTGATCTGTGACAGTCAAATTTATGGCTGCTCTGTGATTCGATGCTGGCTGGCTTTGATGTGAGTTACGGCCCTGTCGCTTATAGGACACAGAAACGGTGTCAGGTTGCAGTCGTAAAATCCTATCCCTGGGGGATGTGGAGAGAGGGGGAGGGGGGGGGTTCTGTGGCCTTGACGTCATAAAAGAAGGGGGAGAGACCAAGAAACAAGGAGAGAGAGAGAGAAAGAGAGAGAGAGCATGATTTAAAGCTGCAATATTTTTCAGCCACATATAATTCTCTGCTGCAATTGCTTTCGTGGAAATGCATTTCCTCCTATTCCTTGATACAAAAAATCCTTAGACACACATGCACAATGTACACACCACACACACAACCAAACACAGCATGAGGGGCACACATACAAATTCACCTGGTGTCTGAGGCACCGTACGTTTAATTAATCAATGTCCGACTCTGAGTGCAAACACTTGTAATACAAAAAATACACTGTTGCATTAAAAGGGAAACATTGTGGCGATTACCCTATTCCTCTTGAAGTCGCCGTTTCCTTAAGTGAACTCATGTAGCATTTATTTCTCTCATACACGACATAAAAACAATTATCACATCCTGATTGTGATTTATATATGCCTGCAGAGAAAAGCCATCAGTTCGGAAAGTGTAACGTAACTATAGCTTTTGCATAGTTCACTTCTGCAGGATAACGGGAGAACTAATTTATGGCAACAATTGTATCCATAGTAATGAAGGTCACGTTCATTTCAATAATAACAAGTGCCGCTTTCCATATTGGACCATAATAATATTGTCAAATTTTACAGTTTGGATCGAGTGCATTTTGTGTGTGTGTGTGTGCCCATGTATGCCTGTGTGTGTAGTATGCATAGGCATATGATGTGCATGCATACATGTACTGTGCATGGTATGTGTGGGCACATGTGTACGGTGTGTGTATGGTGTGTGTGTCTGCTTGTGTTGTGCGTGATACGTGTGTGTTATGGATATGGATAGTGTGTGCATGCATGCGTTGTGTGTGATATGTGTGTGTGCGGGTGATCAGTGTAGATGGGCAGGCTCCTGAAATAGTACTGTCAGTATTTCTCTTTTTAATAACTTCTACACCACTTTCTCTCTCCGGCGAGCCTTGTAATGTCTTCCTAAGTTAAATATCATCTATTAAAATATCAAAATTATAGTTATGCTCTTTTTCTGTTTTTTTCTTTCTCACATTTTTGTAAATTATGCATCACATGTGAAAATTATGCATAATTGTCGCTTGCAATCCGGAAATATATTTGCGCTTTGAATTTTGTAAATTCCATACGCATAAAGATGAATGCCTAACGACATAATGAAATGGACCGTCAAAACAGGGAACCTACGTTCCGGAACGAGAAACGGCACTTAGAAACTACACCCTCCCCAAACTCCCTCCATCTTTTTACACTTCCAGGGATTACCTTTTCCATCTCTCTTCCGTGTGCTTCTGCAGGCCTGGTCTGTCTGATGGCTGCTCTATCATCTCACGCCTGCTTATTAATACTGCACATTAGCAGCTACTTTACAGCTTGAAAAGTATGCATCATTATGACTATTATTATTTCATTTTAGCCCAAATTATTCTAACATGCAACACTGTATTATATCCACAGTTTGAATTATATATCATTCAGTGCCTCCCTCCCCACAAAAAAGAATAATTGTGTGGGGGAATGGGGGGGGGGGGGTAAGGAATGCCCAAAAAATGATAAGAAGTTGGATAAATTCTTATAAATACATATTTGGTTTAGTGACTTTAGAGCACGCTAAAATTTTTCTCAGCATGAACAGGTTTATGATGAGGGCAATATGTGTGCCATTTATTAAGCTGAAATACCATCAGTGTGTCACCGGGCTCACACCGCTACCCCCTACCCTCCACCTACCGCCCCATTCCTCCAGGAGTCAGTGAGCCAGAATATGACTTATAATATGTAAAAAGTCTCCTAACAGCGCGGTGTAAATCACTGTGCCGCATAGCTGATCAACAGAGGAAAACTAACTGCCAAAGTCACTTTCAATTCAAGTCCTTCTGTCTCCCCAGGTGCTTTTTCCACGTATGGCCTAGAGCTCCGTCTTTCGGTCTGTCTCTCTGCACATCAATCTGCCAATCTACGCCGTCTGGGAACTGCTTCTGTAGCGTAAATCGGGGGTGGCTAACGCTAACCCTAATACTGTGGGGGGGGGGGGGGGTGGTCAACGGGGCCCACTGGTTTTTGTTTTGACCTAAAAATCAGGAACCAGTTTAACAGCAGCAGTGAAACAGCATGCCCTACGGCTCTCCAGGACTGAGCTGGCCACCCCTGAGCTAAAATAAAAAGTTACAACGAAAACGAGACCCATGTGATTTGGCAAATACAATCCTTTGCTACAAGGTAAAACACTTTCCCACTTAATTTTTTGTTGTTGTTGTTTTTATTTATTTACTCATTAATTTATGTTTGTGTGTTTATTTATTTAGTTGTTCTTTTTTGGCCTAAAAGCAAACCTTCCTCTCTGTGCTCAAGTGGGAATATTTCTTGCATAAGCCCAGAAAAGATGCCAGGCTTCATTACTTTCTCATGGAAAGCTGATTGGGCATAAGTGCCTGGGGAATCTCTTTAGCAGCAACAGAACTCACAGTGAGAACAACTTCAGCAAGGTCTCCTTCGAGTTGACCGGCCTCCTGTTCTGCCCTTAGTGCTTACCCCATGATTTATCACACATGTGAGACATTACTTTTATTGAGTATGTCATGTGGACTTGGATATTGGTATTTGATGGTGTTTTCTGTATTATTATAGGCACAATGTGCTGCTCTTCAATTCAATCAACTACAGTGAGCTAACAATTAATGATTTTGCACGTTTCCTATAGCGGTGATTAGGCTATTTTTTTTTTTTTTTAGGTATTTGACGTCTAATATACAGTTTATACGTTCTCATATTAACGCTTTTAAGTGACTGGCAAAGCTGTTGCTCAGCACAAAAACAGGAAAATACACTTCCATTTTTTTGAGGTGACAACCTACTGTCCAGGACGAACTATCAGACTCAGCCAATAATAACTAGAAAGGGATGTTTGAGGACAAACTTTAAGTTGGTTTGAAAAAGCCAAATTGAAATACACATGTTAGCTCGGAAGAGTTATAACTAATAGAAAAGTAACTAATATTAGTTTGGGTTAATAACTCGCATTGATGGTACTAACGTTACTCACCTCTGTATCTGTGGCAGCTGCAGCAGCCGATCGTGACGTCACCCGCAAGTCTGTTGTTCAGATTCTGAACGTTCCATCAATGTTAATCAACGGGAAATCTTTCGATATAAAATCGTATATTAGGCTACCTCAAAAATATTTGAGCGATTGACGCAAAGCGGACAAGTAACTTAATCCCATACTAGGTGAAGCTACTGGCCAAATTTGGTAACGTTAGGTCTGGCTAAAAATCTGTAGGAGGAGTAGCGTAACGTAGCCTACAGAAAATTTATGTGGAATAAGAAGAAATATTAAGGAGAACAGTGAGTAAGTTTTTCAAGCCTAGGTAATAACAATTCCTGTCCGAGAGTTAAACCAGAAGCTCCGTGCCTCCATCAGGCGTATTTGGAGAGTAATAGCCGAGGCTGAGGGTAGCACGTGAGGAGAGGCCTAGCTACGAGAGGCTTCTACGGCCCGGATCTGGTTCGAGTGCTGACGGGCCCCGACGAGCCGCAGATTGATGGCTTGGTTCCTGGGCCGCAGCTCGCGTTAATGTGTCTGTCGGGGCTAAATGCGCGTCAGTAGAGTAGCCGTTTTTACACCGTCGGCAGGGCGCCGGGGCAGCCGTCCTGTCAGGGGAATGTGGATGACTCTCCAGCGGAATAAATCTTGGCGATGGAGACACCTGAGCGCCGCGCTTTTTCTTCGTCTCGACACCGTCGCGGCGGGGAGACAGGACACACAGCGCTTAAGCTTCCGGTAACTGCACCATGCAATTAGCCTATATAGAAAAAAAACACGTCCTATAGCAGGCCTTGGGAAATCATAAGTATCAAAACAGCTGAAACTTTGCACATGCTCCACACACGATCTACTTCACTGAGCCTCTTGATTGATCCGGTTACGCAGTGAAGTGTTTGATAGGTGAGAGCTAGATGCGTCTACAGCACTGACCTGACTGCAGTACATGCAAGTCTACTCCGACTTGCATGGTCGCATGGTACTTTGTTCACAAAAGCCAGATAATTGTAGTTCTCCATTCCGATCACAACAGCTCTGCTTAAATATCCACTGATATATATGATTCCTGGACTAGGAGTTGGAGATATTTGTATACATTTGGCCACTGTGTGTGTGTGTATGTGTGCCTGTCTCGCTCACAGACATATGCACAGACGCACACAGGGATAGCTTCTTTTTTTTTTCATTCCAAGTGTATGTTATTTTTGTGATATCCTCCTAAGACCCCGGCAATTCATTTTTGTCCCCACGTAGGGGACATGGGTCTCTGGTCTTAATCTCAAGAAACATATTCTACTGTGCTGAAACCTACACTGCAAGGACATTAAATAAAGATAAAATATTTTCACTGCAACATGTGTTTGTCATCCAAGACTAGAAAGAGAAATATTAAACTTTTTTTTTTCTGCCAGGTCTCAGGAGGATATGCAAAAAAGTAGTCATTTTTGGCTACAACAGCAACACAATAATCCTGATTATGCACAATCCAGTGAATGAATATGCATAATATGTGTAGGTGCACGCGCATGTGGGTCCACGTGTGTGTTCCCTGTTCCCCTGGCTGTTGTCAGCTGGGATGTTGGTGGCATCTCGACTCTTAAACTGATGGGGAGAGTGAGACGCGTGGCGACGTGGGAATTATACCTGCTCATAATTCATCTTGATCAGTGCTAATTGGGCGAAAAATGCGCCACCCGACGCCTGATTCTGTCAACAATCGCAGACGGAGAGTGTGTTAAACAGCACGCCCAGCAGAACTCTAGCGTCAGCATAAATAAATAAGTAGATCAATAAAAACTTAAGTAAATAAATAAACTTAACACGTAGGGAGTGTGTTCTTATTGTCATAGCTGCTGTCTTCGTAGAAGAATGAATCCTGATATTATTTTGGTGCAGGCCTGGTACAGGCCTTGTTGTCTGAAATGAATAGTCTTGTTCGGCCCAGAACAGTAAAACTGATATTTTCCCATTTTATCCTCAGTACTGACTGGACTGCAGTTGAGAAAACATGGAGTAGAAGGTTAGGGACCATTATTTTTAGTATTATTATTATTAACACTGAACAGTTTACTCTGTAGTCTTGTAATAAATGCTAAATGACTAATTAATGTGGAAGAGTAAAACAATGAGTGCTCAATACTGCAAAATATAATTATTCAATTGTTCAGGCTTTTCGCTAGAAAATCCACCCCATAGGAAAAATGCACAATAGTTATTTCCTGCGCATAAGAGAGAGAGTTGAGTGTTTTTGGATAACTCTGCTTCATTCCGAGACGTAGGCGTTTCTTCTGCCATGTGCAAAGTGGAGCCAGGATTTAGGGGAACGACAGAGCATAGCGTGTTTATCAGGCAGGAAATGGATTCTCTGTGTTAGCGTCCGCCTGTGAGAGGCTGTTTCCTGTGCCGAATGGCATTAAGAGCCAGAGGAAGATGGAGGGAAAAACCAGGAGGCGGTTTCACTAATCCCATCACTTTACCCCCATTAACCTGAGGAGAGGAGCCCGGGCAGCTCCATCTGTCACTGAATGAGAACAGGATCAAAGAAATATACCCGCAAAGATCAACACCATTTTTTGGTTTCTGGACAGGGAGTGAAGCAGGGAGGGATCTTTACGGGGACCATCTGTCTGCACATCGCAGTCAAAAAAAAAAAACTGTCTTCACGTAGATACATGCGCAGTAAAATGTCTAGTGTTAAATCAACTCTGATAGGGTAGAGTTTCCCCAGACGATGGTAAATGTGATTCCTCTTGGACTCACAGAAACTTTTGGAAGTTAATCTTGGAAGCTATAATATCTTGAGTTAAATGAACGCTCTGCTTTTTACTCTGCAACTGTGTAGGCTCCTAATTCAGTCAGCCACTTGCCTACAGGGACATTTGGAAAGATTTCACAAGGTTAAAATAGAGTCTTCTGTACACAATAAGGGCAAGGCCCACATTTCTGATTTTGGGACATGAGAGGAGAACACCAGACAAGGGGGCTCTGTAGGGTGGAGTGCACGCATTTACCCAGCAGGGGCTCTATGCACGAGTAGGTATAAATGTGGACATAAGTAAGTACAGAGCTATGTATATATAAACACCTTTGCAAATACATAATGCAGTTTCTGTTTAACACTGCAGTGATTTATTTCAACATATATTTGAAATGTGCTGATGTAAGCAGCACTCTAATGTGTACAAGAGTATATGTCCGCAATGTGCTAGCACATTAATACATGTGCTGACGTGGTCTATGGGGAGACATATATATTATATACATGACTATATTAGGAACATTAGGAATATCTCCATCTGTAATACATGTGCCGTCGCAAGGAAAAACCAAAGACCTACTGCCAAGCTAGGCCATTCTTTCCAGACAATTACAAAAAACTTGATCATGCCTGGTTAGGCATAATTTAAGTTCAAAAACAGTGATATGTTTTGTTGGGCTGCCTTACAGCTTCCTTGGAAACTGATTAAAGGCTTTCCGTTGTGTTTTTTCTAACAGAGCAATTTGACTTGGCTCATTGGAGGCCATTTTGTTCCTTAGGCAGGAGCAATAAGACACGCTGTCACACAAAATGGCTGCCGCTCAATGGTCGCCCTTCTCTCTTGCACAATCCCCAGGGAGCACTTTATCCTCAGCCCTCATAATTATGCCCTACCATTTCATAATTATCCATTAAGCCTCTGACTTAAATATTTGCCTTAATTTTATTGGATACCCAGCCAAAGTTCTAACAAGGGCCTCAATATGAGCTGAACACATATGAAATACTTTATGTGCTTAATGCATTCTGACTCACTCACATATAACTCCAGTACTGACTCACACCACTGCATAACTCCAGTACTGACTCACACCACCGCATAACTCCAGTACTGACTCACACCACTGCATAACTCCAGTACTGACTCACACCACCGCATAACTCCAGTACTGACTCACACCACTGCATAACTCCAGTACTGACTCACACTACTGCATAACTCCAGTACTGACTCACACAACTACATAACTCCAGTACTGACTCACACCATCGCGTAGCTCCAGTACTGACTCACACCACCGCGTAGCTCCAATACTGACTCACACCACCGCATAATTCCAGTACTGACTCACACCACCGCATAATTCCAGTACTGACACACACCACCGCGTAACTCCAGTACTGACTCACAGCACCGCATAACTCCACTACTGACTCACACCACCGCATAATTCCAGTACTGACTCACACAACCGTATAACTCCAGTACTGACTCACACCACCGCATAACTCCAGTACTGACTCACACCACCGTATAACTCCAGTACTGACTCACACCACAGCATAACTCCAGTACTGACTCACACCACAGCATAACTCCAGTACTGACTCACACCACAGCATAATTCCAGTACTGACTCACACCACAGCATAACTCCACTACTGACTCACACCACAGCATAACTCCAGTACTGACTCACACCACAGCATAACTCCAGTACTGACTCACACCACAGCATAACTCCAGTACTGACTCACACCACCGCATAACTCCAGTACTGACTCACACCACAGCATAACTCCAGTACTGACTCACACCACAGCATAACTCCAGTACTGACTCACACCACAGCATAATTCCAGTACTGACTCACACCACAGCATAACTCCACTACTGACTCACACCACAGCATAATTCCAGTACTGACTCACACCACCACATAACTCCAGTACTGACTCACCCCACTGCGTAACTCCAGTACTGACTCACCCCACTGCATAACTCCACTACTGACTCACACCACAGCATAATTCCAGTACTGACTCACACCGCTGCATAACTCCAGTACTGACTCACACTACTGCATAACTCCAGTTCTGACTCACACCACCGCATAAAGCCAGTACTGACTCACACCACCGCATAACTCCAGTACTGACTCACCCCACTGCGTAACTCCAGTACTGACTCACCCCACTGCATAACTCCACTACTGACTCACACCACAGCATAATTCCAGTACTGACTCACACCACCGCATAACTCCAGTACTGACTTACACCACCGCATAATTCCAGTACTGACTCACACCGCTGCATAACTCCAGTACTGACTCACACTACTGCATAACTCCAGTTCTGACTCACACCACCGCATAAAGCCAGTACTGACTCACACCACCGCATAACTCCAGTACTGACTCACCCCACTGCGTAACTCCAGTACTGACTCACCCCACCGCATAACTCCAGTACTGACTCACACCACCGCATAATTCCAGTACTGACTCACACCACAGCATAATTCCAGTACTGACTCACACCGCTGCATAACTCCAGTACTGACTCACACTACTGCATAACTCCAGTTCTGACTCACACCACCGCATAAAGCCAGTACTGACTCACACCACCGCATAACTCCAGTACTGACTCACCCCACTGCGTAACTCCAGTACTGACTCACCCCACCGCATAACTCCAGTACTGACTCACACCACCGTATAACTCCAGTACTGACTCACACCACCGCATAACTCCAGTACTGACTCACACCACAGCATAACTCCAGTACTGACTCACACCACAGCATAACTCCAGTACTGACTCACACCACAGCATAATTCCAGTACTGACTCACACCACAGCATAACTCCACTACTGACTCACACCACAGCATAATTCCAGTACTGACTCACACCACCGCATAATTCCAGTACTGACTCACCCCACTGCGTAACTCCAGTACTGACTCACCCCACTGCATAACTCCACTACTGACTCACACCACAGCATAATTCCAGTACTGACTCACACCACCGTATAACTCCAGTACTGACTCACACCACCGCATAACTCCAGTACTGACTCACACCACCGTATAACTCCAGTACTGACTCACACCACCGCATAACTCCAGTACTGACTCACACCACAGCATAACTCCAGTACTGACTCACACCACAGCATAACTCCAGTACTGACTCACACCACAGCATAATTCCAGTACTGACTCACACCACAGCATAACTCCACTACTGACTCACACCACAGCATAATTCCAGTACTGACTCACACCACCGCATAACTCCAGTACTGACTCACCCCACTGCGTAACTCCAGTACTGACTCACCCCACTGCATAACTCCACTACTGACTCACACCACAGCATAATTCCAGTACTGACTCACACCGCTGCATAACTCCAGTACTGACTCACACTACTGCGTAACTCCAGTACTGACTCACACCACCGCATAAAGCCAGTACTGACTCACACCACTGCATAACTCCAGTACTGACTCACCCCACTGCGTAACTCCAGTACTGACTCACACCACCGCATAAAGCCAGTACTGACTCACACCACTGCATAACTCCATTACTGACTCAGTAAATTTTTGCTGTGCTCTCAAAAGGACCTGTGAAGCACACATCCGCCCTGGATCTATGCGCTCCTCCCCCTATCATACCCCCCCCCCCCCCAATTAACCAATTAACCTCCACCCTTTCACCTCTCCACCCTCCTTCTGGTCTAACCTCTGGCCCTCCATCGTTATACCCAATCATACTTACCCATGCTTCCCCAAACACATAAAATTGTAAAATTGTAAATTGTAATGCTAGCTCAATTCTGCCGATGTCAGCCTGCCACTGTATAGGTTCCAATTCTTTTTATTTTGCGTTTGTGGGAGGGGTCTCTTGAAACAGGATGAAGAGCAGCGTCCCACAGCTAAATGCTTGACAGAAACACATTGTCATTTTTATAGAATTATTCTTGGCAACTCTTGTATGTTTTCTTTTGTAAATGATTATTTAGGTATTTGGCAGACACCCTTATCCATTATTTATGAGGTCTTAAAACACAATAGCTGCATTTCCATTGTCGGCTTGACAGTGCGTGCCAGGGCCAAGTAGCTTTCCACTGGCACTTTCGGGGCTTCGTCTGGGCTTTGTCAGGGCTTACGGGCAGGAATTTTGGCCGCCCAATTACCTTGGTCCTTGTAGGGCCAGCTGGGGCTAGGGGTGGGCTTATCACAGGCTTAGCTGGCCTTTATAGAGCTGAACAGTGACCGCCCACTTTTTTAGCCGCCCTGGTTCCGGAAGTAAATTTCCCATTAATTTTCTCCATAGACATTTCAGAAAGTCACTGTAATAGAGTTTTAGGCCTTGAACCGAGCCATCCAGCTACGAGAAGAATCAAGACATTATAAACATTGATTGAGAGCAAAAAGATCTTTGGAAAACGAGAAAAAAGGCAAAGGTACAAGACTGTGTACTTAACGTTTTTTAAGAGGGAATGAACTACTCATCCCATAAAGCATTGCAAATTATTTAATCAAATCACTTTCCCCTCATTTTCAACCACTTTTTGCAATCATTTTAGGTTAATTACATTTTATCTTTAGTGCCTTCTTGTATATACTGTATATATTTTAGTGTTTTGGGATTTATTGTTGTACTTATAGTGTTTGGAAATTTACTTCTGGAACCCGGATGTCCAGTCGGCTGTCATTCACTCGAATCTAACTTTAGGCCTACATTAGTCTCAGCCTCAGCCGTTCTGATGCACTTGCTCTGACGTGCTTCGTATGCGGCGTCTGATGCATAGGCTTGTATAAGCTGGGTAGGACTGTAGAAAGCTGTTTAACAGACAGCACTCATTGGCTAGCAGCACTGTCAATCACAGTAGCACTGTTTCTGAATCGACCACCCTCTGTACCGCGTCAATACGTCACGGAACATAGACGGTCTGTGGTTGGTTATCTTGCATGTCAATCAAAGGCGCCATCTTGTCAAAGTGCGTGGCTCTTTACCACATTAGGCAAGTCTATAGACCAGACTTTGTGTTTATCGCAAAGTCTGGCCTTCGCGAGACTAGGCCTACATAGACTAGGCTAACTAAGCCTACGCTATGTTAATATTTCCAAACTTAATAATTACTGCACCCCTAACCACAAAAATGCTTCGCTAGATGTAATGTGTTACAACTAAGATATTCGCCCGATAAAAACACTTTTTTTCAGCATATTTAACCTTAGCTACTGACTTTGTGAACAATCCGTAAAGTAACGCTGGCTTCCAACCATAGACTGTAGATGCTTCCCACCACGCAACTTGAGTCTCTATGGTAACGGCGACGTCTCTGATTGGTGGAACTCAATTTAGTATTGTGGGCAGCGTAGTCCTTCACCAGTCATACTGGAATAAAACATGATTTCTTAAAAATGAAGTTGAAATCAGACTGACTTGTGGGTTCTAAAGGAGCATATACCATCGTTTCGCAATCTCATAGCTCATCGTAAGTGTACCTTTTACGGTTAATACATTATGACTAATAATCAAACTCTTCTACGGTGAGGGTGAATGGCATTTTTACTTCCGGAACCAGACTGTTCAGCTCTATATCAGACGACCCCCTGCAGCCGTGTTTATTCCTGTGTATCCCTAATAATATTGAAAGCTAACTTAACGTTACTTTGCTACATTTGGAGGAAATGGAAAACAATCGCCAGTACTGCTCTGCAGGATAAACAAAAGCTCTTAACATCTAGGCTCAGGAAAATGTTCAGTGTCAGTTCGATGGAGTTTGTAGAAACGAGGATGTGATGAAGTATATAGTCACTGAATTATTCAAACTGGTGGGTATTCAGCGCACTAACTTGGCTGAGTAATAATGTTAGCTGACGTTAATACTAGCATGTGTTTTTCGCTAGAGAGTACAGCTAAGTTATGGTGTATTTAAGTTTATTTTTTAAATTTTTTAAAAATAATTTGGCGCCCAACATGGGCTGTCTATATCCAAATCCCACCCCAATTTGGTGGTGTAGGCCTATTCAAGTGGCCAACTCTGGAGGATTGTGCATGACCGACGTTTGCTGTGACGATGGTCCTGTTCATTACGGTAAAGGTGTTCAAATGCTCAGCGGCAAAAAACATGGATGCCTGCAGAAAGCTCATGCTTGTTTGGCTGGCCTCTGAGCAGCATTTGCAGTTCCAAAGGTTTTACATAGCATATGCAAAAATGATTGAAGATGAAAACAAACGCAGAAGGTGAAAGACTAGGCTACATACACCATGCAACGGGTCTCTCTAGATCCAGATCTCTCCATGTTTATAGATGCTCAGCTGTTTACCTTTGACCTCTGATGCATTTTTCATCATCATGGTCATCTCAGGGTTTTTGTGATGTAACTATAAGCTAGTTATAAAAAAAATAAAAATAATAAAAATAAAACTATAAGCTAGTTATCTAGTTGACTAAATACAAGTAACGTTACAAAAGTGCAAGCAAGTTGTGATTAAATTAAGTTGTAATTAACTGTAATGGCTAGCTCTATTCCATCTCCCCTAAATTTGGCTGAGTGCTAAGTTGCTAACATACTATCTAGCCTACGTTACACAGTATAAACTAGGCCTAACATTAGCCTGCTGTGTTGTTGGCTAGATCATCTACGTTATCTCCCTTTAGCTAGGGTGTGTGCCGTTGGCAAAAATGCATCACATTATGGGTGGGATTTAGCATAACACCATGGTGCTATAGAGCTCCGTAGTCCCATCCCTTCCTATCCCTGGTCACGGAAGACTGCCAGAAGCCATTACCTGTCCCATTTCTGGATCTTTCAGTCAGCATTATGATGATATATGGCATTGTACAGACTAAACTTTGACATACAGTTAAAGTCGAAAGTTTACATACACCTGAGCCAAATCCATTTAAACTCAGTTTTTCCACAATTCCTGACATTTAATCCAAGTAAACATTCCCTGTCTTAGGTCAGTTAGGATCATGACTTTATTTTAAGAATGTGAAATGTCAGAATAATAGTAGAGAGAATGATTTATTTCAGCTTTTATTTCACATTCCCAGTGGGTCAGAAGTTTACATATACTCTGTTAGTATTTGGTAGCATTACCTTTAAATTGTTTAACTTGGGTCAAACGTTTCGGGTAGCTGTAAGGGGGAGTTTAAGGTTCGGAGAACCAAACGCGACCGATAAGGATTTCTAAAAGCGTATCTAGAGAGATACGCCACAAAACGCGAATGTAGCCGCACCAGGACTGAGATAACACAGGATCGGGAGCAAAACTTCCCTAGCACAAGGCAAAACAAAGCAACCTCCAACCTCCAAAAACTGAGGCGATCTCGATAAACAGTGAGAATAACTAACATAGGAACCTCACGCACTAAATAAGAGGTGGTGAAACAAAACAAAACTCGATAAAACGAGTGAAGGAAAAGAATAGAAAGGACCTGTTAGCTAAAGCTCTTGTGGCAAAAGAGCTGAACACAACTGGCAACAGGTGAAAAGAATAAACGATAAAGAACGATTGGAAAGGAAAGAGAAAACCAATCTAATTCTAAATCTTATAACCGGACTTGCTGCGTTTCCTATTCGTACGAACCAGAAATGCAGCGACCGAAATTCCTATACCTTACCGACTTCTTTTGTCAACATAAAGGAAACCAAAAACGTAGAAAAGCAAAGGCTGCAAATAACCATGACAGTAGCCTTCCACAAGCTTCTCACAATAAGTTGCTGGAATTTTGGCCCATTCCTCCAGACAGAACTGGTGTAACTGAGTCAGGTTTGTAGGCCTCCTTGCTCGCACATGCTTTTTCAGTTCTGCCCACAAATTTTCGATTGGTTTGAGGTCAGGACTTTGTGATGGCCACTCCAATACCTTGACTTTGTTGTCCTTAAGCCATTTTGCCCCAACTTTGGAAGTATGCTTTCGGTCATTGTCCATTTGGAAGAGCCATTTGCGACCAAGCTTTAACTTCCTGGCTGTTGTCTTGAGATGTTGCTTTAATATATCCACATAATATTCCTTCCTCATGATGCCATCTATGTTATGAAGTGCATCAGTCCCTCCTGCAGCAAAGCACCCCCACAACATGATGCTGCTACCCCTGTGCTTCACGGTTGGGATGGTGTTCTTCGGCTTGCAAGCCTCACCCTTTTTCCTCCAAACATAACGATGGTAATTATGGCCAAACAGTTCAAATTTTGTTTCATCAGACCAGAGGACATTTCTCCAAAAAGTAAGATCTTTGTCCCCATGTGCAGTTGCAAACTGTAGTCTGGCTTTTTTATGGCGGTTTTGAAGTAGTGGCTTCTTCCTTGCTGAGCAGCCTTTGAGGTTATGTCGATATAGGATTTGTTTTACTGTGGATATAGATACTTTTGTACCTGTTCCCTCCAGCATCTTCACAAGGTCCTTTGTTGTTGTTCTGGGATTGATTTGCACTTTTCGCACCAAAGCATGTTAATCTCCTTCCTGAGCGGTATGACGGCTGCGTGTTCCCATGGTGTTTATACTTGCGTTCTATTGTTTGTACAGACAAACGTGGTACCTTCAGGCATTTGGAAATTGCTCCCAAGGATGAACCAGACTTGTGGAGGTCCACAATTTTCTTTCTGAGGTCTTTGCTGATTTATTTTGATTTTCCCATGATGTCAAGCAAAGAGGCACTGGGTTTGAAGGTAGGCCTTAAAATACATCCACAGGTACACCTCCAATTGACTCAAATAATGTCAATTAGCCTATCATAAGTTTCTAAAGCCATGACATCATTTTCTGGAATTTTCCAAGCTGTTGGCACAGTCAACTTAGCGTAGGTAAACTTCTGACCCACTGGAATTGTGATATAGTGAATTAAAAGTGAAATAATCTGTGTGTAAACAATTGTTGGAAAAATTACTTGTGTCATGCACAAAGTAGATGTCCTAACTGACTTGACAACACTATAATTTGCTAACATGAAATCTGTGGAGTGGTTAAAAATGAGTTTTAATGACTTCTACCTAAGTGTATGTAAATTTCCAACTTCAACTGTACATGTGATACAAAGTCCATATACTCACCACGTCGTTGAAATCAAATTTGAATCATATAATTAACGGCGTTTGAGAAACATAACTAGCTACACTACCCAGAATCCCCGGTCGTACATGGGTGCCGCTCTTGTTAGCTAACAAAGTAGCTACCGGCCACTCTGCTAGCGAAAATGGCTATCACTTTGTCTGGTCTTGTAACTTATTATGGAATTAAAACTAAGAGTACCACCAAGGGCAAGAATCACTATAAGTCTGGCTATGTCAAAAGTGTCAGCTTTTTAAAAATAATTTGGCGCCCAACACGTCTATATCCAATTCCCACCCCAATTTGGAATGTCCAATTGTAAAAGTGTCAGCTTTAGTGGTGGCTTTCATTTCAGCAGTGGCGGTGAGCAAGTGAGTAGCCCAGATGTTGTAGTCGTTTTAGTTGTTGTTTTTTAAACAAGCTTGTTGTTTATTTGTTGGATAAAATTTCAAATTACCAAATTTATAAATTATTTAAAAATGTGACATCCCCTTTCTTGGGTGTTTTGAACGTATAACTGCCTGAATATAGAAAACGTGGGCGGGACTACGGAGGTCTATAGACCCGGTGGTGGGGAAGCAACACTTGAGGCTTTAGGCCCAAGGCTAAAGGCCCCGCATGGTCACTAGGTTGCACTCGCCCGACAGTGGAAATGTATGGTAGGCCGAACAGTTCAAAAGCATAACACCACATATCCAGTTGGACAGTGCGCGCCACCCAGCTCAGCTGGATAGCGCACGCCGCCCAGGCCAGTTGGACAGCCCGTGCCCCCAGTTGGATAGCTCGAAGATAACAAATTTGATGTCGCTGATTGGACAGAAATTCACTAATCTCTCACATGTAATTTACATAAAACCAAAGTTTGTAGGGTCATTTGAATCATAACGATAATCAAAGTTTTTCGTTGTTTGTCATTTTAATTTTCACACTGTAATTCCAAAGACATTGAACGATATTTGGAAGAACTTAACCGATGATTAGTTTAGGAATATGGGAAACCGTCATTGAACATGAGCAGAGACTGATCTGAATGCAGACATGAAGGAGCAAACACTATTGTTTTAAATAAAATAAGTGTAATTAATCACATTCATAAAATGAAATAGGCCTAGTTAGTTCAAGGTGTCTGGTATTTTTAAAACAAATTTGGAATATATTTTAGTTGGAATACAACAGCAAAAATGAAACAATATAACATATAGGCTAAATATGCAATTTATTTAAAAGAATAATCCCTGTTTTTTCATATATATTTTGCTAGTTCCACGTTGATCTTGTGTTCTCTAACCTGTGTTGTCCAAGCATGAAATGGGTAGGTTGATCACTGTCAACCCATAGCTACGGTTTGCCCGTATAAAATATGGTATTTCCATTTTCCAATGTGCGCGGGCGTAGCCTATAATGTTATGATACGGGAAATCTAGTCTATATAGGTGTTTTGTTTTCAAACGTTTTCCAACATAATTCATTCAAACGCAGCAATCACATTTTATTTCTCCCTCTCTCTGCTATAGCTACTCTCGATTTCTGAGGCTGCGGGGAAAGCAAGTAGCCTAGCGGCATCAGGACTGTAATGTATCCTACTTTATGACAACGAACCATGAAGACACTGTAGCCCACAAGATACCTAACAACTATCTAACGTTAATTAACCTAGCGAACACGAACAGTTAAATGGTTATGACTGCACAATGTTAATGTTTATGCAATTTTGATAATTAGATAATGTTCAATGACGTAGGCTATTATTGTGGTGGATGTCTCAATTTAACGAAGCTACAACAAGTTTCATTGTAAAATAACCCGTCTAACTTAACCCCTTGGCGCAGATGGCAAATTTCACCTATTTAGGGGTGCTCTGTTTAAGGCTTTATAACTCCAGATGTGAGCATCACATAAACTTGGTAAATGGCTTAAATGAAAGAAGACAGGTGTACCATTTACAATACAAACTTAGATTTGTTTATTTTCATAATTTAAGTCAAAATAAAGTGCCACAAATGCAAAGAAACTTTGGGGGGAAAAATTAAAAATAGTTTTTTTTTATTTTGCTGAGAGCTACATAAGTGAAATCGGTAATATATATACATTTCCTGGATCATAAACTCCATGTCCACAAGTTTTGCAAAATCTGAGGATGATATGCAGAACTACTAAAGGTCTATGATGCAAAATATAGCAGTGCATCCTGTTGTCCATTAGTGTCTCCAAATCTATCCAAATGGCTAAATTGTGCACTGCTGCAAATAAAATAAAAAAATGAAATATTTAACTACAAATCAACAGTTTGGGCTCATAAAACTCACTTGTGCATAATTTCCAAGTGAGAATTATATATTTTCAGCAGTATAGGGGGGTAGATATCTATGGGTCCAAAACCCCTATGCAAAACATGTCATAAAATGAATAAAATTAGTTTTGTACATTATGACGCATACACATTTGCTCCCTCTGGTGGCTTAAGATAAAAAACATTGATATCACAGTCTTACATACACCTAAATATGTTGCCTAATCATTCACTCTTGTACCTCAATAAAACATCACTTGTCCCTGTACTCTACAGTATGTATACTTTTGTCCTGGGATTGCATTTTTCTGTATTCTTTTAATCTTTTAAGTTTTCCTATTTATAATGACTCCAAGGACATTTTTACCTTAATCTACCACATATCAGCGCAACAGTAAATTGGAATAAGCATTTGTCATGCCCTAAGAGACTCGTATATGCCATAGCCTATATTATGTATGATAACATGAACATAAAATAGTTTTCCACCATCTGTAAAATGCTGCCAAATGTTCTATCTTCAATGAACATCGGTAGCCTACTTCAAAAATACATTTAGCTAACGATTGCACTACAGTATGTGAAATGCACTCAAAATGCGAAAATAACAACAGGGCTATCAAACATATTGGAAAGACAGTGCTCGAGTGGAAACACGAACGTACGTATGTAGCCAGCGAGACCAACAGTATTTTAGACGCAAAAATACTTACATATCGCAAAAGGGAAATTCCCCTGCATAATGCGTATTGTATATCGCTTGCGTAATACTAGACAGTTAAAACGAAAACTGCCGTTACGCTGGGCTGTAGTAAATTGCTCAAAGCACCCAAAAAGACTTGGCATATACCGTTGCGAAGGTTATAATGTACTCTATTGGATAAAAAAGCCGACAATTAAACCAGAGTGAACTGTAATGCATGAGACAGGCTTACAGGGCATGGGGCTATTACGCGGCGACGTTTCAGATAGTGTAATAGCGGTATAAAGCGTTGTATATTTCTCAAACCGATTGTACCAGACAATAAATGACAACTGAATTTTGAAAGGAACATCTCGATGTGTAAAACCAATGGTAGGATTGTATATTTATTTCATATTTAGTAGCATATATTGCTAGTAGAATACATGGTAGAATGAGATAGTACTTTCAGTTTATTTTGCATTTGAGTGAGCAGGGCTTTTCACGGCTTTTCTGGCATACGATCAGGCTATTGTTGGGTTTATCTCGTTGCTATGACGTTATTCTAATTTTATATGATGAATAAATATATTTATGAACTCAAACATAGACGCTATTGTCCACTATGTCACGCATAGGTAGGTATAAACTAGGTGGGGGTTGCTTGATAAATACTGGACTTGCTACAGGGAAATAGTGGCACTTAGAAACTACGTATTCGGCAGAAATCGTCACGAACCGTCTACCAATAAATTTAAAACACAGAGTTTGTGATTTCCAATAATAGTTCGGCTGCAGTAGCAACGAATGTCTCAGTTGAGCAAAAAAGGTCCCGCCGGCGGGTCTTATGCGCCAAGTGTTACTGTTAACTGTTACTAGAAAATTATTCAAATTAAGATGAGAGCTAATTTTATAACCATATGTAGGCTACATAATGTTAATGTTGCCTACTTAGGCTATCAAAGCTGTTATGTAGGCTAGTAAGATTGCAAAACTGCATTAAAAGTGCATAACAACATGACTATTGCATAATTTAGAAAATATGGTATCTATGTATCTCTCCTGCACTGGGTTGTAAGTGTGTGGAGTCAGTCATTTGGGGTGTCTGTTTACCTGTTTTAAAATGAGCACCTTAATGAATTTGTAGCTACACAGTCATGTGAAAAGCTAAATACAGGAATATATTAAATAAACTTGAATCAGACAAATAACTGGTGGCTCGTGATTTTAATAGATAATCGATAGATAATGTTCTATACGGTTTTTGGTGAATTTATAGAGTTTTGCAGGCATGCAAATAAGGGCATCTCTTTCCAGAGGTTGACACCTATGCATTAGCCTACTAATATAATGCGACCACATCTAAAGACAGACCAGGCGGATTCACTTGTTGCTTTTATTGCAAGCCAATGTTCTCAGTAGCTACACAGAGGATTAGACTGACTGAAACGCACAGACTTCAAGCATTATACTGGGCTGGCGATAATACTGCAAACTGTCATCATAAACATATTGCATGACCTAGCTAGCTCTAATGTGGCTATCTAGCTACACTACTGTCAACAAAACACACGTAGGCCTACGCACTTTATTCACACAATAACACTTAGCTAGCCCTGGTGACCAGCCAGTGTAACAAACAGCATAACTAAACATTTAACTGAGTAAATTGTCTCTATGATATAATGGCGTCACATAAATTGTAGTTGAAGACTTTTTTTATAGATTACACATATTCTTGCAAGCTAATCACGGCCAAATGAGATACACATATCCGGTAGGCTGGTTCTAGAGAGATACACTACTCACAAAAGGTTAGGGATACTCGGCTTTCGGGTGAAATTTCAGGATGAACCTAAAATGCACTATAACCTTTACAGGTGAAATTAATTTGACCTTCTCTAAACTTTTGAATGCACATGTCCAACTATTCAATGTTTCAGTACTTTTTGCACAACTTGCTGTTCTCTAACAAGGAGCTGAACGGCAAAATTCACAACAGGTGTTTGATCCATGAATCGACCAATACATTTCCTGGTTCAATTAGAATTGGTATTTAAACAGTCCTCTTCATCATGCTGTTCACTTGTTAACTGGATATATCTCGCTTAAAAACTGGGTAGGGTAGCGCAGAGCAACTGGATATACGGTGTCTACTTTGCGTCGGCTTTTGAACTGTTCAGCCTACCATAGAAATGCGGCTACTGAATGTACTTAGTGGCCTGCTTCACATAGTTCCCTATGTGCAGGAATACTGTGCAGACTAATGTCAGTTCAGGTCAATAGGTTCATGGTGAGCAGTACTCTGGGAAGACCTTTTCTTTTCTTTTTTTGTACATTTTTTTCAGCTTTTGTTAGACAGCACAGTGTAGAAAGACAGGAATAATGGGGAGTGAGAGAGAGGGAGAGACATGCGACAAAGGTTGCGCGGCCGGATTCGAACCACCAACGTCGCAGCTCACAATGAGGATGTGGATATGTGACTTTGACTTTATGAGAAACAGTGCAATACAGTTTTACTCAGGCTCCCAGTATTTTAGTTTTTCCTGTTTTTAACCATGTCTTGGAATGGCCAATCATATGGGTGTATCGTGTGTGTGTGTGTGTGTGTGTGTGTGCGTTTATGTGTGGGTCAGTATGTGCGTGTGTGTGTGTGAGTGTGGATGTGTGTGAGTGTGCATGTACATGTCTGTGTGTATGAGTGTGTGTGTGTGTGTGTGTGTGTGGGGGGGGGGGGGCCCGTATACGCTGGGAGAAGCCCATGCAGACGGGGGAATTTAAATGTTAATGAGGAGTGCTGACATGCTGACAGGCAGGAACCTCTACCGCTTAAATACCAGCGCTAATTAACGCAGAGAGGTGCGCCGTCAGTGCTCTGATTGATGGCGGGGAGCAGATCGCAGCATTTGGAGACCGACTTATTCATTTATTAATTAAACATTAAACCAGGAAATGCTCCCAGACCTTGGGGATGGGAGGGGTAGGCACAGCATGGCTGGAGAGAGAGAGAGAGAGAGAGACAGAGAGAGAGAGAGAGAGAGAGAGAGAGAGAGAGACAGAGAGAGAGAGAGAGAGAGAGAGAGAGAGAGAGAGAGAGAGAAATATATTTGACTCAATTTTCTAAATTTATAAACTCACTTCCTTCCCTGACAAATGAAGAAATGCTGCGTTTCCTTTTAGGGGGAAAAATATGTTCAATCCAACTGTGATGAGATGTGAGCTCAGCACAATATGTTTCAGCCTGTCGCAACCCGAGGGACAGTGAGTAACCACAAAGCAAGAGATACAGCACAACCACTGTACAGATACAGTATAAACTTATGCATACAATCATCATTAATATAAGTTTTATTATTTGAAAAGAATCATCATCCATTTGCTTAAACTTATTTTACTGTTCCCTTACCACTATTATTATTACAATTAGCCTTAGTTGAAATATTTACAGTTGTAGTTTTTTTCTATTTCAAACTACTTGCAGGTGTCCTTGGGCAATAATTTCTGTATGTATTTCAATGCCAATGTAGCTTATGGAATTGAACTGAATTGAGAGAGATCCCTCTGTCCTCACTAAAAGCCATGTGAAGGGGTGGTCTCTGTAACAGATATAGAGGGGGAGAGTGAGAGACAGGGGGAAAGAGATGCCTGTAAGGCTGCATTGCCAGTGTCATTCTGTACAGTAGAACAGGGGTTCAGCTGCTGACTGCGGGCCAATAAATGGAGCATAACGGCCCAGCCCACCCAGCCCCGTTTTCCCACTCTCCCCTCAAATACCCTTGGAAAGACTGTGTTATGTGCTATAGCCCCCATGGGCACTGTTTAACACCCCCCCCTAAACTGGCTCAGGCCATGGAGCTCATGTCTCCTCTATTGGTGTGGTGTGTGTGTGTGGGGGGGGGGGGGGTCACTCTAGCCAGTGAGCTGATCTCATCACAGTTGGATTGATTGATTTAAGTTAAAATGCAAGAGGGACACAGCATGAACACTGTATGTTCGGAAGGGGGGGTGGGGGCATGTCTACAGGCCGACTCCTAAAGGCTTTATACAGCCAATCAAATGGCTTCTCTGCTTCAGAGTTAAGATGTCCCCTGTCCATTTCACAAAAATATGTCCCTGTCTCCCTTTCCTCTTGCCATTGGTGTTTGGTCTGAAAAGGAGGGCTTTCCGATTGGGGAAGGTTGTTGGGGGAGATGACGGCAAAGGACCAGTTGCCAGGTGTTCAAAGAGATGGGACAGCCAGTGGATGCTGAATGGAGAGGTTTGGCTGGAGTGTATGGTGAAATCATTCTCTGAAGGAAGGAAGGGGTAGTACCATTTACAGTGTAGCATGTCAGTGTGAGAGATTTGAATGAATGAGCAACAGTGCAAAATCTGGCCATTAACATTCCCAGGCCAGTGAGTGTATATGCAAGATCACTAAAGCACGAAATACAAGTTAAATACAATAACTATGCTAACCAACAACCCAAATACAAATTGGAATATGACACAAACACCTATAACAAGTCATTATTATTATCTTTATTATTATTATTACAGACGTTGATATGAATGTGAGACACGTCTTCTTTGTGTCTGAGTTGGGACACTAAAGCGCGTTCACCTAGGAAGTCTTTTCCATCACTCAATGGCTTTTTCCCGCAGAATCTAAATGAATCTCAAGATCCAGTAAGTTTCCAGACAGTAATTCACCTTTAATGCAAACTGCACAATCTACAAAACTGTGGCCTGTCCGGTTTACAGCGCTCATGCTCAAGCACATTTGGTTTATGGCGAACTTTCTGTAAATTACGTCAAAAGTTACACAGCGCAGCTTAACAAGGACGAAGCGCTGACTTTGTCCTTTTCTTTTCTCAAACAACGTTGCTGAGTCCGCAGAAAGTGAGGATAAGTGGCTGATTTTCTACTATGTGGAACTGAGACATACGGCATCGTACTGTAGGAGGAGTAAGCTAATTAGAGGACGCCTGCGTTTGCACGACAAGCACCAGCGCCAGCATCCCAAGAACTGTGGAAATCGCATTGGAGACAGCGACAAGAGCAAGGTCACAAACCGGAAATGGAAAAAGGGAGCTAAATGCGTTTCGCCCACATAACTTCTGTGGTTTCGCCTGGTAACTGTCGGTGCAAGTTAACTCACGGGCAACTGACCTAACTAGCCTGTCCTCTCATGAGGTGTTCGATTCACAAAGCCTATATCCTCTTATGAATCCCAGTCCTCTTCAATATTATATTGTACTGTAGTTATCTGAGTTTAAGGAAGAGTTAGTTCTGCTGTAGTTACTCGTGTTGTGTGGCTATTATTCTTGAATTCAGGCATGAGACTGAGCCGATTCATTTATTGAATTTCGCTTCTCGGCACATTTGGGAATAGTGCCCTCGCCTCGTGTGGTAAAAAACCCATCTCCGTTAGAGACACGTGGGGATGCATATAATGCAACGGCTTCCGTTAACTTGTGAGGTACTCCTTAAATATATAGGCCTAATTTAAAACTTACAGTACTTCTCCAGAACATATGATAGCACAGGCAGTATTTTAAAGATTTTGTTTTATTGAAACTATTTACGAATAAGAATACTAATAATAATATGATCAACCAGGTCTTGAATGCACATACTAGTTGAAATGAACAATTATGCTGCCAACATTTTTTCCCCCCAAACAATAATTCACGTACGGCTCCTTTTATAAGAACAGCTGCATGCAAAGATGGTTAATAAAAAGGAAAAATAAGATTGTGTTTCATACACAAGAAAGGCACAAGAGAGTTCATTCACATGAAAGAAAGTGTTAAAATTAAATTCAGGAATAAAAAGGAGTGCTATATTCTGAGGCAATAAAGGCATTGAAAATGTATTTGAAATACTGAAGCTATATACAGTATACAATATTGATCAAAGTACTACTGGTCACATCATGTTTTTTTAAACAAGTTCTATATATTTATCTCTTCAAAAAGACCAAGAATAATAATTGGGTGAATCTGTTTCCACCATTATCTGCTTATCTTCTTATTCTTTATTCGTTTCATAATTTTAATAATGTACTGGAAATAAAATAACTTTAAGACAATAGAACAGTATTGGAAATAACAAACACTGCAAATTATCATGACAAATTGCTCTCCACCTTTTCATTAGCCTGATTTAACTTCTGTTGTGAAAACACATCCAGCCCTTACAAACGAAATGGCCTATCTCTAATCTGCAACATAAAAAATCTGTATGAAGGCCAGAGTAGTAAAAATAACAGATTTACCCATAAATCGCTACAGCAACAATGAGCGATTCATTAAGCCATTACACCACAGGCTACACAAAATCTGGAACTGTCAGCGATGTGAATGCATGAAGGGCCTGTGGTCATAGTGATGGGAATTCCCCTTGGTTTTTCACAGAAAACACTAATTCAATCGTTATGTTTTAATATTGATGGAAACTTATTCACAAAAATTTTGGAAGCACAAAATCTACTTCTTTGTGATGTCAGATGGAATTCTACATTAAATCTGCCCTTTATGATGTCCCATGGCAAATTGTAAATGTTCTCCTTTGTGATGTCACATTCGGGCCCTGCATGAGTCAAATGCAAATTCCAAAATTTGATCCTTTGTGATGTCACAGTGTCAAATTATTCTTCTTTGTGATCTCATTGGCTAAGAGTCTAACAGTATTCTACTTTTTATGCTAGCACAAGCTACATAAAAGTTAACCTGTGATTGCCTTCAAACTGAGTGATGTAGAAGGTTTCTGTAGAAAATAATTATTACAACTATGGGTCTGAATGCCAGAAGGCCAAGGTTGAGGGTTTGGATACTTTAGCTTTACCATCCATGAATTTACACATCAGTCGTACCACATCAATTTGACACCTGTCCCATTTTTATGCTGTTAAGCTCCAAAGTCTTGCTGACCCTCTAACTGCTCTGATGACTCTTATACACAATACTGCATCAAATTGGGAAATGACATTAACAACCATATTCAAGCTAACAGCAATGCAGTGAACATGACATTGTACGTGACACTAAGCCTTGTGTTATTTTCACAAATCTGAATAGTGTTAAGGAATATGCATGAACAAATGAATAATTTATACAGCAACCATTGCACTGCTACCCCAACATTAATATTCTCCTACTACAATGACACCAAACCCACCCAAATGCTGCCTCCAGACCCCACCCCAATAACACATAATAGCACATGAATAAAATCAATATAACGATAAAACCAAATTTACGATAATAAAAAACAGAAAGTACAAAATAATTAATCTCTCGTGAGTTTTTAATTTCACAGCTGAGCTGCAGTACGAGTTTGCAGCAGCGTGTGGCGCCACTGAGCGCAGGCCTGTGTGTTGGCGGTGCTGCTGCTCATTGCGTCGCTCCAGGATGGTGGTGAGGGGGGAGGGGGTGAGGGGGGAGGGGGGGAGGGGGCAGCCAGATCGTCAGTTGACCTGGGGGAGGCTGTAGGGGGGTCCAGGCAGCGGTGGGAAGAGGGGGCTCCTGGGGGTACGGCAACTGCACATTGCGGCAGGGCTGGCTTGCCCCCTTGGCAACAGTGGCGACCATGGTAACTGTGCCCATGGTGCCCACCTGACACTGGCGCCGGTGTCGCAACAACCGATCGGTCCGAGCGAAAGTCTGAGGAAAACAACAAGAGGAACATTTACTGTGTGTGTGTGTGCGTGTGTGTGTATGTATGTATGTATGTGTGAATGTGTTCACTCCCTCACCTTATGGCAGCCTTCACACTGGTAGGGCTTCTCTCCGCTGTGAATTCGCTTGTGTCTCAACAGGTGGTACCGCTGAGTAAATCTCGTGTCACACACGTCACAACCGAACATCTTCTGCCCTGAATGCAGAGAGAGTTTGTTTAAAAAGTGTCAGTATGTCACATTCTTTCATCTTGGCCTGCGATGTAGACCAAGTTATCTGCTAATGTAATGTATTATCTAATCACATTTAAATGAAAGGTGCATGATACTATTAACGTCTAATATGTGGAAGAAAGATAAGTGCATATGTATTGTGCACGATGTGTATATGTACTATTTTTGGAGTAATCAGGCTGCAAAAGTGCATTTACAATTGACAAAATGTGAGAATAGAACGAAAGAACTGAGATCCTAGTCATAGAGCAGCTAAAGAATCATAATCAATCACAATTAATTTCAAGGTAAGAGTGAACACTGCCCCCTGGTGGATCACTTTGATACAGCAAAACTACAAACAAGGTGATGTGATTCACAATCTCTTTGAACGATGTCACAGCAAGAGGTGGATGTGATCAGGTGTGAGACTCTTCTACCCCTTCATCAAACCTGTGGCATGTACATTGCCCTGTCCACTTGTTGTATTCTGTTGATGTGGCAAATTCTCTCTCAGTGCAGTGTTAGTTTAACTCTTCGAAGATTTTTTTTTCTTCAAAATTCTAAGTCAGTGTTCTAGAACTTCATTGCTTTCAGTTACCAGTAGTGATTGTTACATCAGCATTAGAATGTTAAGTTAAGAGCATTCTAATGCTGATATAACTATCACTACTGGTAATTGTTACATCAGCATTATGTTTAGTTAAGAACATTATAATCACATATTTGTGATCTTACATCTTAAAGGGTTAAGGGGAGAAAGCCCATACATTTTGGGGTACCCCAATCTTCTCATAATTTAGAGCAATATAGCACAAGTAATATATATATTTTAATAGTTTTATTTCAGCTCAATGAAAGCCTTGTTTTTGGTAAATACAAAGCCCTTAACTACATAATGAGATTACATATTAGTTCAAATAAGAAAAGAATAATTCTTACATGATTAATTTCAAAACTTTAAAAACCACAACTGTGTTAAAATACATTTAATAAAAAAAAATTATATAGTTTTTCCTACACTAGACAGGCACTCACATGAGTTTTATTTCTATTCCTACAGTTAATTCAAACAGAGTATCCAATTATATATTCTGGGGAAATAAAAGCCCCTAAATGTCTTAATTACTGAATGACCTGGGTTCTCTATGCAGCACTGTGTTTCAACGACTGGTCACAACATTTTTGTCTCAAGATTTTTGTCTGATTTTTCTTCATAGTAAGGTCAAGAATAAAAATGGTTTAAAATGACACCTCCATTATCAATCTAGCTTCACTGTTTCACTGATTAAAGAATATATTAGGAATGAAAGGACATTAAGACAAGGGAACAGAAATGTGATGTCACAATGGATATGAGACAGACACTAAGTGGACACATTACCTCCACCCCGCCCAATCTCCTGAGGAGCTTCTCTTATTCAAATATGACTACTCACATGGGCATTTATACTGCTTATTTCAAAATGTATCATAATAAAATATAACAACACAGTTTTAGGTATTCCTGTTGTAACCATATCTCCCTTGTACACCAAAGTATATCCACATCATTAGCCTAATTTGACTTCTGCGGCTAATGCATATCCAGCCCGAACAACTGAAATTGTCCATCCTTAAACTGCAACACAGAAAATCACTAAAGAAGTCTAAAGAGATAAACGAATAACACATTTTACTGAAGCTTTATGATATAGAAGGCCAACGATAACTAACAACTATTTCTCCATCAGAGACTACACCAAACCTGGAGTTAACAGAGATGGGAATGTATAAAGAGCCTACATTCACAGTGATGGGAATTCCCTTTGGCTGTTCACAGGAGAAACCAGCACAATTATGGAGTGTCAGTGTAAAGGTTTGGATGGCAACGTCTCATGCATGAAAGAGCAATAAAAACGATCAGATTAAGATAGCTCGTACACTTCATTTGCTCCTACCCTATGTCCAAGGGTCTGTGAATGTCCAAGTCATACATTCTAAATCTTATTTCCTCCTTTGTGTTGTCACAGTCAGTTTATCTGTGCATGTATCAGATGCCAATTAAAGAAAATCTGCTCCTTTGTGACATCAGAGTTCAGATGTCTGTGCATGTACCAGATGAAAATTCTTGAATTTTTAAATTCTCCTTTGTGATGTCACAGAGCAGGGAACAGTGTGTACTCGGAAAGCACCAACGCAAGATTTTCACAGGTCCGGTGCTCCAGAAAAAGTACCAGGACTGATGATGTGTGCGATTCCCATTAGTTCTGGGCAGCTGACTGTACTTTGGAGTGGAAAGTTATAATAACGGCACTGATTTAAAATGTGTCTAAACGTGCGGTGCCACTGAGCGCTGGCCTGTGGATTGGTGGTGCTGTTCCTCATTACACTGGTCCAGGATGGCAGTGAGGGGGGAGGGGTGGAGGGGGCAGCCAGATCGTCAGTTGACCTGGGGGAGGCTGTAGCGGGGTCCAGGCAGCGGTGGGAGGAGGGGGCTGCTGGGGATACGGCCACGGAATGCTGCGGCAGGGCTGGCTTGTTCCCTTGGCAACAGTGGCGACCGCAGCGACCACACCCATGCCGCCCACCTGGCACTGGCGCCGGTGTCGCAACAACCGGTCGGTTCGAGAGAAGGTCTGAGAAGGGCAACAAGAGGAACACTTGCTGAAAATGTCTGACATAGTGAGCCAACGTGCGTGTGCATAGGCTTGAGATAAGTGTGTGAGAAAAGTGAATGGAAACACCCTGACCTTATGGCAGCCTTCACACTGGTAGGGCTTCTCTCCGCTGTGAATTCGCTTGTGTCTCAACAGGTGGTACCGCTGAGTAAATCTCTTGTCACACACGTCACAACCGAACATCTTCTGCCCTGAATGCAGAGAGAGTTGATTTATTGAAGTGTCAGTATTTTGCACTCTTTAATGATCTAGACCTACAATGTAGTTAGATGTTAATGCAGTGTATCATCTGGTTACATTTATATGAAAGGTGCATGACATTACAAGCGTCTAATATGTGGATGAAAGAGGAGTACAAATGTATTGTTCATGATGTACATCCACCTTTTGTAAGTAATCCGACTACAAACAGATCTCCCTGTAGCTTACGTAAAAGTCTCTTTATAGTGTTAAAAAATGTGAGAATAAAAAGAACTGAGACCCTAGTCATAAAACAGCACAATCATATTCAGAGTGCACACTGCCCCCTGTTGGATCACTCTTGTGCAGCGCAACTCCAGAAGGGAAGGGATGCGACTAATAACCTGTTTGACTGACGTCACAGCCATGAGAGTCAAATGGTGGGTTTTGGGGATGTTAGGGATGTGCTCAGAATTAGGGATGTGCTCAGAAGAGGTGGATGTGATTAAGTGTGAGACTCCTCTACCCCTTCTAGAGGTGTGTACAACCCCCTCTCTGCTCTCTGCTGTATTCTACTGATGTAGCAAGCTCTCTCCCAGACCAGTGTTGGTTTAAGGGAGAAAACCCGGAAATTTTAGAGGCACTCAAATCTTGTTGTGATTTAGAGCAATACGGCACAAGTGGTATCTTTTTAAAATGTGTTTTATTTCAGCTCAATGGAAGCCCTGCTTTTTAGTAAATACAAAGCTACTAACTAGATATTGAGGGTACATATTAGTTTGCCTTTCCAAATAAGAACAAAATTTCATTTTTATAAGCAAATCTTTCTTTTTTACCCAAATAGTAATTCACATATGACCACTATAAGGAAAAACTTTAAAGACCACAACTGCATGCAAAACCAGCTAATAAAAAGTAAAAATAATGTGTTTCCTACACTACAGACACTAGACTCGCATTAGCTTTCCTTCTAGTCCTAGAGTTAATTCAAGCAAAGAGCATTCAATAATATATTTTGAGGAACTAAAAGCCTCTAAAGTCTTTATTATCACCACATTCTGGGATTAAATCCCAGCTGTGGCCGGTAGACCGTCAGGGCAATGCATGATTTCAGATAGCATTGGCCAGGGTTAGGCAGGGTTCAAGTTGGTCAGGTTCCACATCTCAACACTCTCTAGTAACCCCTGCTGATTGATCAGCTGCCCGCGGTCTGCATGTTAAAGCTGCACACGAAGCGTCTTCCTCAGACTTGTGTCTGTGTGAGCTTGGCTTGTGGGCCGCGGGGTGAAAAGAAGCAGCTGATGACACGGCATGCTTCAGAGGAGAGCCCACACTTGTCTACACTATGCCACAATGCCTGTAGAGATTGCAGAGTGAGTGGGACTGTATAGGATTGGTGCATAAAAAAGGGGGAGATGTCTCAATTACTTAACAACCTGGGTTCTCTATTCAGCACTGATCCAAATACTGGTCACAACATTTATGTCTCAAAACATTTTTGAATTAATTTAGTTTTTAATTAACTGACCAAGAATAAAAATGGTTAAACGGGTTTAAAATGACACCTCAAATATCAGTTCATCTTTACTGTTCCACATGTTAAAGAATATATTGGGAATAAAAGGATATTAAGACAAGGGAACAGAAACGTGATGTCACAATGGATATGAGAAGGAAACTAAGCTTAAACATTATATCCACGCCTCCCAATCTCCAGAGAAGCTTCTCATTCAAATATGACTACTCACATAGGCATTTATACTGCTCATTTCAAAATATACAATAATAAACTATAACAACACAATTGTAAGTATTAAAGCTTCCTGTTGCAACCATAGCTCCCTTGTATTTCCTCAACATTAGCTTAATTTGACTTCTGCAGCTAAACACATCCAGTCCTAATGACTGGAAGTCCTTTCTTACTCTGCAACACAGCAAATTACTAAAAGGGTCTAAAATAATACATTTTACTGAAGCTCTATAATATAGAAGGTCAATGATAAGCGATTTAAAGAGCTATTTCTTCATCACAGACTACACCAAACGTGGAATTAACAGGTGTGAATGCATGAAGGGTCCGCAGTCATAGCAATGGCAATTCCCGTTTGCTATTCACAGGAGAAACGAACACAATTACTACGCTTTAAAAAAAAAAAAAGGTATGGGTGGCACCTTGAAAGCTCAAATCACAGATTCTATCAGACTAAAATAGAACACCCTTTCTGCTCTTTTGCGTTGTCACAGTCCATGAATCTAATCAATGCACAAGATAAATCTTATTCCATCCTTTGTGATGTCACAGTTCATTCACTTCTGCGTAATAAACATATATTATACATGATATAATAATGTTGATATATTACACAAGATGCCGATTAAAAGAAAATTATCTGTTCCTTTGTGACATCAGAGGCATCCGTGAATGTGCTATATGCAATTCTGAATTTGACATTGTCCTTTGTGAGGTCACAAACACTGGGTCTCTGCATATACTGAAAGCATCAAGGGAAGGCTAGCACAGGCTCAGTCCTCCATGAAAATGAACCTGATAAATTACGTCGGCAACTCCCGTTATTTTTGGGGAGCTGCGCGTTCTTCTGAATGTAAAATAGCGTTTACGCCGCAGCCGAAATATGCCTGAACGTCTGAAGTTCACAGAGAGGGTTTGGATATTTTACTTTTATGATGAATGAAATTCCACATCGGTAGTACCAGACACCTGTCCCATTTTCTGTAGGATCCATGTATGCAGTTCAAATTCTCGCTGACCCTCTGACTGCTCTGATAGCTTTGCCATATGCAACACTGGACCAAATCAGGATATCACATTAACAACCAGATTCAATTCAACAGCTATACAGGGAACATGATACTATGGCTTCATGTAGTTCATCTTCCCTTATCTGAATAAAATGTTTAACCTTTCTTTTTCCTTTTAAGCAACATTAACAAATAATGACTGCATTTTTACACCAGATTTCCCACGGATACTGTACTTTCCCTTATTTACAACCCCTGAATTAGTTTTGCCCAATTACAACAATAAATCACCCAACCCAACTATAGCCATAATCCCCCTTCCAAATCATCAACAACACACAAAATAACTTGAGTAAAAATAAATAAAAAATGTTGCAATAATGAAAAACAAAGAAAGTACAAAATAAACCACCATCTCACATAAAGTGAGCTGGTACTTGTAGAAAACAATTTGTTTTGATATCAATTTCACAGCTGAGCTGCAGTACGAGTTTGCAGCAGCGTGTGGCGCCACTGAGCGCAGGCCTGTGTGTTGGCGGTGCTGCTGCTCATTGCGTCGCTCCAGGATGGTGGTGGGGGGGGGAGGGGGGGAGGGGGCAGCCAGATCGTCAGTTGACCTGGGGGAGGCTGTAGGGGGGTCCAGGCAGCGGTGGGAGGAGGGGGTTGCTGGGGGTAGGGCCATGAAACATCGCGGCAAGGCTGGCTCATCCCCTTGGCAACAGTGGCAACCGTGGCGACCGTGGCGACTGCACCCATGCCGCCCACCTGGCACTGGCGCCGGTGACGTAACAACCGGTCGGTTCGAGAGAAAGTCTGAGAAAAACAGCGAGAGGAGCACTTACTGAGTGTGTGCATGCTAGAGAAAAGCGTGTGTGTGTACGTGTGTTCACTCCCTCACCTTATGGCAGCCTTCACACTGGTAGGGCTTCTCTCCGCTGTGAATGCGCTTGTGTCTCAACAGGTGGTACCGCTGAGTAAATCGCATGTCACACACGTCACAACCGAACATCTTCTGCCCTGAATGCAGAGAGAGTTTGTTTATTGAAAGGTGTCAGTATGTAGCACTCTTTACTAATCTGCTGCATAAGACGTAGGTAAATGTTAGTGCAGTGTATCATGTTGCGACATTAAAATGAAAGGTGTGCGATACTCTGACTGTGGAATATGTGAGATTAAGAGAAGATCAAATGTATTGTGCATGATGTATATACATTTTAGGAGTAATCAGACTGCAAATAGATCGCCCTGTGGTTTACATAAAAGCCTCTTTACTAATAAAATGTGAGAATAAAAAAAAAAACTGAGATCCTAGTCACAGAGCAGCATGAGAAAAATAAATCACAATAATATTCAAAGGTAAGAGCGCACACTGCCCCCTGTTGGATTGCTGGCTCTGGTGCAGCGCAACTCCAGAGAGGAAGTGATGCAACAAATAATGTGACCCAGCATCTGCAACACTGGTTCTGGAGATGCTGCGGCTCTCCTGGTTTTCATTTTTTCCTCAAGATAAGCAACCATTTCACACCTGGGAGGTATTTCACAAAGCAGGATTAAGGAGTTAACCGGCTAACTTTTTTAAATATTTTTCATTTGATGACATCCGATTGGATGAGAGCCTGGGTTACTTCAAAATATTTACAAAAGTTAGCCGACTAACTCCTTAATCTCACTTTGTGAAATCCCCCCTTTGTAACCAGGTGAGGTGGTGCAATCGACTTGTGTAATCAACTAATTTAATTTGTCAGTTAAGTACTGAGCAACAGCAGGATAAAGAAAAAAAAACAGCTGACCCTGCACTTGACTGATGTCACAGCCATGAGAGTCAAATGGTGACGATTAGGGATGTGCTCAGAAGAGGTGGATGTGATTAATTGTGAGACTCCTCTACCCCTTAAAGAGGTGTGTACACCCCCCCTCTCTGCTGCATTCTACTGATGTAGCAAGCTCTCTCCCAGACCAGTGTTGGTTTAAGGGAGAAAACCCAGAAATTTTAGGGGCACCTCAATCTTGTTGTGATTTAGAGCAATACGGCACAAGTGGTATTTTTTTTAAAAATGGTTTTATTTCAGCTCAATGGAAGCCCTGCTTTTTACTAAATACAAAGCTACTAACTAGATAATGAGGGTACATATTAGTTTGCCTTTTCAAATAAGAACAACAATTAAGATAACAAAATTTCATTTTTGTAAGCAAATCTCTTTTCTTTTTTTTCTTTTTTTTTTTACTCACAGTAATTCACATATGACCACTTTAAGGAAAAACATTAAAGACC
The DNA here is from genome assembly GCA_029718625.1 of Synaphobranchus kaupii. Classification (NCBI taxonomy): domain Eukaryota; kingdom Metazoa; phylum Chordata; class Actinopteri; order Anguilliformes; family Synaphobranchidae; genus Synaphobranchus; species Synaphobranchus kaupii. Next base: position 84,864,676 of record CM056378.1, on the reverse strand, counting down.
ACAACTGCATGCAAAGACGGCTGATAAAAAGGGAAAAATAATGTGTTTCCTACACTAGACAGGCACTCGCATTAGCTTTCCTTCTATTCCTAGGGTTAATTCAAGCAAGGAGTATTCAATTATATATTCGGAGGAACTAAAGGCCTCTAAAGTCTTATTTAACGGCCTGGGTTCTCTATACAGCACTGGTCCAACTACTGTTCACAACATTTTTATCTCAAAACTTTTCATCATTTCTTTTCTTCATTAAAAGCAAGGATAAAAAAGGGTTTAAAATGACACCTCCATGATCAGTTTATCGTCACTGTTTCACTGGTTAAAGAATATATTAGGAATAAAAGGATATTAAGACAAGGGGGGAAAAAACATGACGTCACAATGGATATGAGACAGGAACTGAGCTTAAACGTTATCTCCACACCTCCCAATCTCCTGAGAAGCGTCTCATACAAATATGACTACTCACATGGGCATTTATACTGCTTATTTCAAAATATATCATAATAAAATATAACAATACAATTTTTAAGTATTAAAGCTTCCTGTTGCAACCATAGCTCCCTTATACACCTCAGTATATCCACATCATTAGCCTAATTTGACTTCTGTGGCTAAAGCATATCCAGAACGAATGACTGAAATTGTCCATCCTTAGTCTGCAACATAGAAAAACACTAGAGAAGTCTAAAAAGGTAAAAAATAACACATTTTACTGCAGCTCTATAATATAGAAGGTCAATGATAAGCGGTTTAAAGAGCTATTTCTTCATCAGAGACTACACCAAAAGTGGAATTAACAGTTGTGAATGCATGAAGGGCCTGCAGTCATAGCAATGGGAATTCCCTTTTGCCGTTCACGGGAGAAACCAACACAATTACTATGGTTCACAATAAAGGTACGGATGGCAACGTCTGATGCAATGAACCATTAAAAGCACAAGTCACAGAATCTATCAGATGGACATAGAATATTATATCATCTCTTTTCTGATGCAACAGTCCATGGGTCTGTAAATGTGCAAGACAAATCTATCTAATTTCCTCCTTTGTGATGTCAGAGTCCATTCACCTCTGCATGAACCTTCATGCCAATTCAAAAACATTCTGCTCCTTTGTGACATCTATGAATCAAGCAGATGCAAATTCTGAAATTTGATAGTCTCCTTTGTGATGTCACAGAGAATGGGTCCTAATTAAGAACGCAACCGGGCAAAGTTAACTGATTCAGGACTGCAGGAAAACCAACTCGACTAATGACTGTGGTTCCCAAATGGGGAAGCCGAATATAAATCTGTGTGGAAAATAAAGATTACAACACTGAATCAAAATACGTCTATGACTGAGGGCCACGGACAGTGTTTTAGGTATTTCACTTTTACAATGAATGGATTTCCATTCCATTGGCCCACTATGCTGCAATGCTGAATAGCTGCAGTCTTGCCGAGTTTGACAGCTCTGATAGCATTGCCACATGCATCACTGGATCAAATGGGGAAATAACATTACCAGCCAGAATCAATCTAACAGTAATGTGGGGAACACAAGACAGGCTTTGTGTAGTTTATCTTCCCATATATGAATAAAGTCTTTATCTTTTTCCTTTTTTAGAAACACCAATTTGTGGACAAAGAATTACTTTTTACATCAGATTTTCCACTGCTACTACATATCTACCTACCGAACCCCCTCCCCACCACCCCCCCCTCCCCCCTTTAGATCCGCCCAACTACAATGACAGTTTGATCAAACCCTCCCAAAGCATTTTCGCCCCTCCCTTTCTGAACCGTCAACAGCACATGAAATTACGCTAAATAACAATAAAACACAACATTTTTGGAAAAAAAAACAAAACAAACAAAAGTACAAAATAATCCACCATCTCTCGCATGAAATGAGCTGGTACTTAAAAGAAAAAAAAATGAATTTGTTTTTACGTCAATTTCATAGCTGAGCTGCAGTACGAGTTTGCAGCAGCATGTGGCGCCACTGAGCGCAGGCCTGTGTGTTGGCGGTGCTGCTGCTCATTGCGTCGCTCCAGGATGGTGGTGAGGGGGGAGGGGGGGAGGGGGCAGCCAGACGGTCAGCCGACCTGGGGGAGGCTGTAGGGGGGTCCAGGCAGCGGTGGGAGGAGGGGGCTCCTGGGGGTACGGCCATGAAACATCGCGGCAGGGCTGGCTTGTCCCCTTGGCAACAGTAGCAACTGTGGCGACCGTGGCGACCGTGGCAACCGCACCCATGCCGCCCACCTGGCACTGGCGCCGGTGTCGTACCAGTCGATCCTTCCGAGAGAAAGTCTGAGAAAAACAAGGAGAGGAGCCCTTAGTGAGCATTTGTACATGTGCAAGTGTGTGTGTGTGCATATTAGAAACAAAAAGATCCTGTGTGCATATGCGTTTGAAAGAAATGTGCGTGAATGTGTGTAAAAACTGTGTGTGTGTATGACAAACAGAGATCCTATGTGCACATGCATTTCAGAGAAAGTGTGTGTGTGTGTGTGTGTGTGTGTGTGTGTGTGTGTGTGTGTGTGTGTGTGTGAGAGAGAATGTGTGTAAAAAAATTTGTTAAAATAAGTGTGTGCGCATTCACTCCCTCACCTTATGACAGCGTTCACACTGGAAGGGCTTCTCTCCGCTGTGAATGCGCTTGTGTCTCAACAGGTGGTACCGCTGAGTAAATCTCATGTCACACAAGTCACAGCCAAACACCTTGTCCCCTGAACAGAGAGAGAGAATTTATTTACTGAAATAATTAATTACCCAGCAAATTGCATAAGCATATTACCTAAGCATTGATACTTGATTTGGGCACAATTACACACTATAAAAAAAGGCACAATATTATCAAATGAAATGTAAATGACAGGGACTGTCTGACAATATGGCGAATACACAGAAGAAACATTAGCACAGAAGAAAATGTGCTAAAAACATTCTAACAAAATTATCTGCAGGAGTATGACAGTAACACAATGATAGTATTGCAGCCAATATAGCATTCTAATTACAAACCTCAATTCCAAAAAAGTTGGGACAGTATGTAAAATGCAAATAAAAGCATAAAGCAGTGATTTGTAAATTCTCTTTTACATATATTTAATTGAAAACAGTACAAGGAAAAGATATTTAATGTTTTACCTCATCAACTTTATAGATTTTTGTAAATATACGCTACTTCCGAATTTGATGCCTGCAACACGTTCCAATAAAGTTGGGACAGGGGCAACATAAGACTGGGAAGGTTGTGGAATGTTCAAAAAACACCTTCCACAGGTAAACAGGTGAATAGGTAACAGGTGATGCTATCATGACTGGGTATAAAGGAGCATCCAAGAAGGCTCGCGTTTACGAGCAAGGATGGGTTGAGGTTCGCCACTTTGCGAAAAACGTTTCAAGGAATTTAGGGATTTCACCATCTACAGTACATACTATTATTAAAAGATTCAGAGAATCTGGAGAAATCTCCGTGCGTAAAGGGAGGGCTGAAAATAATACTGAATGCCCGTGACCTTCGATCCCTCAGATGGCACTGCATTAAAAACCGACATGCTTCTTGAATATAACCACATGGGCTTGGGAATACTTCGGAAAACCATTGTCGGTAAACACAGTTCGTCGCTGCATCTAAAAATGCAAGTTAAGACACTACTAAGCAAAGCGTAAGCCATATCAACAACATCCAGAAACGCCGCCGATTTCTCTGGGCTCAAGCTCATCTGAGATGGACTGACGCAAAATGGAAACGTGTGCTGTGGTCTGACGAGTCCACCTTTCAAATAGTTTTTTGAAATAATGGACGTTGTGTTCTCAGGGCCAAAGAGGAAAAGGACCATCCCGATTGTTACCAACAGAAGGTTCAAAACTGTCATGGTATGGGGGTGTGTTAGCGCCCATGGCATAGGTAACTTGCACATCTGTGAAGCACCATTAAAGCTGAAGGGTACATATGCATTTTGGAGCAACATATGCTGCCATCTAGACTTTTTCAGAGACGTCCCTGCTTATTTCAGCAAGACAATGCCAAGCCACATTCTGCATGTGTTACAACAGCATGGCTTCAGTCAGAGAATGCGGGTGCTAGACTGGCCTGTCTGCAATCCAGACTTGTCTCCCATTGAAAATGTGTGGTGCATTATGAAGCGCAAAATACAACAACGGAGACCCCGGACTGTTGAGCAGCTGAAGTCTTATATCAAGCAAGAATGGGAAAAAATTACGCTTTCAAAACGACAACAATTAGTGTCCTCAGTGCCAAAAAGATTACAGAGTGTTGTTAAAAGGAAAGGTGATATAACACAGTGGCAAACATGCCCCGGTCCCAACTTTTTTGGGATGTGTTGCAGGCATCAAATTTTGAATGAGCATATATTGACAAAAAACAATGAAGTTGATGCGTTAAAACATTAAATATCTTGTCTCTGTATTGTTTTGAATACAGATCAAAAAGAATTTGCAAATCATTTGCTTTCCGTTTTTATTTACATTTTATACACTGTTCCAACTTTTTTGGAATTGGTGTTTGTACAAGCGACTGAACACACCTGCATAACCTCAGAAAAGGGACAGGTTCAAATCAAAAGAAGGTAACAGAAAAATAACAGATCGCAGAGTGCACACTGCCCCCTTGTGGACCACTTGCTGTGGTGCAGCACAACTCAAAAAAGGAGAAAGGAGGTGGAATTCCTTTGTCTGCTCCCATGTGTTCTGTCCAGTTTATCTGGGGGGGGTCTGTGGCATTTTGAAACCAATATAGCTCATTTCAACCATTTAGCATTTCTGCAAAATGGAAGAGGTAAAATACAAACGCTTAGACCACAGGAATTTATGTTAGTTTATCATTTTAATTAAAAAGGGGAACTGTAATAATGAGGTTTTGTTTTTGGTAAATATACCATTCCTATTACCTACAGAATTATTCAGATATGACCCCTTAGACTTTGAAGACCAAGGCTCCAGACAAAGATGAAATCAATCAATAAAAATAAAAATAATAATTTGCTACACAAAAAATATTCTTCAAAAATATCAGAATATATTTAGTGGTAAAAACACGCTATATTCGGAGGCACTTTCAGCCTCTGAAAAGTTTTCATTAATCTCCTGAGCTCCCTCCCAGCACTCAACCTGTGACTGGCTAATTCTGAATATATTTGAACGTTGCAGAACGTTTCCCGCTTAAAAACACAAAGAAAATGACCTGGATACAGAAAATGGATACATCTTTTATCACTTTGTTTTGCACTATTCCAGTGTTTTTAGAATTTCCTTCAAATAAAAGAACCATACAACAAAGACTAATAAAAATAAAGGTACTTCAAAACAAGACTATCCACCTGTGTGAAGCTCAGCGGGGCTCATCAGCCTAGGAGGGGTGAGCTCATTTTGGCGCTAGTTTCTCTCTCATTTTTATAGCATCATTAGATTTTTGTACCCTTGGTTTATGGTCCATTTGTTCTAAATGAAGATAAACTGATAAAAAAATAAAATCTTACAACTGGTCAAAATACCAGTTACACCGCTTTAAAACCTGCCTCATCTCCTGCACCCAATATTCTATTGCTGCTAAAACACAGTAAAGAGGTAAAGCTAGCTAATGTTACTAAAGCGCAATAATATTGAAGGGTAATGATGAGCGACTGACACAGCCAAACAGGGCGGAGAATCGACAGATGTGAATGAATGAAAAGCCAATGGTCACAGCAATGGGAATTCCCTTGTCTGTTCATTGGAGAAACCGACACAATTAGAGGGCTTTAGTGTAACACTATGGAAGTAACTTAAGTTTTTTCCGAAAAAGTGTGTGTAATTAAGATATACTGCAGTATAGTCATTTTTTCTAGAGTCAGTAACGAAAAAATATCCATGTGAAAAGTAACTGTCCAAACAATAAGCCACATCCTATTTTCCTATAACTCATCTGGGATGTTAAACTCCAGTCTTGCAGAGACTCAGTGAATGAATTACAGCATTTTGTCATAGCAACCATTTCTACAAACAGGGACCTGATGAAACTTGTGTAACTCCAATCAAAATATATATATATATATAGTATGCATATATATAGTTCTTAAGTTTGACAGACAAGTTTAAGCAACTGCCAAATTGGTTCAAACGAATGGATGTACGGGATATATACACTGTCACTGCCTTTCATATATCCACAACACCCCTTAACCTAAACTTTTCCACTGCAACTAAATTTCAACCGACAAGGCATGCTCATAAGCACTGACAGCACCATAAACGGAATCTAAAAGAACTTCTACAATAAACCGTAACAAATTACAGAATAACCCACTGTCCCTCAAAGTAAAGGAGCCAATATAAAAAAAGCATTGATTGCTCAACAAAAATTGTTTTGTCATTATGCATGTCAATTTCATAGCTGAGCTGCAGTACGAGTTTAGAGCAACATGTGGCGCCACTGAGCGCAGGCCCGTGTGTAGGTGATGCTGCTGCTCATTGCGTCGCTCCAGTATGGTGCTGAGGTAGTGAGGGGGGGAGGGGTAAGGGGAGGGGCAGCCGGACGATCAGCCGACCTTGGGGAGGCTGTAGGGGGGTCCAGGCAGCTGTGGGAGGAGGGGGTTGCTGGGGGTACGGCCACGAAGCATTGCGACAGGGCTGGCTTGTCCCCTTGGCAACGGCGGCCACCAGGCTCACGCCGCCGACCCTGCACATGCGCCGGTGCCGCAGCAACCGATCCGTCCGAGCGAAGCTCTGAGAAAGACAACGAGAGGAGCACTTACTGAGTGTGTGTGTGTGTGTGTGTGTATACAAGAGGGAGCCTTTGCATGTGTGTTCACTCCCTCACCTTATGGCAGCCTTCACACTGGTAGGGCTTCTCTCCGCTGTGAATACGCTTGTGTCTCTCCAGGTGATACCGCTGAGTAAACCGCGTGTCACATACATCACAGCCAAACAGCTTCTCCCCTGAACGCAGAGAGAGTTTCTTTACTGGAGTTCTTATTACCCCACAATTCTACGAAACCTGCTAGCTAAGAGATTAGCAGCACTTCCATTACATGCACTGTATATTCTCATCAAATTTAAATCAAAGGGTGTGCATGACAGTACTACAATCAGGTTAAGGGGGGGGATTAATAAAAATATATTTGCAAGAATTTGAAAAAAAAATAAAACAAAAAAAAACAAAAAACTTTTGGAGAAGTCTGGCAAAAAAATGTAACTCCACGGGTAACAAACGTCACTTCACAAATGGGGATGTATGACCACACAGAATTCGGAGCTTAAAGTCTTAAAAATAACGGATCACAATCGAATTCGAAAAGTGCACACTGCCCCCTGTTGGATAATTGAAACCCCGGTGCATAAGAGCACAACTCCAAAAACGAAGCGATGCGTTTAATAATCTGTTTTACTGACATCACAGCAGCGAGTCATAAGGCAGTAGAGAAAAGAGAAGCCCTAAGAAGACACAGATACGATCAACTGCGACACCCACGCACCTCTTTTAATCAGTGGTGTGTACGACTGCTTGCTCTAGGGAGTATTCTGTTCATGTGATATTTTCTTATTAGTTATTCTGTTAAATGTTCCTTAAAATCAGTGTTTATCTAAAAAAAGGGGGGGGGGGGGGACATGAAATTTCAGGAGATGCCACCCAATCTTGCAATGTCTTACAGCAATACGGCACAAGTCGTATTTTTTTCTCCATTTGTTTTTTATTTCAGCTCAAATGGAAGCCTCCTGCTTTTAGGTAAATACAATATCACTAACTGGATCAAGAGGGTACATACGAGTTTGCCTTTTTAAAGAAAAACAATTGTGAAAACAAACTTCTTTTTTAAGCAAGTAATTTTCTTTTCCTCAAACAGTAATTAATTAATGGAAGAATGGTGAAAACAACAATTGCATGCAAAGACTAATAAAAAGAAAGTAAAAAACAGTCGTTTCGAAATTCGCACTAGCCTTCTATACCTAGAGCTCATTCACATGAAACAGTATATTCTACAGTAATAACTGCTATATTCTGAGACAAAAGGCTCCTAAAATGTTTTAATCCCATTATTATATCAATTAATTGGCTTACTAACCAATTAGCCTACGCTCTATGTAACACTCATCCAACTACTGGTCACATAATTTTTATCTCAAAACGTTACGATACTTTTTCCTCTTAAAAACTTATCCTAAAAAGTCCACAAAGAACTAAAATGACAATTCCATTACCAGTTCATTGTTACTGCTCCAGTGGTGTAGGAACAGCCTATATAGTCCCTTGAAACAAGGGAACAGAATCTTGAACATTATGGACATGAACACAACAGAAGCTAACCTGGCAAATTAGATTCCCCTACAACACTAAAGCACTTCTCACTATTAAAGGGAAATTCTAGTGTGTGTGTGTGTGTGTGGGGGGGGGGGGGGGGGGGCAAGACTACATATAAAAATGTAGAGAATGGTAAATGCAGAATAACCCTCAATAGTTCTAGTTTCAAGCTGCTTATTTTTTATTACAGTTCTCGGAATTCACGGATGTGGTTTTAATGGTCCCTAATTGGCCTCCATTTAGTTGAATGCCGATACATTCATGCAAACCAATGGCCATTAAAACCACACCCCTGGAAACCAAGAACACATGACGGCCCTTCAAAACGGGACACTTTGGAGCCAGAGCGCCAACAATCCCATAATGCATTGTTCCACTGCGTTTGTAAACAAATGCCTATTCTGCCTACTAAAAAGCAAGTAACAACAAAGTATTTTTGAAACCAAAGGAAAGATATTCTTCGTATACCATTCTTTGCGTTTGAGTTCATGATTTTCCCCTCCATGAAGGTTCTCTATAAAACAGTGGGTGACTACCCAAATTTTCATATTGGGGTTTTATAAATAATCAATAACACGTGACAATTCTGAGCATTAAAATTGAATGATACAGTCATGTGTACCAAGAGTCCACTAGCATCAATTAGCTCAATCTGACTAGGAGAGCAAAAGCACACCAGGACCTAAAGGCTGAAATGTCCCTAAACTGCAGTGCAGTTGATCTACTTTTGCCCTGCATACAGACCAGGCCTGGGTCAAATATGCGTGGGAAATACTCGATTAGATGCCAGCAAAATCTGAAAACAGTCCAGCAGACCACTAACTACCAACAAAACGCATTGCTAACCACAATAAACAATCAAATGAAAATAAGAAATATGTCCCAAATATTAAATATAGGTCAATATAGATGTTTCTTAAAATAACCAGTAATCTGCAATAATTCTACTGGCGTAGAATGATTTGCCAGGTGATTTTAAATAATTATTTATCAGACTAGTACACCAAACAGGGAGAAGGACAAAAGGAATTAACCTTGACATGATCACTACGGTTTTGTATAAACTTATTGTGGCAACCACTGGTGTCTGATATCATGTGTGTGACATCACAGTTGGGCCTTGTCTACATCTGATCTGCCCCATCATGATGTCATAGTCCATGCGCCTGTGCATTTATCAAGTCAAATTCTATATCTGTGATATGCTCTATTGTGATGTCACAGTCCATGGGTTCCTGGTTGTACAGAATGTAACCAAATAAAGTTTGAACTAGTATGAACCTGATTCTAGTTTTAATCAGTGTTCAGCTGGTTGGAAAGCAACAATACTATTGGATCACAAGAATTTTCCAGTTTGAATCACCACTACCAATGAGATTGGCACCAGCATTATAATTATAATTTCAGGTTTCTCAGCTAGGCAAATCCACTCGCATCAGAGGGTCAACCAGCTCACGCTTGTATTATCTTAAGGTTATGAAATATAAGCCTAAAACGAGGGGCTAGGCTAGCACGTTACTATCTTAAGGAAAACTAATCAAAGCGGTAATGAGTATGACTCCCAGTCACGTGGGGGAGCTGGACATACTTCGGAACAGAAAATGATAAGTTGTTTTTTGTTTGAATAAGTGCAGACCAGGGACAGGGTTTAGGGCATCTTCCTGTGACGATTAGAAAACGTTTTTTCTCATTTTTAAGAGGGAATCAACCCCAGAGGTCGGCTTACTGTGCGATTGGCATTGGCATAGGTATCACCAGCTCAAGTAGGGATCATACTCTAAGACCAACAGTACAGCTAACCACAATGCGTTTTGTCCTTACGTTTCAGCGATGCCAATGTTCCAGAACAATGAGCCTGGTGACTGCTAAAATTAAATGTGGCGCTTTCAATTTGTTACTCAAAATTTAGGGGGGAACCCCCCTCCACAACTAGACCAAACATGCTCCTCTGACATCAGATTTTCCAGTCCCATACCGGAATAAAGCATTAAATCTTCAGAAGCCCACAATTTCCAGTCTATTGTGCTATCCTCTGTTGCAACTTCTTCAAGATCTACTGTTTACATATTCTTTCACTTATAAGTTATAACATTTACAACTAACTTAATCAAACATAACATTTTTACCTACTGAAATGCCAATTAGTATCAACATATGAATACCAAAACCTGCTCCAAAGCATAAGCCTTAGCTCATCTCCCTTTGGACAACAGATAAAATTAGTCTGGACAGCACTCAAAACAGAACAGTCAAAAATGACAAGTACAAAATAATCCACCCAGAAAGGAGCTGGTACATTTACTAGTTTTCTATGTCAATTTCACAGCTGAGCTGCAGTACGAGTTTGCAGCAGCGTGTGGCGCCACTGAGCGCAGGCCTGTGTGTTGGCGGTGCTGCTGCTCATTGCGTCGCTCCAGGATGGTGGTGGGGGGGGGAGGGGGGGGAGGGGGCAGCCAGACGGTCAGCCGACCTGGGGGAGGCTGTAGGGGGGTCCAGGCAGCGGTGGGAGGAGGGGGCTCCTGGGGGTACGGCCGGTTAACTTCGCGGCAGGACTGGCTCTCCCCCTTGGCAACAATGGCGACCGCACCCACGCCGCCAACCTGGCACATGCGCCGGTGCCGCAACAACCGATCGGTCCGAGCAAAAGTCTGAGGAAGAACAAGAGGAGCGCTTACTGTGTGTGTGAGAAAGTGTGTGTGTGTGTGTGCTTTTGTGCACCCGTTTGAGGTAGGTGTGTGCACATCTACGTGTGTTGTGTGTCCTTCTGTGCACCGGTTTGAGAAGTAGGTGTGTGCGCGTCGATGTGCGTGCGTGTCCTGCGTGTGTCATTCTGTGCACTTGTTTGAGAGGTAGGTGTGTGTGTGTGTGTGTGTGTCCTACTGCGCAGCTGTTTGAGAGCCATGCGTGTGTGTGTGTGTGTGTGTGTGTGTGTGTGTGGATCTCCCTCACCTGCTGGCAGCGTTCACACTGGTAGGGCTTCTCTCCGCTGTGAATGCGCTTGTGTCTCTCCAGGTGATACCGCTGAGTAAACCTCATGTCACACACGTCACAGCCAAACGGCTTCTCCCCTGAACGCAGAAAGAGTCTATTTACTAGAAAATTCCATTACGTGCCATTTATTAAAAACCCTTCACCAGATTAGTGACTTTGAATGCACTACATCTATAAAACAAAAATGGGCTCTATGACAGTACAGCTGTCTAAAACATGAGTAAAAGAAGTACCCATGTTTTTTTTTGTTTGTTTTTTTAAAAGCTAGTTGTCTGTTTACAAACAGCAAAGCACAAACATAACCCAATTTAAAATCGCATGCAGGGGAACTAGAAAAAGAATGGATCAAACTCAAGAACAAGAGTGCACACTGCCCCCTGCTGGATATCAGGCCTGCAGTGCAGGGCAAAAAGGGTGTGATAAGACCAATACCCTGATACCACATGGTACTGAGCACCATGATCATGGTGATCAAGTATATGCTCTGAGGAGCAAAATGTGATCAAGTATAATGCGGACACTGTCCTGTCCGGTCTCTGGTGTATTCTGTTGATGTGACAATTTCTCCTTCAGTTCAGTATTAGTCTAGAAGTGGTGAAATACCTGTAATGTCAGGTGCCCCCAACCCTAAGGTATGTTTAGAGCAATACGGCACAAGTAGTGTTTTATTTGGTTTTAAAAAGTTTTATTTCAGCTCATGGAAGCCCTGCTCTTTACTAAATACAAAGTGACTAACTAGATCATGAGGGTACATATAAGCTTAAATTTTTATATAAGAACAATTATCAGGTTGTTAACAAGATTAAAATAAGTCAGGAAATCTCTTTTTTTACCCAAACAATTAATATGAAACTACTATATGGACAGACTTTTGAGGATCACAACTGCATGCAAAGACTAATAAAAAAGGAATAATATTGTTTCTCCTACACTAGGCTTCCCACAGTAGCTTTCCTACTAATACTATTCATGTAGACAATGAAATGTATTTTATTAAATTAAACAATAAAAAAGGAATGATACTTTCTAAAGTACTACAGGCCCCTAAACATATTTCGATGACTGAAAAAAAACCTAGGCTAGTTATACAACATAAATCTGAGGAACTACTGGTCACACTATTTTATTTCAAAACAAACCCCCCCCCCCCCCCCTTTAAAATACCAAGAAGAATTAAAATGACAAAAAATAATAATATTCTAGACTCAAACCATGCCATTCCAGTGACGCAATATTAGAAGTAACGGGCCTTTAGGCAAGGGAACTAAACATGGAAATGAGAAGCTAATGAGAATTTCACTCCACCCCCTCCCAAAGTGTTGAGCGCTTATCTTCAAACTAATGGTGGACTAATATATATATATATACACACACACACACAGACGTGCTGAAATTTGTTGGTACCCCCTGGTAAAGATGGGTGAAAAGGGTTATAAAAAATTCACCGTTTGGTGAATTAGCTTAATCTCACACTGAAAAGATTAGAAAAATCCAACCTTGAATTGACGTTCATTTATTATGAGAAAAAATAAAGAAATCAAGAAATAATTATTAACAAAACCACGTTGGCCACAATTATTGGTACCCCTGCATTTATATACTGAATAAAGTAATAATTTTTTATATTTGGTCGCATATCTTTAAATGCCATGCATTTGAATGCATCTCTATGGGAATTGGGGGGTGGGACTAGATTTAGCTGTAAATTATGCTGGAACAGTATGGAATACATGGTTGGTAAAATGGCTCCAAGTCATCAAGGGTCTGAGGTATCAAACAAGCCTCAAACCATCACTCTGCTGCCAGATATGCAGTAGATATGGATGGATCACTGTAGGGGTTGTTTCTCCTGACAAATTTTCCTATTGAACTCTATGGAAAAATAAGTCAGGAGAAGAAACCATTCAAGGTATCCATCCATATCTACTGTATTTCTGGCAGCAAAGTGATGGTTTGAGGCTTGTTTGATACGTCAGACCCTTGATGACTTAGAGCCATTTTACCAACCATGTATTCCATACTGTTCCAGTGTAATATACAGCTAAATCTAGTCCCACCCCCAAATTCCCATAGAGATCCATTCAAATGCAGAGACATTATAGTATCACTTGTAAGAGTACCAGAAAATAAGATATCAAGAGTCTTTTGATGTTGTTGGGTCAGACATCAGGAAGTCATGGCATGCAAAGATATGCGACCAAATATAAAAAAATATGACTTTATTCAATATATAAATGCAGGGGTACCAATAATTGTGGCCAACATGGTTTTGTTAAAAATAATTATTTCTTGAGGGATTTTTTTTCCCTCATAATAAATGAACGTCAATTAAAGGTTGGATTTTTCTCTTTTTTTCAATGTGAGATTAAGCCAATTCACCAAACGGCAAATTTTTAATAACCTTTTTACCCATCTTTACCAGGGGGTACCAACAAATTTGAGCACGTCTGTATATATATATATATATATATATATATATATATATAATGACAATAATATAGCATAATTATGAACACTAAAACATCATGGTACAGCCGTAGCTCCCTTGTATGCTTTAGCAGCATCATTAGTTTAATGTAATTTGACTTCTGCTGCAGCCCTACCCATTGAAATGCCCACCGCTAATCTACAGCACGGTATATCAGCCAAGAAATTGGGCGGCAGTGTAGTATAATGGTTAAGGAACTGGCCTTGTAACCGAAAAGTTGCAGGTTCGATTCCCAGGTAGGACACTGCCGTTGTACCCTTGAGCAAGGTACTTAACCTGCATCGCTTCAGTATATATCCAGCTGTATAAATGGATAATATGTAAAAATTATTTTTTTTAAAGTTGTGTAAGTCGCTCTGGATAAGAGCGTCTGCTAAATGCCTGTAATGTAATGTAAAGAAATCATCCAAATGGCTGAAAACGAGAGATTTAAAACGGCTCTAAAATATAGACCGGCAACTTTGAGCATCACAGGCTACACTAAAACGGGGAGGGAGAAGATCGGGGAACACACGAAGAGCCTGCGGTCACTGCCATGGGAATTATCTTTGGTTGCTCACAGTAGAAACACTACATTATAGCGTAAACTACATTATAGCGATACATGGCGACCTCACATGCACAGAAGCCAGGGAGGCACGTGTAACAGCATTACTCAAAAGTATACATTTTTCCAGCCTGATTCTGATGTCGGCGTCAATTCAGACGCTAAATTTCATCCGCCTTTTTGTGATGTCACAGTCCACCTGCGTGCATCAAGCACAAATTCTAAATTATTCTAATTATTTCCCCTCCTTTGAAACCGTTCCAGCGTCCATGTGTGTGCCAGGTGCCAATTCTAAATAGAACTTGCTCCTTTGTGATGTTACAGTTCATTAGTCCTAGTGCATTTCAAACACCCAAACAAGGCTTGCACAAGTTCACAGCTTCAGAACTGGCTGGCTTAATGCTACATCTGACCGTACAGGGCTTAATGCTACATCTGACCGTACAGGGCTTAATGCTACATCTGACCGTACAGGGCTTAATGCTACATCTGACCGTACAGGGCTTAATGTCAGACTTAACTTTTCCAACCGTTGCGCCACGCGGCTGTATGCTCTTCTTTCTGCTACACTTGGGCATACATCCTACAGGACTGGTTTCAATGGCAGGAATAAAAATGACAGATCACTGGCATGTTATGTTTATACGCAAGGAAAGATTGGTTTGCTGCTGTAATGGGTTTCTGTAGGTATCACTGAATCAAGTAGGGACCCCCCAGTAAGGCCCAGATTCAATCTAACCACAAAGGAATGAGTTTGACTAAATGATAGGCAAGCGTAATCAACAGCGACTGCTGAAATTAATAGAAATGTTATGAATAAGAAAAACTGCAGCAGTACTTGCAAACATTTGTTACCCAATGTTGAGAAGAAAGCACACAGAAGTTAGACAGCATAGGGGCCAAAAGCCCTGTGTGGAGTCCCTTCCCTCATCTCCATAAAGTATAAGTTTTCTATTCTTTTCAAAGCAACACCACTCCTTAGACAATTACCCGTTTGCTCTTATATAAACGGTTCCAGTGCTACTGCATTTTCACTTGTATTTACCCTATCTTTTGCTCCTCCGGCCCTTTGACAGCACATACAATTTATCTAAACAACAATAAAAACACACCTTTTGCAATAATCAAATTAACGTACGTACAAAATAATCCACTGTATTTCACAGGAAATTAGCTGGTATAAAAAAAAAAAAAGTAAAAAAAACAACAAACAATTGCAGTATCAGTCTACACCAGCTTGTGGCGCCACTGAGCGCTGGTGCTGCAGCTCATTATATTTCCCCAGGATGGTGGTGGGGAGGGAGGGGGGGAGGGGACAGTCAGACGGTCAGGCGACCTTGGGGAGGCTGTAGGGGGGTCCAGGCAGCGGTGGGAGGAGGGGGCTCCTGAGGGTACGGCCGGTTAACTTCGCGGCAGGACTGGCTCTCCCCCTTGGCAACAATGGCGACGGCTGCGACCGCACCCACGCCGCCAACCTGGCACATGCGCCGGTGCCGCAACAACCGATCGGTCCGAGAGAAGGGCTGAGAAAAACAACGAGAGGAGCTCTTACTGTGTGTGTGTGTGTGCTGGGTGTGTGCTGGGTGTGTGCGCACGTGAGTGCGTATGTGTGTGTGGGTCTGTGAGGAGTATATACGTATGTTTATATACAGCTCTGGAAAAAATTAAGAGACCACTGCAAAATTATCAGTTGTCTCATTATTTTGGTTCTGTACTCTAGCACTTTGAGTTTGAAAGGATACAATGACAATGAAGTGCAGACTGTCAGCTTTCATTTGAGAGTATTTTCATCCATATCGGATGAACCGTTTAGAAATTTAGAAGTTTAACAATGTAGAATAAAGTAATCATATTTAATATTTGGTGGCATATCCTTTGCATGCCATGACTTCCTGATGTCTGTGACCCAACATCAAAAAGACTCTTGATATCTTATTTTCTGGTACTCTTACAAGCGATACTATGTCGTCTCTGCATTTGAATGGATCTCTATGGTAATTGGGGGTGGGACTAGATTTAGCTGTAAATTATGCTGGAACAATATGGAATACATGGTTGGTAAAATGGCTGTAAGTCATCAAGGGTCAAGGGTCTGAGGTCTCAAACGAGCCGCAAACCATCACTCTGCTGCCAGATATGCAGTAGATATGGATGGATCACTTTAAGGGTCGTTTCTCCTGACAAAATTTCCAATTGAACTCTATGGAAAAAATAAGTCAGGTGAAGAAATCCTTCAAGTTATCCATCCATATCTACTGTACTTATGGCAGCTGAGTGATGGTTTAAGGCTCGTTTGATACGTCAGACCCTTGATGACTTGGAGCCATTTAGCCAACCATGTGTTCCATACTGTTCCAGTGTAATTTACAGCTAAATCTAGTCCCACCCCCCAATTCCCAGAGATCCATTCAAATGCAGAGAGGTTATAATATCGCTTGTAGGAGTACCAGAAAATACAATATCAAGAGTCTTTTTGATGTTGTTGGGTCACAGACATCAGGAAGTCATGGCATGCAAAGGATATGCGACCAAATTTTAAAAATGATTACTTTTTCTACATTATGTTAAACTGTCCAATATTTTTTGATGCCCAAAAGGTTCTATAATTTCTAAACGGTTCATCCGATATGGATGAAAATACCCTCAAATTAAAGTCTGCACTTCAACCTCATTGTCATTGTATCCTTTCAAACTCAAAGTGCTGGAGTACAGAACCAAAATAACAATGAGACAACTGATAATTTTGCAGTGGTCTCTTAATTTTTTCCAGAGCTGTAAGTGTGTGTGCAGGGATTCCCTTAGAAATATGGTCAGGGCTTTAAATGCTTGAAAATGTGAAAAACGGTCATTGAGAATTGCTCTTTTCTTCATATGAGGTGCAAAGGAATACGTAGTCGCCTTATTTATTGAATAAAAAAAAACAGTGCAAGGAGTGTTTGATAATTGCGGTAAAAAGAAGAAAGAAAAAAACGCATAATGCTAGCAAGACCACGTTGCTGACGCAACAGCAAACACGAATAAGAAGTCACGTCACGGTCCGGCATCTCAATGACTAAACTGGCTAGGTATGAAAATAGGACAGCTACCTAAATATTCATCTCATAGATTAGCTCAAAATAATAATGGATTCATGCCACAGCAAACCTCGAGTAATTTAACAAGCTGTAGGCTAGAAGCGCTTGCTACCCAAGTTATGACCTGAATAAGAAGTTAGGGAGACTGGTAGCTACCAAGCTATTGTAGCCAGCTGGTTCATGAGATAGTGTGCTCCCTATATTACAACCTACTTTTCCATTTAACAAAATAAAAGTTTGTGGTGAACAATGGTGGCTTAAAACAGTTTATTTCAATCAATATACCTTTGCGGCACATAAAATAATACTGTGTAACATTAGATGTAAGTGTTATTTATTAGGAAATGATTGTTGGCAAGTAAGTTTAGCACGTGACAACTAGATTAATACTGCAAGCTAGAGCATCATTAATATCGGACGTCTGTTGGATGATGATGGCTACTACCTTTTGTTTTTTCTCAAGAAACCAAACTGAGTAAGGTACAACGTTGTTCCGTTTGATTCTGGGATTCGGTAACCCCTTAACTAGCACTGTGTATAGAGACAACGGTTCCTTATTTTGCAACATGATTAATAAAACAGGCTCGCTCAAAAGGACGAGTTTGTGTTCAAAAGGACATTGTGAGTTCTGGAAATCCCCAGATGATACGAATCACGGTAAATCCTTAACCCAGCAAAAGATAAATATAAATAAATGAAGAAAAGGCGAAAAAAAAACTTCCACTGTTTGAACTTCTGCTACTTTGAGTAATACTTCTTAAGAGTAATTCTGACTCTTGGAAAACAAACTTCTATTACCGTACAGAAGAGACCAGGATTATGCCTGTACTCAAATGGGTTCAAGAAACGTAACAATTTTATTTTTGGGCTTGTGTTCGAAAAGGTGGTGCTTGAGAAGGGCTTAATTAGCCATTATTTTCTTTGTCCAACCGCCATGATTAAAAAAAATATAGCACAGATCAGTGAAGGTAACATTGGTCTAACATGACCATCATTTTGACTAAGTTGGTCTACCAGTTTGACCATTATAAAAACCAGTAGGCCGACTGCCCAGCTTGGACCAGCAAGAGGCAAGCAATAACCAGCTTGGAACTTCAGCTGGTCTATGCTGTTTTTTTGTTTTGTTTTTTTTTCAGCAGGGAAAGCTAAATAACGTGCAGCGAGTTAACCTGAGGCTTCTGTTCATTTTCATATTGCACATAATTTATGTTAATTGCCATCTGTCCTATTAGCCGTAATAAGTGCCCTATTGCTTTTTGCGTCTCTTCTCCAGCACCCGCTCAAGAACACAGCAGCACCATGACAAACAAATTTGCTGCAGGAAACCCTGGTGTGTGCGTGCGTGCGCGTGTGTGTGTGCACATATGAGTGTCTGCGTTTCTGTGCACCTGTTTGAGCGGTGTGTTGCAAATGTGTGTGTGTGTGTGTGTCTGTGCACGTGTGTGTGTGTGTGTGTGTGTATACACTCCCTCACCTGCTGGCAGCGTTCACACTGGTAGGGCTTCTCTCCGCTGTGAACTCGCTTGTGTCTCTCCAGGTGATACCGCTGAATAAACCTCATGTCACACACGTCACAGGCAAACGGCTTCTCCCCTGAGCGCAGAGAGCGTTTATTCACGCATTTATTTACCGGTTGCTCACTTCATCTCTTTACGTAGCAGTTTAGAAACCTTTTGCTCAAGGAGCTACTGACTTGCGGCCCATTTCTACTGGGAGTGATTATGAACTATAACGATAAATGTTGCATTAGCATTCACACCAGAGAACCTCAAGGCACGCATGCCTGCCCTGGGAAGTGCACTGCAGTGATTGGCTGAATGCATATTCTGTTAGCAATGTGCTTTAGAAATTGCTGATGGTGATCCCAAAGATGGCTATCATTAGCAAACTAGTGTCCCTTGTACATTTTTCATTGTACAGTTGATATGTGCTCTCAAGGGGATTTGGAACAATTTTCTGTTATCGCTAGAGTTATATTTCCCAGTGGAAACAGGCCTTTATACCATACATATACTGTATAGTCTAGTTAAATGAAAATGAAATGGTCTGTATGATTGATGATACTACTGTCCAAAGCATGGAATAAAACCGTAAATAAAAAAAGTTTTCAATGGGTTGTGCGTGTTTTTTTATAAATGCATTTGGAGAAGTCTGGCTACAAATGGGTTGTACAGACGACTAACTCCTTTTCACAAACATACAACGGGGAGTTTAAACTCGCCCGTAAAAAATGTCACAGGAGAAAAGAAAATAGAATGGATCTCAATGTAATGGCCTTGAAGAGAGTGCACACTGCCCCCTTCTGGACAATCTTAGCTAGGGCACCAACCATTTTAGGTAAGTTATCGAGACAAAGTTCTCAAAGATTTAGTGTTTTCTGTGGCGGGTGAATCCCAAAATGGGGGGGGGGGGGGCGCTGTTACCTCTTGTGCGGGGCCTTGGCATCGCCACGACAACCACCGGTTCAGTTTTACCGGCTGTTGAGCCAATCGGCACCTGTGGCCTGCAATCCTGGTGCTCCGTGCGGACCCCTGGGGTGCCAATTAGGGGTGGGCGATTTATCGTGTGTTCCGGGTATACCCATTAAGTTCATGCACAGTATGGTTTTAAGGACACGCAGGTGGCATTCACGTCTCTCTCACTAATCTTCACCCCGCTCTAACCTGATTGGCTGCTGCCTGCCCACGGCACCACTTACACACTTGCCCTTACACAAGCTGTTGTGATGCTCGGCTTCTCTTAAACGCTCGTTTCATGTCATCATGTTTGATGTCCGTTTCACAGGGCATCATGTTTGATATCCGTTTCACCTCACGTTCAAGAAATTGAGCCAATGCTGTGACACTTAAGGTTACTCTCCTAAGGGTCTAGAAATACGTTGCTACTGCCTACTGCCAATGTGCCTGTCGGTAATACAGTCTCCACTAGGGGGAGACAGTCTGTGGTCAGAACCAACCAGTGCTGGCTCTATCAGGCAACTGAAGACATTAACAAAAGTAACAAATACCAGAGACCATTCATTTGATAATGTACACAGAAATGCAAAAGAAAACTGGCATTGAATCCATTTGAGAAACAAAGTGAAATCCAAATTCACAGCAAACATCCATCAGACACAAGCACTCAATGCATCCACCCGCACGGTTCTAGAAAAGGACTTTGAGGGAAATGTATTTTTAGTGGCCATGTGCACTGTATACACCAGGGGTACACAACAAGGGCTGATCCGTTTCAGGATTTTGAGCCAACGTCTGCTCTTAATTATTTAATTAGCCAAATCACATCTTGATCCGACATTTGTATAAGCACCAGCTACGGCAGCAGACATGCAAGCGTATCCTATAGATTTTGCTGCGCTCAAGTACAGGACTAAACCAGCGTAGTTTATAGAGCCGTCAGAAAACAAAACTCAGGTAATTGGTTGGAACAAAAACCAGCATGCAGACCAGCCCTTCAGGACCGGAGTTCTGCACCCCTGGTGTGCTCCTTTTAAAAAGGTAAAAATATTACAAAATAATTTAATCTGAGGGTGGCAGAGTGGTAAGGAAAGATAAATATTTCCATTCAATTCACCTTACAACTGTTAAAACACAGCGTTAAATTTCTGCACAAATGATACACCTTTCTTGATTATCTTACAGGCTCACACTTATGGTCTCAAGGATTGAAACTTGAACATTTGCACTTTTCACAATAGTTTCAGGAAACATTTTTTTTTTTGGAGGGGGGGGGGGGGGGGGAGTTGGAATCTGCATTAAATCTTCTAGCCCACAAGCTAAAAATTATTTACTTTTTCTGAACTACAATGACACCATTAAAAACCATTTCAATATTTCACAGCAATCAAAATATTTGATAATGCATTGGTTCAGAATATTACACTTAGGCACATTGATAAGGGGACTCCAGGTGAATCTGAGCCCCTGTAAGCAGTTGGCCGCAAGCCCAGCCCCCGAGTGGAAAGGGCATGAAAGTGAGGCGGGGTGAGGGGCGGGGCAGGAGGCGGGGCTCACCTGTGTGAATGAGGATGTGCCTCTTCAGGTGGTAGCTGCTCCGGAAGGCGCCGTAGCAGTGCTCGCACACAAAGTTCTTCTGCACCTTCAGGGGGCACTCTCCGTTCTCGTCCACCACCACCACCTGCGGGGCGCACCACCCAAGCCGCACACTTATTTCCCTGCGTCGTCATGGCCACCACTCGTCCAGCCCATGCTGTGACCGCATTGGGCAGGCGGTTAGCGGCTATAGGCCCCCCCACCCAGGGGGCAAGCCCCTTTGTTTGCAAAAGCCATCTGCCCTTCTGCCTTCCATTTCCTGTGATGGTCATTTTACCCCAAAAGATACACGGACACACACGCGCACACAAATTGCGTGAGCACATGCTCATACACCCGTTATCTGTGGCCTTATCTCCGAGCCCCAGCAGTTATCCCCACCTCCTTCTTACCTTCTGTGTCTCTTGGAACCTCCCCCTTACCCGGCACACCCCGCGCCCACCCCCGGTTTCCGCTCTCATTCACTCCATCCCTCTCACTCGAACTCCCCTGTTCTCTCACTTTGCAGGGCGTGCCCGACTTCCTGTTCTTCTTCTTCAGCTGCATGTCAACACTCTCCCGCATTTCCTTCTCGTCCAGGAGGCGGGAAGAGTGGAACTCTCCCTCCTTTCGGATGAGCTGGGAGTGAGGGTGGGTGGGAGGGAGGGAGGGAGGAATACAAGATCTTACATGCCCGCACCATCAGGCCACTGTCTGTTGGTCTCAGACATTTACGAAACGTTATTCATTTTCATGGCAGGGACCCTAACCCAAGGCAACTCACAGCAGTTACATTTACACACTGATAGTTCTACATTGCTGCAGGATTTGTGAAGACACCGTCACCATGCAACAGCAGCCCCTATAATTACATTACAGTCGTACATTTAATGAAGCGCTCCGAATGGCACGGACACCAAAAACTAACCTAGCATAAAAACCTTAGCCAACCAGTTAAAGGGATAGTTCGGAATTTTGGACGTAATATCTCAATTACGACTTACCCATGATGTAGTTGATTGATGGAAACCATTTTCAGATAATTCCATGCTGTCCCTTCTTTCGGACATACACACATTGCTAATGCTAGCGCAACTCTAAGGTAACCGGTAGCATCCACTACCAAACGCACTTAAACACTCCACAGTGCACCCAAAGCAAATAAAATACGACGACAGTCTATCTGGGGAGCGATACTTTACGTTACCTACGAATGTATTGCCGGCACTGGTCGACTACAACAACAAAGAAGAGCAACAAGTTGCAATGGCCACATTCGCTCCGCCGCCGTACTTCCACAGAGAATATAAGTCAGCACAAAGTAAAGGATTCAACGATAGTTTGACTTCAAAAATGATGGCATAAACACTCAAAATAACCCCGATAGACTGTCGTCGTATTTTATTTGCTTTGGGTGCACTGTGGAGTGTTTAAGTGCGTTTGGTAGTGGATGCTACCGGTTACCTTAGAGTTGCACTAGCATTAGCAACGTGTGTACGTCCAAAAGAAGGGACAGCATGGAATTATCTGAAAATGGTTTCCATCAATCAACTACACCATGGGTAAGTCGTAATTGAGACATTATGTGCAAAATTCCGAACTATCCCTTTAACCATTTTTCTCTCCCCCCCCCCCCCCGATCTTGTATCTTTTCCCAATTTGGTGGGATTAAACAGAAAAACATGCAATAAACAGAATATTGTTTTCAAAAGTCCCGTAACAACTTTGTATAGAGAGGTCATTTTGACCCCAGGCTCTGTAGCTGTATAAACAAGACAAGGAAATATACAACCTTTTATTTATTTGTGATTTATTTCGTGGGTGATTCTGGGTACTTTCCCATACATGTTTTAAACTTCACAAAAAGTTAACTTACCTCAAACTCTAAAATGAGAAGTATATCAGATTTTTTATATTTAGGGACAAAAGGCTAGTCAATTGGGAGACATTAAGAAGCCAACACACAAAGTAAGGCGGCAGAGTCCCCAACGGGCAGCCGGGGGTTCAATCCCCACCGTGACACTTTCTCAGCTGTGACCCCATCTGTCTGTTACCCTCTCTGCTTTGAACCCGTCTGAATAAAGCAAAAAAATATGAAGCGGGCAGATTGCTCACTTGTCCTTAAAAAAAACTCTTTAGAAGTAAGACTCTTAAATTATGAAGGCAGGTATACATACATTCCTGCATTTGAGGACAGGTAACAGAAGAGGAGTCCAACACTGCTGGATGCAACAAAAGGTACATTCTCCAAGCTAATAATGCTTTGCTCATATGCTCAATAGAGTGCAAGCCATGACGTATTTTGTAGGCCAATTCAGAGGTTTCTTCCGGACATGGGTTCCCTCGGCAGATTCCCAATGCTTTTTTCCCCATAGGGATTTTGAGGTTGTGCGGAATATAAGGTTAATATAAGTAGAAATATAATGTTATGCAAAAGTGAACTACATTACTACGGCAATCAGTCGCATTCTGCCAACACCACTCATCACCACTGAACAGTTTTCCTACTGCCGTCCTCCTGTGTTTTTAAAAAATCTGGGCGCTACTATTGTTCAAAGACATTAACTAGCTTACCCCCCCTCGTCCACAATCACGCTACACGCCTGCCATGAGCATTACCATTGATTAGCAATGCTGGGTTAGCTAGCAAGCTAATGATAACTCATGGCAAGTCGTTTGTAAACATTTAGCTAGCAAGCTAACGATAGCTTATGGTAAGCAGTTTTAATTCAGCAGTTATTCCACTGCTTAAATTAGTCTAGCTGCCCAATGTCCTAGCTGGCTGGCCATATAAGTTGGCTAGCTACCATGATTGCCTAGCTAATAGCCAGCTGCTCCAACTAGCTAGGTCCTAAGAGCAGCTAGTTTAACTAGAGCGTTTTACTATACAATCTCTGGATCTGCTGAGGTAATGACATGTATTTATACTGAGAAGTTGTAGTTTGAATGTAGAAAATTGTTAGCAAGATATAAAAGCATATAAAAGCTTCAGAATTCATGGTTAAGATATTAATAGGTGTAATTTATGTTGTAGAACAAAATGTGAAAACTCTTAGGCTTATATTAACCACAGACCTTATATTCGGTGCAAATCCAAAAACGTCCTATGGGAAGAAAGCATTGGAAATCTGGCGAAGGAACCCATGACTCAAAAATTCTAACTCACTTCTGGGTTTTCTATTGCACAGCAACTACTAGTATGTATTATAGTTGAGTTCAAATATTATTATAATTATTGTGAAAAATATTTAACTGCCAGAAGGCTTCATAAATGGCAAACTGTCCAGTTCTCAGCACTCCGCCCTCAACCCCGCTTACCAGTGGTGGGCAGCTGACCCCGGACGGCAGCACCATGTGACTCTGGGGGGCATGGCCCTGTGGGATGTGGTCCGGGCCGTCCCTCTGCCCCGGACCCAGTTGAGACATCATCTTCTTCTGGCCGGCCATGGAGCCGGCCTGCATCAGAGCCATACTGGATAAGACCGCCTCACAGCCAAGCAATCCTGCCTGCTGACGCAAACAGGTGGGGGCAGCAGTGATCAGGGGCGGGGGGGTACGGAAGCCAAATGCACTTATCCCTTCACAGAATTATCAAATTAACTGCAGAGACTTTCTAACCTTCCTATAGATCCTACATGTATAAATGAAAACGAAACGCAGTTCTTAAGAAAAGCAGACCACTTCTTAACAGTTACCTGAGACTTCCCACTTGGAGGAAAACCTTTAGTTGTAATGCAGGATCTGGAGTTTTTCTAGACATGCTGGTTTCACTGCTCAGCCTGCATTGCCTGCTAAGTCTGCACCCCCTGTTTCCGGTCACTACATCATGGGTAATGTGATGCATTGATCCCTTATTGAAAACAATGCTATCACATGTTTGTGCACTTAGTTTTTGTGTTTTATATTCTACTTAAAGGTTGTATCAGCGATTTTGGGTGACGTCACTTCTGAAGCGAAATCCCAAACAAACATACTTATGAATAATTATGTTATGTTTTAAAAAATAGTGTTCAAGCATCCAGAATTATAACCACGTTAATAACGTTTGTAAGAAACCAAACCGTTTGTAAATCCGTCAAGATTTCAGCGAGAT
The DNA here is from genome assembly GCA_029718625.1 of Synaphobranchus kaupii. Taxonomy (NCBI): domain Eukaryota; kingdom Metazoa; phylum Chordata; class Actinopteri; order Anguilliformes; family Synaphobranchidae; genus Synaphobranchus; species Synaphobranchus kaupii. The sequence goes on along the minus strand of CM056378.1, from coordinate 84,839,166 downwards.
AAGAGTATTAGCGTTTGTGCAGATCATTGTGATTGGTTGGAATACTGTTTATTTTGGTTTTGAGTGGTTGGTAGTACCATTTGTTTTTGTGTACGATCTCGGAGCATAGGCTGCCTACAGAGACGCGGTTTTTTGACGGCCTGCTTATGGGGCGGGCAGCTAGCGGATCGTGAGGAAAAATCAGATGAATGTGATCATTTATGTTTCCACCCAAAATCGCTGATACAACCTTTAAGATCATTTACATACATCTCAATTTATCTACACCTAATGTTGCATTTTAGGGTCACTCAGGCTTGCAGCCAAACCAGTCTCTTGCAGGCCTGAAGTTCAATGTGGCTGAAAGTGGGTGCACTTCTGTGAAACCTATTTTAATCTGTTCTTTTTCTCTCTTTCCCTCCTTCTCCCCACACAATTGTTTCAGAAGCCCCATCTCTTGGTTGTCCTCCGACAGTTCGGGAGGGGTGTAGATGAGAACGCTTTCCTGGAGGGGCACTGTTCCAGCGCAGCTAGGCTGCAGTTACCCTGACCAACCAGAGGAGTCACTGTTCTGCCATGAGATGGTACCCACCCACCCACCCAGAATCACTGTTCTGCCATGAGATGGGTCCCACCCACAATGCCAGAGAATACTATGTACCGTGGGACTGGCAGGTGGCATCAGCTCTCGTGCGATCATGATTTTAGGTGGCCAACCAACATCCAGGCAACTGAAATAGAGCTTAGTAGTCCCGACCCCTCCTGTCCCTGGCTGCTCCCGGAAGACTGCCGGAAGCCATTACCTGTCCCCACTTGAGGATCTTTCACCCTTATGATGATATATGGCATTGTATGGACCGAACTTTGACATATACAGTGAGCACCATAATTCATTGGACAGTGACACATTCTTTGTTATTTTGGTTCTGTACTCTAGCACTGAGTTTGAAAACCATACAATGAGGTTGAAGTGCAGACTGTCACTGCTATGACTTCCTGATGTCTGTGACCCAACAATATCAAAAGACTCTTGATCTAGTCCCACCCCCCAATTCCCAAAGAGATCCATTCAAATGCAGAGAGGCTATAGTATCACTTGTAGGAATACCAGAAAATAAGATATTAAAAGTCTTTTGATATTGTTGGGCCACAGACATCAGGAAATCATGGCATGCAAAGGATATGCGACCAAATATTAAAATGATTGTACATTATATGTTAAACTGTCCAATATTTTTTGATGCCTGAAAATGGGGGGGGGGGGGGCTATGTACAAAAGGTTCTATAATTTCTAAACAGTTCATCTGATATGGATGAAAATCCCCCCAATTTAAAGCTGACAGTCTGTACTTCAACCGCATTATCATTGTATCCTTTCAAACTCAAAGTGCTAGAGTACAGAACCAAAATAACCAAAATAACAAAAAATGTGCCACTGTCCAATGAATTATGGTGCTCACTGTATGTGATACAAAGTCCATTATATACTCACCACCGCGTTTAAATCTAATTTGAATCGTATAATTAATGGAGTTTGAGAAACATAACTACACTAACCAGACCAAGTTTTTCTGGAAGTAGCTACCGGCCAACGAAGTAGCTTCCGGCAGCTCTGCTAGTGAAAATGGAGATCACCGTCTGCTCTTGTAACTTATTATGGAAGTGAAATGAAGAGTATCACCAAGGGCGAGAATCACTATGAGTCTGGCCATGTCGAAAGTGTCAGCTTTAGTGATGGCTTTCACTTCAGCAGTGGTGGTGAGCAAGAGAGTAGCCGGGATGTTGTAGTCGTTTTTTGTTTTTTTTAAACACACTTGTTTATTTGTTGGACGTAATTTCAAATGACCAATTTTATAAATTATTTAAAAATGTGACAACCCCTCTCTTGGGTGTTTTGAATGTATAGCTGTCTGAACATAAAACAAACAAAACAAAAAAAACAAAAAAAAAAACATTTTCAGTCCATTGACTTGCATTGTATTTTCTCTGAAAAGTGGCACCAGCAGCAATAGTCACAGCAATATCCCTGGCCCTAGTAATGACAAGTTCAGTAATAAGCTACAATGACTGGGTTAGATTACATTATAAAGCAGCGGAAACCACAATTATTCAACAATTAATACTCAACCTCTTCCGAATAGCTGGTTAAAACACATTTCAAACAAAGCACACATTTCAAACAAATACAGACGGCCGCACTCCAATACAAACTGTGACAGTCACAGCTTCAAACTCGACTAAAATTAATTGGAATTTCAGTGAGCCTAGCTGACACCCGCTACCCATCGCCACTAATCACATTAATAATGAGAAATAAAACAGGGTAGCAGCAAACGTAGAAAACTTTGCTCTGGTTCTCTTCCCATTTCAATTACAAGTTCAAGAGAGACTGGAGCCTTATACATCTGTAGACAGACAACATTGAATGTGCAATGGGCACTGCAATATCATGAAGGAGAACAATGAGAGCCAGGTTCTAGTATAGGCCTGATAAACAAATAAAAATAGATTCATAAATTTGGCATCCTGGAAGCATTTTAAGTATTGGCACAGCAAGCAAAATGGAGAGAGGTGAACAGGGAGGGGGCAAAACATGGCAGCAGGCCAATGTGTGCAATGATAACACAACCTTACATACGTAAAAATTAATGAGGTCATTAATCAAAATCACCACCGTCATTACAAAGGAGTACAGCACTGACCCATTTCATGTGGTCACGGACTGTGCTGCTAGGCAGGTGTGTCATCACAGTGGTTGCTGTGTCTGTGCGCTTGAAGGGGCTGGGGGAGGGGGGGGAGGAGTTGACGGGCGCAAATGGGACCGTCACTCAGAGAGGTTGGTCTGACAACAAGCCACACCCACCCCAACCATCTGGCTCCAAAACCTAGAGAAAGAGAAAGCGAGTAGATCAGACAAAGGTGTTGCACATTTTGCAAAAACCCACCGTTCGTGCTAAAACTTTGATACCTTCCTCCCGTTGACTGGTTGTGCCATGAAATAGCACATCCGTTACATTATTCATGTTCTTATACGGCCGTTCAAATGCGTAATTTAACAAAGCTACGCCATAAAAACCATAGTATCAGGTTATCCATCCCACTGTACGGCCCAATAGTGAGGTCACACTCAAGGTTATGCATTAGAATGTTCCGTTGCAGATTTGGCCTATATAACCACTTATCTTCTATATAACGCAAAATGAATCATAAAATATTAACACGTGCGATAAGATTAGTTTTTGATAACATGTTGGCTGCAATCTGCACAGGTTATGTCAGCCATACACTACCAGATTTTTAGTGCGATTTTTCTGTCAAAGACAAATTCTTAATATCGCCAGAAATCGCGAGTTCTAGCTTCATCGGGGCGCTGAAACACCAGTGATTTAGAAAAGACTGTCGTTAAATGTGACAAGGTATCCAACTTCAGTCATCTGAAACTCGTGTAATGTACTGGAGGCAGTAGGCTAAACGCCATCCTTACACTTTGCTTTGGGATACCTTAGCCTATTGTTACTTTGCTGGTTTGTATTTTTTAATAAATTCCCGTTGTTTTCCAGACGAAACAATTCTATATAGTTATGAATATTTCATCAAGGGGAGCATTTCCTTTTGATTCACGCCCGTCGTTGGGATACCTTTTCTACGCTCACATCATCAGCAGGTTCGAGCACTTTTACAAAATGAAAAGGAAAAAGATATATACAGAAGATTAAAGTTGAAACCCTCCGTGGTATTCCAGAAAATACACCATACACAAATACACACTACCATACAAGAACGGCCCCAATATTTTTGGCCTTGGCAAGCAGTGATATTAAAAATACATCACATTCGCGCGCTTCCATTTGCATCAACCAAACCCAATAAGCGCCACCGTCAATGACGCTACAGGAAACATTGCGCTGTCTCCTGAAAATGCACATTATTTTACACATCATTTACATATATATCGCTCTACATAGTAAATATAGACAATATACGTTAGCGCTTCAAATCTCAATTTGAGTTTTCATGCGTATAACGTTACCAATAGTAAGATAATTATCTTGCAGCGAAAATGCAAGGTTGTTGAGATTGCTGTAACGTTAGCTAACTACCCTAACTATCATTAGCTAGCTAATGTTGGATCATTTAAGTGCACTTAAAAATTGCATCTCCAATTTAAGAAGTGAGATTAGCCAGATACGCTGTGTTGACCCCGTTTTTTACACGTAGAACACATGGGCCAGCTAATGTTAGCCGAGTAGGTGAACTCAAAAGTAATTTAAATTAAAATACAGCCATGTCGTTGAATTAACACAGCTATTGAGCGAACTGGAATCTGAATATCTAGATAGTAACTAACGTATAGCTTCCGTCTAACGTAACGAACACAATGGAGTAACGTAACGCTTTAAACCTAACTAACATTATAACTACCAGCAATTCAATGGACACATTTGTTAATCGTTAATTACCATTAGACAGATAAAGGGCATTAACGTTGGTTGACTGACTAGCTTGCTGGGTAGCTATATTTCCAAATCAAACGGTCATCTAGACCCAACTAACGTTACCAAATATTTATCGCCTCGAAATAAACACCGATGGACAGTGAGATTATACGCAACTCAACATCTCACTGGCTAGATTCACAACTATCAAGCTAGTTGCAAGATGGCTAGCCAGCTATCTCCCCGAACTGCAGAGAATAGCCACTGGGCTATAGCACAGGTTAACTTTTGACCAAATCGGAATTGGCTAAATAGCGATTATTAGATGGAAAGGTCGACAGATAGCTAGCTAGGTAACGTTATATAGACTGCTGCTAACGTTAATAGCTAGATTAGTTAAATGTTTATTATTTAATTCACAGCAATCATCCAAGTTAGCTAGCTAGCCATCAACCCTGGGCCAAGTTGTATAGCTAGCTAGCTGTAACAGTTATGTGGGATTGCCTGGTAGTGCTAGCCTTGCTAACTAGCCAGTTAGCTGCTCCCAACAGACCCTACCCAGTTTTACTAGCCATCGTTAGCTAGCTATCCTACTTTAAAAAATACAATGCGATCAGCCTGTTAAGCCAACTTTACTCGAACTGCGAGATTCGGGAAAACGTACAGACGTCAAACCGAAACGGATTGCAGCCAAGCGCCTGAAAGGGAGCGGGGGACATTAGGGCGAATGCCAGACTTTGTGTGGTAGTGGTCCCAGACGCTGCGTAGCTAAGCCCCCCTCCAACAACACAACAGCCAGGGCGTGTGGGTCGAGTTCAGCTCCCGACTGCCGAACCTCGCAGCCTCAATCTCAAAATATACCACGGCTATTCTTTGCGCTTCTACGGCACAACTCGCGATGGAGCTGGATAAATAGCTAATATGATCATTTTACCTTTTCGTTGCCTCGTGTTTCGCAGATATTGGTCTCTTGTCCGAGTTCCAGTTTTTCTCAGTTTACAAACACAGGAAGCGCTACCGGAAGTGCTCCCCGGGGAGAGGGCCGCCACGTGACCAGAGACCCAGGGAAAATCAGCTTCAGCTTCACATCGGCCATGTTGGCTAAGATGAAGCTGAAAAAATGTCCTCCATTTTGGCTGGGTAAGCAGACACTCGTGTGAAATGAAATTGGGGGATTTAGGGTTTAAGTAACGCGGCGTTTGAACCGGTCAGCAGGGGTAAAATGGTTTTGACCTGTTGAGCTATCGGCCGATAAGAATACGAATGGAGGTATCCAATTTGATATTGCAACAGAAAAGCCACGGAGCTCTGAAACCATTTAACTCTTTAAAGACCCGACTCCATTTGCACGTTTTAAGAGGCAGCTCGCTCCCATACACCAAGTTTATTTTACACGGTATAGCTCCGAATCAGAATTGGGCGAGCCCGAAGACAACTGTGAAGATTGGGTGCTGACAAATAAGACGGCAGGTGTCGATTATGAGTAAGGTTTTTGCCCCTGAGGGTAACAATGGTGGGCACCACAAACATGTAACTTAACAACCATTTTATTTAGTATTATATACTTACAAGATACAGCGGCCTACTAAATAATAGGTAGGTTTTCATTTGGTTTAAGCTGATATTTATAGCCACTTTTATCGTACATTTATTGGTGATTTCAGTGCACTTCCATTCGTTTTTAAAGTGAGATTAATAGGCTACAACTCTAAAACATTGTGAATATCAGTTATTTGGCTGTCGGCTGACATGCTGAAATTAATGACTACATGTGTCGGAAATGACCTGGGTAATTAAATGATATCAGAAGATTTAAAGTAAAAGTTCACTCTATAATTTATACCAGGGGTTCTCAATCCTGGTCCTGGGGGACCCCTGTGTATGCTGGCTTTCGTTGCAACCGCAGTTGCAATCCCAGAATTTTAACAAGCTGTTAATTTTTCTTAATTAGGTGCTTGTCATGTTTGGAGGAATTATTCACCCTCTTAAGCCACATTATATCAGAAATAGCTATGGATGCCATGTAGAATAAACACCCCATGTTCACATTGTGCTATATTATTTTAAAAAGATAAGAAAATTATTTAACATCCATTTAAAGACTGATTTGAATCAATAGGCTCCTAATTGGTGAAAGTGTGGACACATGGCCACTAAAATTAACCATTTCGTAGATAATGAATAATTCAAACACAAAGCAAATGATAACGAGCCAAACCTGCATTGTCTTAAGCTTAAAGAAAAAATTGAGTTAAACACGTGTTCAACAACCTATTTAGGAGCCTATTGATTCACTTCACTCTTTCATTTGAGTGAAAATACATTATTTTGTAACCTTTTCTTATGTAATTGTTGCAATATAGCACAATAAGCACAATGTGAACATGGGGAGTTTGTTCTACATGGCATGCATAGCTATTTCTGACATAATGTGTCTTAAGTGGGCGAATAATTCCTCCAAACATGAAAAGCACCTAATTAAGAAAAATTAACAGCTTGTTAAAATTCTGGGATTGCAACTGCGGTTGCAACGAAAACCAGCATACACAGGGGTCCCCCAGGACCAGGATTGAGAACCCCTGATTTATACCATGGATATTCAAATCTGGACCTCAAATCCAAATCTGTCCCTGGTTTTCTTTCTCCCAGGTGATTAACTGAACAATTAGTGCCATTGATTGGCCAGACTGTCTTCACACCTGACTCCCAGGTAAAGGGAGGGTGGAAAACCAGCAGTTCTCGGACCTTGAGGACCGTGATTTGAATACCAGGGATTTATACACACGCACACGTTGGACAAAATAATGGAAATACCACAAGAAAAAAGACTTTGAAGTATCAAAATCACAATTACAAAGGAAGCTAGGATGGGTTTACGTTTTGGGAAAGTCGAAGGAACCCTTCAACTTTCAATGTCTTGTGTCAGCTGTGGTGGTGGATCTGTAATGATATGGACAGCCATCTCATGGGAGTCACTGAATCATTGCATTGTGTGGTGGTATCAAAACCAATAAATATGAAGCCATTTTATAAGACCACTGTTCTCTCATGATGTCCCCATATTCCAAGATGATAACACCCTCATACACACTGCAAAATAATTTCAAGTGGTTTTATGGACACCAGAATGAAGTTAAATGCCTTCCACGGCCTTCAAAATCACCAAATTTAAGCATCATTGAACTTTTATGGGAAGTTCTGGAGCACAGATGCAAAGCAGATTTTCACCTCCATTATCCCTCAAATAACTGGAGGCTTTCCTTCTTGAAGCAGGGTCTAACTACCTACAGCTCAGAACTTGTATGACAGCATTCCAAGAAGGATTGAAGCTGACTGCGAAGGGTGGTCTTTCTCCTTAGTACTTAAGCTACTTGATATTCATATATTGAATTCATATATTGTTAGGTTAATAAATAAAGAAATAATGTTTCCATTATTTATGCCAACCCGTGTGTGTGCGCATGTTCGTGTTTGTGTGCAAAAACTGCAGTTTTTGTCTGTGATGAAGGATATTTTAGACGCAATGGCCAGTATAGGTACATCAATGGGTTTGTGGTTCAAAGCAAGAAAATGCAGTTTGTACAACAAATGTCTGAGCCAATCGAAAACATACACTAAAACTGAAATAATAGGGTTTAAAATATATATTTTTTAATTCCAGAAAGTGAACTTTCCCTTTAAGGTTTATCATTGTGTAGCTGCTGAATGTTATGACGATTGATTCTATAAGCACCCACTCGCCAATGAACAAGTTTCCAACCACAGGGGATTTTGAAGGCAGTTAATTGTGTAGCCTATTACACACAAGCAAGCTCTATACGCAAAGTTCAGTTCAGTAGCTCTTTATTATGCCCAAAGGGCAATTTGTGTGTAACATTAAACATTTGCACACATTTGACACCATACAGAAGATAGGCTTTACAAAAACAGTTAACGACCTTACAAGGACAGGGAAGAGCTGAAAAGTTTTAGATTACGTATGAAGGAGAATTTTTTTTTTAAGCAAAATAAAATGTGCAAGGAAGGCAACAATTAGCCCATTTTAGTGCTTACAGCTTCAACAATTTTAGGCATGAATGAGTGCTTAGCATGGGTATTTTAACTGGGGTCCCCTATCAATGGCCAGGAAGATACCAGGCACAATTCTGGGTGTGTTGAATGAGTTTGATCATTCAGAATGGCGGTTACCTTGCATAAAATGTGGTTGCCATATTACTCAGAAGGGCTAATTTGGGATGTGACCTTAGACACCTATTTGAAGTCCATAATGTTTTATTGGAGAGGTTCATGAAAATGAAAAAAATATGCTATGCAATTAGTCACTGCAAATGTAAAGGAATGGAAACTGAATTAATTTGTTCTTGTTGGACTGTGAAGTACACAGACTATGACAATTTATTGGGTTTTTGATATTCAGCAACACTTGCACCTGATGTAAGGTCATGCTGCAATAGTACTTGCTACATTAAACATGTGGTACTGGTGATTTTTGGTTGTAATTCAATATTGCTATACTCATTCTGAAATTCTGTTATGATGATGATAAAGATGAACAGAGATTGCAATTGTTGTTCCATTAAGAATTAATTTTCCAAGTACTAAAATAGGTCGAACTGGATTTTTGTTCTGGCTTTTATTAATATTTTTTGCATACTAAAAGCTACCAAAAGATTTTTTATTTCAGTTAAAAATTTGACAATGGTTTTTGGGCAGAACAGTCAACCACAAATTCAAGTTGCCACAAGTTCTTGTAGGTAGGGTTGCAAAGGGAGGGAATTTTCCAGGTAACTTTCTGTAATTTTCCAGGGGAAAGTCCCACTCACTGTAATTTTCAGAATTTTCATTCTAAACTATTATGTTGATATTTTATGGCAGCTTTTATGTTTGGGGTCATATTGACCCCAACAGTTTAAACTGACACAAAATTATTGTAATGAAAAAATTTTGACACTTTGTGTGTTGGCTTCTTCATGTCTGCCAATTGACTAGCCTTTTTTTCCCTAAATGTTAAAAATCTGTGATAACTTACCTCATTTTAGAGGTAAGTGAACGTTTGTGAAGTTTACAACCTGTATGGGAAAGTACCCAGAATCACCCACAAAAATAGATAAAACATAAAACAAAGTTGTATATTTTCTTATTTTTTTATATAGCTACAGAGCCTGGTGTCAAAATGACCCAACACAACACCTCTGTATACAAAGTTGGTGCACAAGTTTTGAAAAAAGCATTATGTTTTATTGAATGTTTACTATGTAATCTCACCAAAATAGGAAAGGTCATCGAAGATGGGGGGGGGGAAAAAAAAAAAGGTTAACTGGTTTTTAAGAGATGCTAAATTGAACCCGGACATAACAGGAGGGTTAAATAAAACTAATAAAACACTAAAAGTTGAAGAAAACAATAAACAAAGAAAATGTGCTGAACAAGCCCAGGTCCTTTCTGGAGAGCAGGTTTCTGTGACATATGGTACCATCACTTCCATAGCACAGCACTTTAATCTAGATCAGGAGAAAGGCTCTTGGAAGTTTGGTTAAATTTTCGTGCAAGGCAGGGCTGTGGAGTGCTGATGCCATCTGAGAGGCAGCCAAACACATCAAGGCATCAACCTGGTGGAAGAGACTGTAAGTATGAAGCCATGTCCCCTGTTGGTTCAATTATTCTCCAGATCCCTCCAACATCGTCTGCATCATAGCGGAACTGGTCCCTGTTTGGTGGAGCATACAGCAGAGTGTGCAACAGGCTGACAATCAAAAGAGTTGAGAAGCTGGTGGCTATTCACTCACTTGAAACTCACTTGACCCCATCAAAGATGGTGCCACACAAATTTAATCTGAGGAGGATTGTCCAGTTTCTTTCTGAAAATGAAACTAGCTGTGGTTGAGATAAATAATTTGTCTATAGGTCAAGTAAGTAAAAAAATGATTTTAACTTTAGTCAAAATAATAATATGTATTAGGAATCATTTTTTGACTAAAATAAGGTTAAATAAGACATGTCTAATTTGCTGTCTTAGATGGAAGGGAATGACTAAAATATATTTTTGCATTTGTGTTTCCTTATTTAATATGCTTTTTGTTAAACTACATTTGAAACAAGACTAGGCAAGCCTAGCTCAGCCCAGACGCCTGTATGCGGGCAGTGAGGACCATGAGACGGCACAGCGGATAGTGGTCTGGAGCATGCAGGTTGGCGACAGAGTGCATCTGATTCTCAAAGGCGGGTGTGGTAGAGTATGTGAGCGGGAGCGAGTGAGGAGGGGAAGCGAATGTCATTTAATAGGAGTGATGAGCACTATTAGAATGTTACCACTCCACAAGCTCCAGTTCACTCCGGTACTGGTCAGCCAAATAAGACCTTTGTGTTGCGATATCAGATGGTGTTGGCTTACTGACTTCATAATAGAAACAGTTAATATTGTGAAATTTCTTAGCCTTTGCAATAAAAAGACATTCTATTATGTGAAAAGGATATTCTTAACATAATGTGCGTATTGTTATTGTCGAAAATAAATGTGAAATGGTGGGACTCGAACTACTGTATTGAACTGTGTCGGCTTACTGATCTCGTTCCTCTGCATAATTCAAACAGTTAATTAATATTGTGAAATCTTTAGCTTTTGCTATAAAAATAACTTTTTTATGTTAAAAGAACATTCTTAGCATAACATGCACATTGTGTGTGTGAAAAATAAACATGAGGAACAGGTGGGGATCAAACCACCAACCTGCTACATGATAGCGCAACACCTTAACCACTAAGCTACAGGCACTTTCACAGTTTGTATCATCGGTAAGACTTAAGCCTCTTAAGCATGGATAGTGTACTTTGAGACGAGGCAATTTTAAACAGACCTTCTCATTGGTAGATTAAAGACAGTTATCCAATGGGGATAATTATTCTTTGAGGGTATGGAGGTATAGGAAAAAGAAGAAGAATAAGGAGAAAAAATGTGAAAATAACGCAAGTTTGGGGCTTTATTGTGTGGATGTGTGGCGTTGTACATTAATTCTGTGTGGTTACATGAGGTCAGAATATACAGAAGTTCATGTTTTTAAGGGCTGTGGTCATTGTGGTTATTTCTGTAGGAAACCCTGAAAAGTGCCAAACTCTCTGTGCTGTAGTTATGGGGCATGCCCCGCCAAGCCGCAACTTGGAGGTTGGCATACCTGCCATCCCAATATTTGTGTATCTATAGCGCCACCACGTGGCTCGATTGGGTTAAAACTTGAGGGGTGAAGTCTTGATGTTACTTTTAATAGACCTACCAAGTTTCTGTCACAGGGTTTTGGAATTATTAGCATTTTTGTGATAAGCCACGCCCACTGAAAAGTTATTGGCTCGTTGCTCTGTCATTTTTGGACCTAGGCGTTAGAAAAGCAATGTATGTATGAAGGCATGTGAGATGAGTCATTCACCAAGTTTAGTGCAACTGGCCAAATTTTGTAGGAGGAGTAGCATTTTAAGTGTTTTACAAAAAATACTAATTAGCAGAAAATCCAATATGGCAGACTTTATGGGTTCTTGAGGAAAATTTGGTTGGCATGAGCAGAGGGACCTGTACACCAAATTCTGGGACTAGGTCAAACGGGGGGCGCATTTCAACACTCGCAATTTACGCATGTGCTTTTCAACCACGGGGGATCAGCCAGCCAGCCAGTCAGTCAGTTACCCACATTCAGTCGTTTAGGCCTGCCCACTCTGCGTACGGGCAAAAAAACAATAAATGTGTTCACATTGTGGTAAACCAACATGTTTGTTGATGTTTCTTAAAATCCATGGGGCCCTATCTTACATCTGGCACTAACCCAAATGCAAGTGTCTTTTCAGACCGGCGCAGGTGTCATTTTAGCACCCCACGCTCACGTTGTTTAAATACCAAGTTTACTTGTGCCTATAGCAAGTGAACTGCAGGTGGGTTGGTCTTAAGATGTGTTAAGGTGTGGCCAGGATAATTTTTGGCGTATTGCTATCTTGAGCCAACTGAAAGCACTTGCGCTAAAACCACCACAAATCTGGTCTTAAGTCTTGTCGCATTTGTTTCCATGTTATTTTAACGGTGCTTATAATGTAAGTGCGTCTACATAGGCGCCGGGTTTATTTTTTACCAGGGGGTGCCCTAAAAAAATTCAGCCACAGGCAAAAAACATTTTTAAAAAACCTTATAGTTAAGTACATAAGCATAATATTTCTGATGTTTTTGTTTCCCATGTCATTCAGTTTGTTTGTTATTGCATAGGAAACACAACCTTAAATGCTTAACGTTAACCCCGGTCCATCATTTACTGTAGCCTACATATTTCAATGAGACAAAGCATCCAATAAACAGTACATCCCATTTTCTGAGACAACAATAGCCTAGAGTAGTCCAACAGAACAATCTGTTACAAGCACACTGACAGGTGATAAAATTGTTCTCGTATCTCTTCCCCCATCTCTGGTTTTACGAAGATATAGCCTGGCTACATTCTAGCCGATTAAAAAACTTAAAAAATGTTTTTACAAACTTGTCCATCTCTAGAGCGCCAGTAGTATGTAGGACACTTCAACAAATGGCGCTTTATTGGTGGCTTGTTTCGCGTTTATTTCACCTGCTTCATGTGTGCATTGAACCAGATTAAACCACCCGTGACCCGCATCAAACTATAACTTTACTCTGTAATACGATTCACCCTGAAATACGATTTGCCTGTGGGTGCCCAGGCCCGAGCACCCACAAGATCGGGGCCTATGGGTGTACACAACGCGCTTACACCCTCCTGTCTGTTACACACAGGTGCACGCACAAGCATGGATAAAAATATCAAGATGACATTGTGAAATAGGGATTCATATTCTTCCCAAAAATAAATTATTTTCTCTCCCAGAATAGATGCACGTTGTCCCTGGAATCCCAGAAAAGTGGGTTTGTTTTAAAGCATTAAGCTACCAGTAAAAACGCGTTGGTCATATTTACATAAGCAGGACATTATAAAACAAGGGAAATATCCATGAACCTATGGGTTCCCAACCTGACAGCTTTAGTGTATTTAGTGTCATCATTAAGGCAAAAGAACGCTATGTTATATGAACCTTGGATGAAGCTTGAATTTCGCAAGGTGAAATGCATTGCCTATGATCTGACTGTTGTATAATCAAACTAAATTTGTTAAACAAGCAGACTAATTTAGCATTTCATAAGGTGAGACAGAAGCCATATTATTGTAGCTTATTTGCGGCTGTTGCAGGTCTTTTTCACGAAATTAAGCCGCATATATTTTCAAAAAGAAAAGTACTGGTGTAAGCTAATGGAAATACTTTCCTGTTTTCCCATTATTATATTTATGGGAAACAGGAAATAGTTTGGTCGGTGTTCAACCGTAATGTTTAAGATTATTATTGTGTATATGAAAACATGACACAATGGTTAATCCGTATAATATTGATCTTAATATTGATCCATATATTTCTTGCTCGCACACTTTAGCCTAGCACCCAAGCAGGTTTCCCCAGCTGTAAATCGCTCTTTTTGCTAAATCCGCCAAGGTGAGAATGCAGGTAGCTTTTAAAGGGAATGGGAGATAACACTGTTACACTTGGGTGTAACATTTATTGCATGTTACACCCAAGACACATAATTAATGAAGAGGCTAAGTTTAGCCCATTTGCACTTTGCGCCTTACTTTGCGCTCAAAATATGTGCGCTCTAACTAGCAAAACTGGAGTTGGACGCGCCCTAAATGCACTTGTGCCGTGCGTTTTAGACCATGCGCTAAGATCGTCAAGATAGAGCCCATCGTATTTGCAATTTTGTTCACATTGTGGCATTCATCAAAGTTTTCGTATCTCAGATTTGTTCATACATACAAACAAAATTTACACCTGCTCAGGACCACGCATCCGTAAATTCAAAATACCGCTAAATGTAGCTTCTGAATGTCAATTAGAGTAGGCCTATGAATTTATTTTTATTTTCAGTTAAATTCACAAGACTAAATATAGCTTTTGACGTGCACAATGCAAACATAATAATTATGACTGTAAAAAGCAAGCCTATTAATCAATTGCAGGCTATGAATTTATTTAATTAAGACCCATAACTTAATTAATGTTCCCAGTAGGCTATACTATTTTTCTGAATTGATTAAATTAAAATGTTATATGATGTTAAATATGCTAATTAAATCACACGTTTAACTAGTGAACAAAAATTGCTATAAAATGACTTGCATGTCTGTATAGCCAGCATTGCAATGGCTGATCTTGTGCTGTTGGAGGAGTTGGCTCCTTAGGAAAGAACGCTGGCTTATTGGTATATGTCAAATTGCTGTTTATTGTGTCAGAGTATTGATTCCTAACTGCCTCTTTCCATCACTAGGGGGATCTGGGATTTCAAATCACCTCTCACACGCACAGAACACCAACAAAATGACAAAATTAATGGATGAATTTTTATTTATTTCCAGGCTGCGAGAAAGACCGTAGCCTAGCGCTTGCAGATGGAGGCAATGCGCTCGTCCAATGCAGAAAGGCTTGAACTTTAAAAGTTTGTGTGACGGGAGATTTTGCATTTCCTGCATGTTATATCCTGCCAGGTCTTTTTACTTTATGACACCGGAAGGGACGATACTAAACTATTTTTTCTCCTTGATTGAACATCTGCTAATAAAACTTAGATTGGAATAATTCTTTCTTTTGCTTTTTCTGGGCCATTTTTACTTTGTATGCACCTTTAAATGGAAGTGATAACTAATCGCAAAATAAAGTGAACGCGCTTGTCATTTACGATGAATCGGAATATGAACACATCTACCTTTCCCGCAAGGTTTGATGAATCCGGCGTAAAATGTCCATACAAACTTGTTTCATACGTAAATGTACGCGCATGTGCTTGTTTCATGAATGAGGCCCAATGTGTGCAAAGTATTTGCAGTGACCCCTCAAATAGGCCCAATACATAAATAACTAAAGACATATTGACGATCTATAAAAAAATATTGTAAATTACCAAAGAATTTCCAAAATGACCTCAAAATTTGTCCAAAACAGAAATAATCTGTTATATATATTACATGGTGAGCCACCTCCACAAGGGCTAGAGATAAGCAAAGTTAGTCGTGCAAGTGGTATCATTCAGACGTATGCCTGTGTTAGAGGGGTGAGGCACATGTCTGGGTTAGAGGGGTGAGGCGCATGTCTGGGTTAGAGGGGTGAGGTGCATGCCTGGGTTAGAGGGGTGAGGCGCATGTCTGGGTTAGAGGGGTGAGGCGCATGTCTGGGTTAGAGGGGTGAGGCGCATGTCTGGGTTAGAGGGGTGAGGCGCATGTCTGGGTTAGAGGGGTGAGGCGCATGTCTGGGTTAGAGGGGTGAGGCGCATGTCTGGGTTAGAGGGGTGAGGTGCATGCCTGGGTTAGAGGGGTGAGGCGCATGTCTGGGTTAGAGGGGTGAGGCGCATGTCTGGGTTAGAGGGGTGAGGCGCATGTCTGGGTTAGAGGGGTGAGGCGCATGTCTGGGTTAGAGGGGTGAGGCGCATGTCTGGGTTAGAGGGGTGAGGCGCATGCCTGGGTTAGAGGGGTGAGGTGCATGTCTGGGTTAGAGGGGTGAGGTGCATGTCTGGGTTAGAGGGGTGAGGTGCATGTCTGGGTTAGAGGGGTGAGGCGCATGTCTGGGTTAAAGGGGTGAGGCACATGCCTGGGTTAGAGGGGTGAGGCGCATGCCTGGGTTAGAGGGGTGAGGTGCATGCCTGGGTTAGAGGGGTGAGGCGCATGCCTGGGTTAGAGGGGTGAGGTGCATGTCTGGGTTAGAGGGGTGAGGCGCATGTCTGGGTTAGAGGGGTGAGGCGCATGTCTGGGTTAGAGGGGTGAGGTGCATGCCTGGGTTAGAGGGGTGAGGCGCATGTCTGGGTTAGAGGGGTGAGGCGCATGTGTGGGTTAGAGGGGTGAGGCGCATGTCTGGGTTAGAGGGGTGAGGAGCATGCCTGTAGGGAGCTGCATTTCAGCAGCAGAAGTAGACTTCCAAATTCTTGGGATGTCCCAAGTTTTGCAATTCACATGGAAAATGAGTTTGAAGACTACCTATAGGCTATAGCTATTCGTTTGTGGATCCGTGAGCATAATAGACATTATTTTGGTTTTGTTTAGTTTTTGAACATTGAATTCCAGCATTAAGTATCATCCGCTTTATGATTTTAAATCTAGTGGCAAACACAGTCACATTTAAAGATGCAGCAACATTTTAACTTTCCCAAATTACAATTAAAATGTAAACTCAATTTAATCACAGTTAAAGTGCGACTGTTTCCATGTTTCAATGCAGCTACTAATTATAACAAACATTTAAATTTTATTCATTTGGCAATCCATTTTGTCGAAGGATAAACTTAAAAGCAGTAAAAGTAAAAAAGGTTTTTTAAAAATAAAAAAATAAAAAGTACGACATTAATCACAATAAAATGTACTTATTGATGATTTACACAAATGATGATACCAGAACTCCACAGGGGTAGGATTTGTATTCATTTATTATTATTTATTTATTATTAAGCTTAAAGAAACAAAAAAAACACTGATATTTTATGAATGAGATGGAAGAGGTGACACATTGAATGAGCTATATTGCTCCATTCCTGAGATAGAAACAGTTCTTTCTTGTGGAATCTTTCCGGAGATATAGACATGCCAACACTGTAGTATCCTTTGCAAAAGGGATAATGCAACTTTTATCATCTTTCACAATTAATCAGCATTATAAATCTATGTGGTGGAATTTTAATTTCAAGAGTCAAGGACATATTACATCACAAAATAGGTCACTCGAGGGAAGAGAGCAAGGGAAGGGAATGTGTTAAGTTGGATCCGAACGCAGCCCAGATTGCTACTTGAAACTGGTGTTGGTGTGCCAGTAGGGGGCAGACTTCCTTCTGGGTCAAGCAAAACTTTATTTTGAAGACGTTATAATCAGGTCCTGATTTGCCGAGGCTGTTATTGTGTGTCACATATTGTAAAGAGCAGGAGGTTCCCCAGTGTCCTGGCTAATACTCTAAAAGCCTGTCAAGTCAGAATTCTAGTTTATCTGGCTGAACAAATAAATCCCACTCCATCTCAACTGATCAAGAATATATTCAGATGAAAAGCAAATGTCACAGTGTGTCAGTTTTGTGAAACATCGTTTTATATGACACTACTCCTGGTCAACACGGTGCTTTCTTTGCATATGTAGCTATGAAATTAAGTTTGACATTTGTTTGGAAACTTGCCTGATTGAAACCTTGCCTGATTGAATTACTCAAGATTACTCTTTCACTTATTGCCCAGAATTAATCAGCATTCACCTTGATTATTCATACAAATATTCATATATTATTAACATTGCCTGTCTGTTGTACTACACCTTGGTGGTGACTGAAGATATGATATGGTATTGATCCAATAGTATATAAATGCATACTATTATTACTAGTATATGTAATATGTTTCCTGTAGATATTTTGCTTTCCTAGTCAATCACTAAAAAGAAGCCTACCCATTATTTGAGTGTGTACTGTCCTTATTTCTCAGGGCAAGTGTTTCCCTTTACCTGCCTGAAACTGACATTTTGTAAGAAATTATAAAGAGGCCAGTCAAACCAGCTTTAAAACACATACATGAATATTACCAATTGCAGGCAAATATACGTATTTAGAAAGTAAGGAGTTTTCTCCTCACCTAATAACATCAATAAAGTGCCTTTAAATTTGATGTTCATACATAGTAAGTTTAGGACACTTTGTTTCCATATCAGATTATTATGCCATCTAATTTGCTTATTTCTTTAACACTGATGTAAACAATCATATTGCAAATAACTGTAGTAAATAATTGAAATTATTTACTTCAGACAAAAATGAAATTGCGTTCATTTTAGAATGTATAAAATATGCCATTGTTACCATTGACAAAAATGCATATAAATTCAGCCAGTGAGCCGGTGAATCGTTACTGTGTAGATGCTATGGTTTTATAGAGCAGGATAAATTTAATTCTTTTGCCTCATCCCATTATGAATAATATGTGCCAGAACAATATGCCACTACAAATCAATTGTAGTAATGGAGTGTGGAAAAGGTTTATATCGGAGTAAATTGGCTGGCAGGGATTGACAATCAAATGATCAATGTGAAAAGTGAAGTATGTGGTGCGTGTTTGACAGATTTGGAGAGCTCTGCATCTTTGAGTATTCCTAATAAGTGTAGCTCCATTCAGGGAAATGCACTCGAAGCAATACGCAATCAAGGAATCTCATTTTCTGTTTTCCTTGAAAAAAAATATTGGCTGGCCCAATAGAGTCAAATATATCACTACGCTACCTGCATGCCCATAATAAAAAGCATAAGATGATAATGCTTAATTCCTATTGGTCACTAAATTACAGGTCTTTACCCAGCCTCTCAATCTCATCTAAGAAGAAGTCCATTTCTTCCTGGGATATCTGAGGGGAGAGGACCACCATGCGGAAGAAGTTGACCCTTCCTTTCTGCGGCTGATAGCCAACCATCATACTCCCCTTCCGCATCATGCGCTCCTTTATGGTTGGTGCCACCTGGTGAGAAAGGAGCGTTACTACAGCTATGTCGCTACCACTCATGGTAGGTTCTCACCAAATCCGGCGACGACGCATTGGTACGCCAAACTCCCAAACGTTTGTGCGTTTGATGGTCGGTGCGATTAGACTGGTTCAGTGGCCTACCAGCGAACATTAACAGCACCTGATTGGTTAGACGTATTTTGCCTTTTATTCCACCTAAACAGTCCATTAAAATACATTTTTGAAAACATTTGAGGCAAGAAATAGGCTATGCAGTTGCTAAATCTTGATTCATATTTGACTGCTTGATCAGAGTTTCACGAGCAACGCCGGACGCATTCATTTGCATAGAGTATTTTTGCAAACTATCCAAATTCAGAACCAGCGATTGTACCACAGTCACCGCGCCACATCCATCATGCACCACACGATCGCATCCTCTACATAGACAATTAATAGAATGCGTTGATTTGGTGAGAACCTACCATCAGAGTTTAAACTGCACATCAAATTCATTACTAAGGGCAGCTCAAAGCTGTGATCTAGCATCACATTTAGCTTTCACACATGCAAATAAACTTAACTGTTATTTGGGGAAGAACAGATAGGAGGAGTGAGTGGTGGTAACCTACCTTTGACAATCTCTCTCTGTACTCCTCACCGTCTTCCACCCCCCTCAGACTCGGGGGTATGAACCAGAAACACACATTCACAAACTGCGGCTGATTTCAAGGGGAAAACAGTGAGTAAGTTAGGGGAATGGAAGAAGAAATTAAATAGTTGCGTAAACCATTCAAAAAAAAGAATCCTTTCCAATAATTAAAAACAAGCAACAAAATATTTACCACAGGTTATCACATAATCTTTTATCGCACAATGCTGTGTATGTATGTATTTTTTGGGGGTTGTGAAAATTCCTTTTTTACCCATTTTTTATGCTAATCGCACATTTTCTCCCCAATTTAGAATGGTCACTTATGCTTACACTGTGACACTCATCACAACAAGCGTGTGCGCTCCTCCCAAACACATGATGTCAGCTGTCGCTTCTTACCACAGTCACGAGTCGAGCTCGCACATATATACAGTGAGCACCATAATTCATTGAACAGTGACAATTTCTTTGTTATTTTGGTTCTGTACTCTAGCACTTTGAGTTTGAAAGGATACAATGACAATGGGGTTGAAGTGTAGACTGTCAGCTTTAATTTGAGGGTGTTTTCATCCATATCGGATGAACCATTTAGAAATTATAGAACCTTTAGTACATAGTCCCCCCCATTTTCGGGCATCAAAAAATATTGGACAGTTTAATATAATGTAGAATAAAGTAATCAATTTTAATATTTGGTCTCATATCCTTTGCATGCCATGACATCCTGATGTCTGTGACCCAACAATATCAAAAGACTCTTGATATCTTATTTTCTGGTACTCCTACAAGCGATACTATAACCTTTCTGCATTTGAATGGATCTCTATGGGAATTGGGGGCTAGAACTAGATTTAGCTGTAAATTACACTGGAACAGTATGGGACACATATAAGCCTTAAACCATCACTCTGCTGCCAGATATGCAGTAGATATGGATGGATCACTTGAAGGGTTTCTTCTCCTGACTTATTTTTCCATATAGTTCAATAGGAAAATTTGTCAAGAGAAACAACCCTTAAAGTGATCATTATCATTGTATCCTTTCAAACTAAAAGTGCTAGAGTACAGAAGCAAAATAACAAAAAATGTGTCACTGTCCAATGAATTATGGTGCTCACTGTAAATTGGAGGGGTATCAACCAGCGGGGTTCACTGATTCACGTTGAGACCCTGTTGTCCTGGCCAACTGAAACATGACCATCCCCAGGTGACGCTAGGGTGAATTGCGCATCGCCCTGCAGGGCCGTCAGCCACAGTTGGCACTGGCACGACTGGGATTCCATACCAAACCGTGGAGCCCATACATGTGCTACACCAATGCCTTAACAGGATGAGTGACCCAGCTTCCCTACACGTCTTTTTGAAACCCTTATTCCTCCAAATTTGAAAGACGCTCGTGCGTCTGATGCTGTAGTGTAAAGGGTTTCACCCACCTCATTAACCAAGTGAAAGCCTTCTCTCTTTTTCATCTCTTCAACAAGGTACCTGCAGGCCATTAACAAGGGGGTCACACACAGACAGGCGGTCAGCGCCAACAAAGATGCAGCAATTACAGATCTAGCATTTATATCAGTATTCTGTACATGTCATAGCAGCCATCCCATACTGTACTTCTGAGTTCTTTAACTGCCTGAGGCCAGATTATGTTTTAAATTGTGTCCTTGCTTGCCCATCCCTGCTTTAAATGAATTGTATGTGTGTGGAAACGGAGTATATGCCTTCTTTAATATGCACAGCTATTACTATTATTATTAGTGACGTCACCTGTTGCTGGAATGGCGACATGTAGTCCAGCTGTCTCTAGTGTTTGTGTTTGTTAATTGGAATGTGTTTTGTTGTATCAAGTTTTTGTCTTTTTTTTTTTTTTTTTTTTGTGTTATAGGACAGGGAAGCAAGCTGATAATTTTTCAGGGCACTCCTGCTGCTCTTTTTCATAATTATTACCAAATTGTCCAGACTGGTTTTGTTTATGGTCGTCACCATGGAGACGCATTCATAACATGTAGGCGTACTCCGGAATGTCAGTTGGAAGTGCAGCGACAGGGTTGTTTTGTTTTCAGTTTGAGTGGCTTGGTACGGGGACTGATCAGGGACTGCAGGGAATCCTCGAAAGGCCATCCGGGAAAAGAGGGAGAGTAGGACGGGGAAGGAGTGAGGCGATGACTATGGAGGCTGAGTGGATTTGACTGGACGGAGACTGTGCGTCCATGGAGGAGAGTTGCGGAGGCTGAGTTTGTGTGTGTCGGCGGGGCTTGGATTGGAGCAGCTGTGATCCCACTACAGCGTGTGAAATGTACTCAAAACCGAAAATAATATCTAACATGGCCTACTGGACAAGACAGTGATCGAGTGGAAAAACTAACGTACATATGTAGCCAGCGAGAAGAACCGCATATTACAAGCAGTACTTTCATATCGAGGACAAAAAAACTCCCATTAGCGAACACGTTTTCTGTAGCTGTTACTACATACTACACTGATACAATTAAAAATGCTGTTACGCTGGGCTGTAATTTATTGTTCAAAGCATCCAGTAAGAAATTGCAAACACCGTTGAGAAGGATATACTGTCCTCTATTGGATAAAACAGTTAAATAAAACTGGAATGATGTGAAACACTTCAGAGCTGCAGGTAGAGCATATGGGGTTCGGTGTGCAGATGTTCCAGACAGTGTAATAACGTTCTAAACTGGTGTGTATTTCTGAAACAGATTGTCCAAGACAATAAGTGACCACTGCATTCTGAAAGGAACATCTCTATGTGTAAAACCAATGGTAGGATTGTATATGTCATATTTAGTAGCCAATATTGATAGTAGAATGACGTGGTATAATGACACAATAATTTTACATGTTTATTTTGCATTTGAGTAAGCAGGGCTTTTCACAGCTTTTTTGGCATACGATCAAGCTATTGTTGGGTTTATCTTGTTGCTATGACGGAATATAAATTTTATATGATGAAGAAATATATTTATGAACTCACACATAGACGCTATTGTCCACTAAGTCATGCATGCATAGGCATAGTTGCAGGCGAGACTGGGTGGGGGGTTGTTTGTTAAATGGACTTGCTATGGGAAAATAGTGACACTTAGAAACTCCGTATTCTGCAGAGTTGTCATGAATCGTGTACTAATAAAGATAAAACATGGAGTTAGTTGTTTCCACTCATAGTTTGGCTGCAGGAGCAACGGATGTGTCAGTTGAGCAAAATCTTGCCGCCGGTGCCATGCCCACTAGGCAACAGCGCAAAGGGGTTAAAGACAACCTTTAAAGAACAAACTGAAAATGTGAAGCAGGGTTTTGCAACCCTGGTCCTGCACAGCTCACGTCCTCCAGCCTGGTGTAGGCTAAGGCTTCAGCTCTCATACCTGGTTTAGGAAGAAGGCCTTCAGTTCAGGTTTGGGGCGAAGGCCTTAAACTCCCGTACCTAGTTTTGGTTGAAGGCTTCAGCTGTCATACCTGGTTTGGGTGAAGGCCTTCAGCCCTCATACCTGGTTTTGGTGGAAGGCCTTCAGCTTTCATACTTGGTTTTGGGGCAAGGCCTTCAGCCCTCAAATCTGGTTTGGGGAAATGCCTTTACTTCTCGTACCCGGTTTCAGGGGAAGGCCTTAAGCTCTCATACCTGGTGTTGGCGAAGGCCTTGTCCACCCGCTTCTCCAGGCCCTGAGTGCCCAATGCTTTCCACATGAGCCACAGTTTGAGGCAGTCCACCTTCCGCCCACACTGCACAGACTTGTCCCCCGTGTCCAGGCTTACGTCATAGAACTTGTCCTGCTGGAACAGGTAGGTCGCATTGGCACAGTGGCACCGTTTCAGCAGGTTCTGGCAGGGCAAGAGAGCACACCAAAAAAAGGATGACAGGATGAGTCGACACATAGATTCCACATAAGTTCCAGATTGTGATGGACTGACATGTTATAATGATAACGGTGGATAACACAAAGTTAGAATCATATTTCCACTGTGGTCTCCCTTATGGGAGAGTCAGACATGACAGGTATGTTTGAAACCACGATTCATATTGGACTTTTGCTCTGGAAGTGTAGGCGTTTCTCCTAAATATATATATTTTTTTCATTTGTTGCATGTGCTTTGCCAGTTTTTATTACCTTTTTGCCTTTCCCTTACAAAAAAGTACATCAAATATTTTTTTGTTTTCTTGAGCACATCAAGTTTAAGTATACATTTTTAAAGTGTATTTTAAACCCCTTTGCGCAGATGCCTTGTGGCCATGGTGCCGGCGGCAAGATTTTGCTCGACTGAGACATTCATTGCTCCTGCAGCTAAACTATGAGTGGGAAAAAGATACTGCACCGACTGAAAGTCGGCGCTCTTACCGTTGTACCATCGCAGCGGCCTAGCATGGCTGTTTTATGAGTTCCTGGTGTAAAACATGTTGAGGAATGGAAGTGGGGTTCTTTGTTACCGTGGTATCCTTGAGCAGGAAGACGGAACACTGCAGTCCCGTCAGAAGCATCTTGTGAGGGTTCCAGGTCACTGAATCCGCCCTAGGGAGCAGACGTAAGATGGGCAGCTGCTTAAGCCAAACCTTTCACCGCAGAACCCCCTAAAACACACAGACACTCAGACGGCAGGACCGGACATCTGAGACCCAGGCTCTTAAAGCATAACTGCGTCCCCACTCTGACACACATTCTAAATGGCATGCTTTACGCTCTGTTTTTAGAGACAAGTTGGCCAGGATTTTTGACAGGACAGCGGATTATACAAACTTGCCACCTAATTATCCCCTAGTTTAACTGGCTAAAAAATTGTTCTCTCCCTCTCCACCTCGGTTGATGTGTGGTGAGTGTTCTGGTGCAGAATGGCTGCCATGCATGACGCAGGTGGGTGCTACACATTGGTGGTAGTTGAGGCCTGTTTTCACCTAATCAATGTAAGTGACCTTTGTTTCTTGAAAGGTGCATGTAAATAAAATTCATTATAATAGCACAGCTGTGTGAGAATATAATTTTTAATACATATAAGATGGCATTTATTCTGAGAACGCACAGATGATGTTTGAGTGTATTGACACACATGAAGGTGGGGATTAGGTGTCTAATTGAATGCAAAGGCATCCTATCTTCCACCCAGGGTCATATAAAGTAAGTGTAGCTTGTTAACTGCATTAAGGAGAAATTGGCCTACACCTTAAAGGGATATTTCACCTTCGTGTGACATTAGCCATTTTGTGGAGCCTACCCCATTGTATTATCATAGCGTAAATACTAGCAACATCAGCCGTCCCTGCTGACCATTAACGGCATCCCTGGTAGTCCCGGTTGTCAGGCTCCCCATTCACCTCACCAAAATGAATCGTTTTAAAGCACAAACTAACTGCGGCGGATAATACATTGATAAAAGAGAACACGAGGGTGAAAAGGTATGTGTTTGTTTTGAGCTTATAAGCTGTTTTAGCTATTAATAGTGGAACTGTTTTTGGATAGGCTACTGTGTAGAAATACAACAAGCCGTAGTTAGATTTTTTTGTTTTGTTATGACGTAGACCTACAACTAATGGTAGCCTACTACAGTTGGTGGATCAAATAGAGCTTGGGAAGTTTGTTGGTTTCTATGGGAACCTGGCACTTTTTCCTCCCATGTTCCAGATTTGGGAGGGTTCCGGTTTTACTCAATGCAGTTATCCAGTTAACTCAATAATCCTGCTTCGTAGCATACCCCCAGTTTTACTCAATGCAATTATCCAGTTAACTCAATAATCCTGCTTCGTAGCATACCCCCAGTTTTACTCAATGCAATTATCCAGTTAACTCAATAATCCTGCTTCGTAGCATACCCCCAGTTTTACTCAATGCAGTTATCCAGTTAACTCAGTAATCCTGCTTCGTAGCATACCCCCAGTTTTACTCAATGCAGTTATCCAGTTAACTCAGTAATCCTGCTTCGTAGCATACCCCCAGTTTTACTCAATGCAGTTATCCAGTTAACTCAGTAATCCTGCTTGGTAGCATACCCCCAGTTTTACTCAATGCAGTTATCCAGTTAACTCAGTAATCCTGCTTGGTAGCATACCCCCAGTTTTACTCAATGCAGTTATCCAGTTAACTCAGTAATCCTGCTTCGTAGCATACCCCCAGTTTTACTCAATGCAGTTATCCAGTTAACTCAGTAATCCTGCTTCGTAGCATACCCCCAGTTTTACTCAATGCAGTTATCCAGTTAACTCAGTAATCCTGCTTCGTAGCATACCCCCAGTTTTACTCAATGCAGTTATCCAGTTAACTCAGTAATCCTGCTTGGTAGCATACCCCCAGTTTTACTCAATGCAATTATCCAGTTAACTCAGTAATCCTGCTTCGTAGTATACCCCCAGTTTTACTCAATGCAGTTATCCAGTTAACTCAGTAATCCTGCTTCGTAGTATACCCCCAGTTTTACTCAATGCAGTTATCCAGTTAACTCAGTAATCCTGCTTCGTAGCATACCCCCATTACTCAATGCAATTATCCAGTTAACTCAGTAATCCTGCTTGGTAGCATACCCCCAGTTTTACTCAATGCAGTTATCCAGTTAACTCAGTAATCCTGCTTGGTAGCATACCCCCAGTTTTACTCAATGCAGTTATCCAGTTAACTCAGTAATCCTGCTTCGTAGCATACCCCCAGTTTTACTCAATGCAGTTATCCAGTTAACTCAGTAATCCTGCTTCGTAGCATACCCCCAGTTTTACTCAATGCATACCCCCAGTTTTACTCAATGCAGTTATCCAGTTAACTCAGTAATCCTGCTTCGTAGCATACCCCCAGTTTTACTCAATGCAGTTATCCAGTTAACTCAGTAATCCTGCTTCGTAGCATACCCCCAGTTTTACTCAATGCAATTATCCAGTTAACTCAGTAATCCTGCTTGGTAGCATACCCCCAGTTTTACTCAATGCAGTTATCCAGTTAACTCAGTAATCCTGCTTCGTAGCATACCCCCAGTTTAACTCAGTAATCCTGCTTCGTAGCATACCCCCAGTTTTACTCAATGCAGTTATCCAGTTAACTCAGTAATCCTGCTTCGTAGCATACCCCCAGTTTTACTCAATGCAGTTATCCAGTTAACTCAGTAATCCTGCTTCGTAGCATACCCCCAGTTTTACTCAATGCAGTTATCCAGTTAACTCAGTAATCCTGCTTCGTAGCATACCCCCAGTTTTACTCAATGCAGTTATCCAGTTAACTCAATAATCCTGCTTCGTAGCATACCCCCAGTTTTACTCAATGCAGTTATCCAGTTAACTCAATAATCCTGCTTCGTAGCATACCCCCAGTTTTACTCAATGCAGTTATCCAGTTAACTCAGTAATCCTGCTTCGTAGCATACCCCCAGTTTTACTCAATGCAGTTATCCAGTTAACTCAGTAATCCTGCTTCGTAGCATACCCCCAGTTTTACTCAATGCACTTATCCAGTTAACTCAATAATCCTGCTTCCTAGCATACCCCCAGTTTTACTCAATGCAGTTATCCAGTTAACTCAGTAATCCTGCTTCGTAGCATACCCCCAGTTTTACTCAATGCAGTTATCCAGTTAACTCAGTAATCCTGCTTCGTAGCATACCCCCAGTTTTACTCAATGCAGTTATCCAGTTAACTCAGTAATCCTGCTTCGTAGCATACCCCCAGTTTTACTCAATGCAGTTATCCAGTTAACTCAGTAATCCTGCTTCGTAGCATACCCCCAGTTTTACTCAATGCAGTTATCCAGTTAACTCAGTAATCCTGCTTCGTAGCATACCCCCAGTTTTACTCAATGCAGTTATCCAGTTAACTCAGTAATCCTGCTTCGTAGCATACCCCCAGTTTTACTCAATGCAGTTATCCAGTTAACTCAGTAATCCTGCTTCGTAGCATACCCCCAGTTTTACTCAATGCAATTATCCAGTTAACTCAGTAATCCGGCTTGGTAGCATACCCCCAGTTTTACTCAATGCAGTTATCCAGTTAACTCAATAATCCTGCTTCGTAGCATACCCCCAGTTTTACTCAATGCAGTTATCCAGTTAACTCAGTAATCCTGCTTCGTAGCATACCCCCAGTTTTACTCAATGCAGTTATCCAGTTAACTCAGTAATCCTGCTTCGTAGCATACCCCCAGTTTTACTCAATGCAGTTATCCAGTTAACTCAGTAATCCTGCTTCGTAGCATACCCCCAGTTTTACTCAATGCAGTTATCCAGTTAACTCAGTAATCCTGCTTCGTAGCATACCCCCAGTTTTACTCAATGCAGTTATCCAGTTAACTCAGTAATCCTGCTTCGTAGCATACCCCCAGTTTTACTCAATGCAGTTATCCAGTTAACTCAGTAATCCTGCTTCGTAGCATACCCCCAGTTTTACTCAATGCAGTTATCCAGTTAACTCAGTAATCCTGCTTGGTAGCATACCCCCAGTTTTACTCAATGCAGTTATCCAGTTAACTCAGTAATCCTGCTTCGTAGTATACCCCCAGTTTTACTCAATGCAGTTATCCAGTTAACTCAGTAATCCTGCTTGGTAGCATACCCCCAGTTTTACTCAATGCAGTTATCCAGTTAACTCAGTAATCCTGCTTCGTAGCATACCCCCAGTTTTACTCAATGCAATTATCCAGTTAACTCAGTAATCCTGCTTGGTAGCATACCCCCAGTTTTACTCAATGCAGTCATCCAGTTAACTCAGTAATCCTGCTTGGTAGCATACCCCCAGTTTTACTCAATGCAGTTATCCAGTTAACTCAGTAATCCTGCTTCGTAGCATACCCCCAGTTTTACTCAATGCAGTTATCCAGTTAACTCAGTAATCCTGCTTCGTAGCATACCCCCAGTTTTACTCAATGCAGTTATCCAGTTAACTCAGTAATCCTGCTTCGTAGCATACCCCCAGTTTTACTCAATGCAGTTATCCAGTTAACTCAGTAATCCTGCTTCGTAGCATACCCCCAGTTTTACTAGTAATGTCAGTCTACAAAGATACAAAAGCAGGTTATCATCATAATGCATCAATCATGACGTCAACTTTATCGTGTGCAAGGATTCTTCACTGAGTTAAAATAACAAAACGTTTTGCCGGATATTCTTTTTCTTTTATAAGGTAATAAATTGTTGAAAATACACTAAATATCAAAACAAACACACCCTCGTGTTCTCTTTTATCGATCTATTATCCGCCGTAGTTAGTTTGTGCTTTAAAACGATTAATTTTGGTGAGATCCCGAAAATGAATGGGAGTGAATGTAGACCCTGACAACCGGACCAGGGTCAGCAGGGACAGCTGATGTTGCTAGTATTCACGCTATGCAAATATAATGGGGTAGGCTCCACAAAATTACTTCTGTCACACGTAGGTGAATTATCCCTTTAAGTTTGTTGAACACTTTGTAACATGTTTGAGCTCCGTGGGCAGCTGTGGTGGCAAATCTTTCCCATCAAACGGCTCCATCCCTTCATCAATACAGATATAATTTTACTCCCGGATTTAGATGGACTAAAATTTGGAGGTTCCAAGTCATTTTTATTTGGCACAGCTGATCCTATAATCCTACTGAATGCACACAGGTGCTTCGAGCTGATTCTCTGGAAATGAGCCTCTAGACTGGGATGTGATGTAACGTTAGGAATGCAACAAATTCTGTGGGAACGTACCTCTCGATTCCTTTAATCAGGTGTCTGTGTCTCTTGGATAAGAGAACGCTGCCCCCCCCAGGCTGCCTTAAGGTAGGGACATGGCACATTAGCCAGAGTTAAGTAACCAATCCTGAGAATTAACCGGTAGCCATTCACTCTCCATTACTTTCATTTTTTTAAAGGTGCTGCATTTTATTTGAATTATATTTTATATGGAGGCATATTAACAAAACAAAAAAAACAAAGGTTCATAATTGAAAACGAAGATCCAATAATCAACACTGGATGTTAATTTCCTTGTTTGGGTGTGCATTATTTGTGCCAAATTTAAATTGAAATGTTGTAGACCAGGGATTGACATCAAGGGCTTTTTTAATGCCTTTTCAACCCAATTGAACATGCCTAATAGTGTGTGTGTGTGTATGTGTGTGTGAGCACAAGGAGGGCACATGCTTGTCTGGACTCTCACAGATGGGTTGTGGAGATTACAGTGAAGAGTGTGCTCAAATACTGTTGATGGGCAGTTAACGAGCATTCATTAATTCAACCTCTGCCACCCATCCAGGAGAGTGCAAACAAGCAAGTGCCCTCCTTGATGCCAAACGCCTCTCTCTCATACACACACACACACACACACACACACACACACACACACACACACACATCGCTGCTTCATATCACACCGTGGTTTAAAAGTCAGTTTTTTTCTTTGTCCTGCCAGTATTACCCTCTCACAGTTGTTATGCAAAGGAAAACAAAAAGCAGTGTGTTCACTTTCACCATTTCTAGCATTTCCTTGTCCTGCCCAGTTAGTCTGACAAAATTGAAAAACGTTTATTAAAAGTTTGCATGAAAAGGTATCCACTTACGTCCACATGCATCCACAACCCATGTTTCTCACAGACATCGGCTATCCTGTCCAGTGGGTCGAAGGAGCCTTGGATGGTTGTTCCCGATGTGGCACTGACCAAAAACGGCACTGCCCCCTGGTGGGCGAGTAGGGAAGGGCCGGGTGATGACACAAGTATACACTCAAGACCATTCTGCAGCACAATTTCACTGATAAAGGCAGCAGGCAAAAACATTAGAATCTTTGGACTTGAATGAAAACAGTTGAGCTCACTTATAAAACATCCAGAGAACCAGAAGAGAAAGCAGTGGTTTTAAAACTCAGCCGATACTAGTTCCACCATGGCAAGATCAGATGAACTAGCCCTTTCTGAGGTCGTAAGCTATATTGAAACTGAATTGACAAGAGTTGGTTTTGGTAAACTTGCCTGCATTCTAGCAAGCTCAATTTTCAGGTCTAGGTCTTCTGGAATCATGCAGCCTCTGGGTGAGAGAGAGGGAGAGGGAATGAGGAAGAGACGGAGAACATGAATCCCTCAGGAGTGTTAAAACACGGTGCTTGTCGCGTATGTACAAGGGGAGGTTGATTGGAGGTCCAGTACCTTTCATCCACATTCACTAGGAAGACGTTCTCCAGTCCGATGCCTTCAAACGCAGCTCCTTTGCACACAGAGTAGTGGCTCTGGACACAGGGGAGCAAAAGAGAGCTGTTAATTTGGTTATTAGTTTATTTTACCCCTTTTTCTCCACATCGCTCCAGACAAACATGCAACAACCTGCCAGCTCTTTATCTTCTTACTCATTCTGTCAATCATGCCCGATGTCTTTTTCACTCACTCTCAGATTTCAAATTCTCTCAATCGCACACTCTCACCCTCTTGCTCGCTCACTCACCCTCCACCCTCCCTCCCAAACTCACCTCCTGTGAAGTGAAGATGGCCAGGCGTGGGACGGCCCACAGCCCTTTCAGTTTGACCTGGGGGAAGGCCCGGTAACGCGCTACATTTATGGCGTACATGTTGGAGACGGAGCCGCCGGGGCAAAATATGCCATCTCCCTCCTCCCAGCCCACCAGAGAGCGCAGCTGGGACAGAACCACGTCCTCCATCAGCACAAACACTGGGGCCACCTCATAGGTGTACCTCAAACACAGAACCAGGAGAGAGGACAGTCACAACCTCTGCCGCCCACAGTGTCTCGCAATAATACTGCCAACCCCCCCGCCGAGCAATAATACTTCACCTCTCCGCAGCAAGAATACTGCCAAA
Organism: Synaphobranchus kaupii; assembly: GCA_029718625.1. Classification (NCBI taxonomy): domain Eukaryota; kingdom Metazoa; phylum Chordata; class Actinopteri; order Anguilliformes; family Synaphobranchidae; genus Synaphobranchus; species Synaphobranchus kaupii. Next base: position 84,807,820 of record CM056378.1, on the reverse strand, counting down.
TGGTGCCCACCGCCCCCCAGGCAACAACACTGCGATACCCTCTCCCACCCACCCCAATCAACAATACTGCCAAACCCTGCCCACACCTCCCCAATCAACAATACTGCCAAACCCTGCCCACACCTCCCCAATCAACAATACTGCCAAACCCTGCCCACACCTCCCCAATCAACCATACTGCCAAACCCTGCCCACACCTCCCCAATCAACCATACTGCCAAACCCTGCCCACACCTCCCCAATCAACAATACTGCCAAACCCTGCCCACCCACCCCAATCAACAATACTGCCAAACCCTGCCTACACCTCCCCAATCAACAATACTGCCAAACCCTGCCCACACCTCCCCAATCAACAATACTGCCAAACCCTGCCCACACCTCCCCAATCAACAATACTGCCAAACCCTGCCTACACCTCCCCAATCAACAATACTGCCAAACCCTGCCCATCCACCCCAATCAACAATACTGCCAAACCCTGCCCACACCTCCCCAATCAACAATACTGCCAAACCCTGCCCACACCTCCCCAATCAACAATACTGCCAAACCCTGCCCACCCACCCCAATCAACAATACTGCCAAACCCTGCCTACACCTCCCCAATCAACAATACTGCCAAACCCTGCCCACCCACCCCAATCAACAATACTGCCAAACCCTGCCCACACCTACCCAATCAACAATACTGCCAACCCCTGCCCACACCTCCCCAATCAACAATACTGCCAAACCCTCTCCCACCCACCCCAATCAACAATACTGCCAAACCCTGCCCACACCTCCCCAATCAACAATACTGCCAAACTCTGCCCACACCTCCCCAATCAACAATACTGCCAAACCCTGCCCACCCACCCCAATCAACAATACTGCCAAACCCTGCCCACCCACCCCAATCAACAATACTGCCAAACCCTGCCCACCCACCCCAATCAACAATACTGCCAAACCCTGCCCACCCACCCCAATCAACAATACTGTCAAACCCTGCCCACCCACCCCAATCAACAATACTGCCAAACTCTGCCCACACCTCCCCAATCAACAATACTGTCAAACCCTGCCCACACCTCCCCAATCAACAATACTGCCAAACCCTGCCCACACCTCCCCAATCAACAATACTGCCAAACCCTGCCCACCCACCCCAATCAACAATACTGTCAAACCCTGCCCACCTCCCCCAATCAACAATACTGCCAAACCCTGCCCACACCTCCCCAATCAACAATACTGCCAAACCCTGCCCACCCACCCCAATCAACAATACTGCCAAACCCTGCCCACCCACCCCAATCAACAGTACTGCCAAACCCTGCCCACACCTCCCCAATCAACAATACTGCCAAACCCTGCCCACACCTCCCCAATCAACAATACTGCCAAACCCTGCCCACACCTCCCCAATCAACAATACTGCCAAACCCTGCCCACACCTCCCCAATCAACAATACTGTCAAACCCTGCCCATCCACCCCAATCAACAATACTGCCAAACCCTGCCCACACCTCCCCCAATCAACCATACTCCCAAACCCTGCCCACACCTCCCCAATCAACAATACTGCCAAACCCTGCCCACACCTCCCCAATCAACAATACTGCCAAACCCTGCCCACCCACCCCAATCAACAATACTGTCAAACCCTGCCCACACCTCCCCAATCAACCATACTGCCAAACCCTGCCCACACCTCCCCAATCAACAATACTGCCAAACCCTGCCCACACCTCCCCAATCAACCATACTGCCAAACCCTGCCCACACCTCCCCAATCAACAATACTGCCAAACCCTGCCCACACCTCCCCCAATCAACAATACTGCCAAACCCTGCCCACACCTCCCCAATCAACAATACTGCCAAACCCTGCCCACACCTCCCCAATCAACAATACTGTCAAACCCTGCCCATCCACCCCAATCAACAATACTGCCAAACCCTGCCCACACCTCCCCAATCAACCATACTGCCAAACCCTGCCCACCCACCCCAATCAACAATACTGCCAAACCCTGCCCACACCTCCCCAATCAACAATACTGCCAAACCCTGCCCACACCTCCCCAATCAACCATACTGCCAAACCCTGCCCACACCTCCCCAATCAACAATACTGCCAAACCCTGCCCACCCACCCCAATCAACAATACTGCCAAACCCTGCCCACCCACCCCAATCAACAATACTGTCAAACCCTGCCCACACCTCCCCCAATCAACAATACTGCCAAACCCTGCCCACACCTCCCCCAATCAACAATACTGCCAAACCCTGCCCACACCTCCCCCAATCAACAATACTGCCAAACCCTGCCCACACCTCCCCAATCAACAATACTGTCAAACCCTGCCCACCCACCCCAATCAACAATACTGCCAAACTCTGCCCACCTCCCCCAATCAACAATACTGCTAAACCCTGCCCACACCTCCCCCAATCAACAATACTGCCAAACCCTGCCCACACCTCCCCAATCAACAATACTGCCAAACCCTGCCCACACCTCCCCAATCAACAATACTGCCAAACCCTGCCCACACCTCCCCAATCAACAATACTGCCAAACCCTGCCCACACCTCCCCCAATCAACAATACTGCCAAACCCTGCCCACACCTCCCCAATCAACAATACTGCCAAACCCTGCCCACACCTCCCCAATCAACAATACTGCCAAACCCTGCCCATCCACCCCAATCAACAATACTGCCAAACCCTGCCCACCCACCCCAATCAACAATACTGTCAAACCCTGCCCACACCTCCCCCAATCAACAATACTGCCAAACCCTGCCCACACCTCCCCCAATCAACAATACTGCCAAACCCTGCCCACACCTCCCCCAATCAACAATACTGCCAAACCCTGCCCACACCTCCCCAATCAACAATACTGTCAAACCCTGCCCACCCACCCCAATCAACAATACTGCCAAACTCTGCCCACCTCCCCCAATCAACAATACTGCTAAACCCTGCCCACACCTCCCCCAATCAACAATACTGCCAAACCCTGCCCACACCTCCCCAATCAACAATACTGTCAAACCCTGCCCACCCACCCCAATCAACAATACTGCCAAACCCTGCCCACACCTCCCCAATCAACAATACTGCCAAACCCTGCCCACACCTCCCCCAATCAACAATACTGCCAAACCCTGCCCACACCTCCCCCAATCAACAATACTGCCAAACCCTGCCCACACCTCCCCAATCAACAATACTGTCAAACCCTGCCCACCCACCCCAATCAACAATACTGCCAAACTCTGCCCACCTCCCCCAATCAACAATACTGCCAAACCCTGCCCACACCTCCCCAATCAACAATACTGCCAAACCCTGCCCACACCTCCCCAATCAAGAATACTGCCAAACTCTGCCCACCTCCCCCAATCAACAATACTGCCAAACCCTGCCCACACCTCCCCAATCAACAATACTGCCAAACCCTGCCCACACCTCCCCAATCAACAATACTGCCAAACCCTGCCCACCCACCCCAATCAACAATACTGTCAAACCCTGCCCACACCTCCCCAATCAACAATACTGCCAAACCCTGCCCACCCACCCCAATCAACAATACTGCCAAACCCTGCCCACCCACCCCAATCAACAATACTGCCAAACTCTGCCCACACCTCCCCAATCAACAATACTGCCAAACTCTGCCCACACCTCCCCAATCAACAATACTGCCAAACCCTGCCCACACCTCCCCAATCAACAATACTGCCAAACCCTGCCCACACCTCCCCAATCAACAATACTGCCAAACTCTGCCCACACCTCCCCAATCAACAATACTGCCAAACCCTGCCCACACCTCCCCAATCAACAATACTGCCAAACCCTGCCCACCCACCCCAATCAACAATACTGTCAAACCCTGCCCACACCTCCCCAATCAACAATACTGCCAAACCCTGCCCACACCTCCCCAATTAACAATACTGCCAAACCCTGCCCACCCACCCCAATCAACAATACTGCCAAACCCTGCCCACCCACCCCAATCAACCATACTGCCAAACCCTGCCCACACCTCCCCAATCAACCATACTGCCAAACCCTGCCCATCCACCCCAATCAACAATACTGCCAAACTCTGCCCACCCACCCCAATCAACAATACTGCCAAACCCTGCCCACACCTCCCCAATCAACAATACTGTCAAACCCTGCCCACACCTCCCCAATCAACCATACTGCCAAACCCTGCCCACACCTCCCCAATCAACAATACTGCCAAACCCTGCCCACCCACCCCAATCAACAATACTGCCAAACTCTGCCCACCCACCCCAATCAACAATACTGCCAAACCCTGCCCACACCTCCCCAATCAACAATACTGCCAAACCCTGCCCACCCACCCCAATCAACAATACTGCCAAACCCTGCCCACCCACCCCAATCAACAATACTGCCAAACTCTGCCCACACCTCCCCAATCAACAATACTGCCAAACCCTGCCCACCCACCCCAATCAACAATACTGCCAAACTCTGCCCACCCACCCCAATCAACAATACTGCCAAACCCTGCCCACACCTCCCCAATCAACAATACTGCCAAACCCTGCCCACACCTCCCCAATCAACAATACTGCCAAACCCTGCCCACCCACCCCAATCAACAATACTGTCAAACCCTACCCACACCTCCCCAATCAACAATACTGCCAAACCCTGCCCACACCTCCCCCAATCAACAATACTGCCAAACCCTGCCCACACCTCCCCAATCAACAATACTGTCAAACCCTGCCCACACCTCCCCCAATCAACAATACTGCCAAACCCTGCCCACACCTCCCCAATCAACAATACTGTCAAACCCTGCCCACACCTCCCCAATCAACAATACTGCCAAACCCTGCCCACCTCCCCCAATCAACAATACTGCCAAACCCTGCCCACCCACCCCAATCAACCATACTGCCAAACCCTGCCCACACCTCCCCAATCAACAATACTGCCGAACCCTGCCCACACCTCCCCAATCAACAATACTGCCAAACCCTGCCCACCCACCCCAATCAACAATACTGTCAAACCCTGCCCACCCACCCCAATCAACAATACTGCCAAACCCTGCCCACACCTCCCCCAATCAACAATACTGCCAAACCCTGCCCACACCTCCCCAATCAACAATACTGTCAAACCCTGCCCACCCACCCCAATCAACAATACTGCCAAACTCTGCCCACCTCCCCCAATCAACAATACTGCCAAACCCTGCCCACACCTCCCCAATCAACAATACTGCCAAACCCTGCCCACACCTCCCCAATCAACAATACTGCCAAACTCTGCCCACCTCCCCCAATCAACAATACTGCCAAACCCTGCCCACACCTCCCCAATCAACAATACTGCCAAACCCTGCCCACACCTCCCCAATCAACAATACTGCCAAACCCTGCCCACCCACCCCAATCAACAATACTGTCAAACCCTGCCCACACCTCCCCAATCAACAATACTGCCAAACCCTGCCCACACCTCCCCCAATCAACAATACTGCCAAACCCTGCCCACACCTCCCCAATCAACAATACTGTCAAACCCTGCCCACACCTCCCCAATCAACAATACTGCCAAACCCTGCCCACACCTCCCCAATCAACAATACTGCCAAACCCTGCCCACACCTCCCCAATCAACAATACTGCCAAACCCTGCCCACACCTCCCCAATCAACAATACTGTCAAACCCTGCCCACACCTCCCCAATCAACAATACTGCCAAACCCTGCCCATCCACCCCAATCAACAATACTGCCAAACCCTGCCCACCCACCCCAATCAACAATACTGACAAACCCTGCCCACACCTCCCCAATCAACAATACTGCCAAACCCTGCCCACCCACCCCAATCAACAATACTGCCAAATCCTGCCCACACCTCCCCAATCAACAATACTGCCAAACTCTGCCCACACCTCCCCAATCAACAATACTGCCAAACTCTGCCCACACCTCCCCAATCAACAATACTGCCAAACCCTGCCCACACCTCCCCAATCAACAATACTGCCAAACCCTGCCCACACCTCCCCAATCAACAATACTGCCAAACTCTGCCCACCCACCCCAATCAACAATACTGCCAAATCCTGCCCACACCTCCCCAATCAACAATACTGCCAAACCCTGCCCACACCTCCCCAATCAACAATACTGTCAAACCCTGCCCACACCTCCCCAATCAACAATACTGCCAAACCCTGCCCACACCTCCCCAATCAACAATACTGCCAAACCCTGCCCACCCACCCCAATCAACAATACTGCCAAACCCTGCCCACCCACCCCAATCAACCATACTGCCAAACCCTGCCCACACCTCCCCAATCAACCATACTGCCAAACCCTGCCCATCCACCCCAATCAACAATACTGCCAAACTCTGCCCACCCACCCCAATCAACAATACTGCCAAACCCTGCCCACACCTCCCCAATCAACAATACTGTCAAACCCTGCCCACACCTCCCCAATCAACCATACTGCCAAACCCTCTCCCACCCACCCCAATCAACAATACTGCCAAACCCTGCCCCCCAGCAACAATACTGCCAAACCCTGCCCCCCAGCAATAATACGGCCAAAAATGGCCCCCCAGCTACAACTGCCCCCACTGTGTGATCTCTCACAGTGACAGTGTTCTCTCACAGCAGTGACAGTGCTCTTTTGTAGTGACAGTCTTCTCTTTTCAGTACCAGGAGGGGTGATAAAGCAGTAACAGCAATATAGTAGAGTTTAGTGTGTGGCAGTATGTCTACCTGCTTTGCTTGCTTGTTTTGCTCTGTTGTTTTTATCTACTCGCTGCCATTTTGTTGTTAAACTAAATCCTGCGGGTGCATGCTTGCCTAGGTGAAAAGATGAGTGTTGACGTTGTTTACCAATGTTTATGCCATTTTTTGTGTTTTAACAGTGACAAGCAATTTGTGTATGTGTACCACAGGTGATAACAACACCCTGTCTGGGGTCGCAGGTTAACTTGTGGGTGACCAGCAGGTCTCTCTCTCTCTCTCTCTCTCTCTCTCTCTCTCTTACTGGCTGGTATTGAGCGTTTCGGTGAGGAATCGTCCCGCCAGGGCGTGGTAATCCACCCCTGCAAACAGCTGGTTGAAGAACAGTGGATGATCTGAAGACCAGAAAAAAAGGAAACATATCACTATGAAAGCCAAGAACCTCCTGACAGACGGGGACATGCGCAGACGAAGACATGCAGGTGAGGACATGCGCAGACGAGGACATGCAGGTGGCAGAGGAGGCCTACTGGTCTTGACGCTGTACTTGGCCACGTCTCGGACACGCCGCAGCAGCTGGTCATGTGACTCTCCGCCATCCCGCAGCTCTAGGTCCAGCATTGTCCGCAGCTCCTCTGGATCCCGCCACTCGCAAACCTGCTGAGAGTGGTGTGAATACGCCTCACAAGTGTCCCAAAACCACTCCTTCCTTCACCTTCTCCGGATCCCTCCCAGCAGTCCAAATGTGCATGTCTCTAACAACATAATGCCATCTGTTTCAGAAAAACAACTGGCCACCAGAGACCGCCTTAGTTCTGTTTTCTATGTTCACTGGTTTATTGTCTGTGTTCATTGTTTAATTGATTGGTAGTTAGGTTCATTTATTGTTTTCCCTCATTCTCACCTCCTTTCATTTGCATTGTCACACCCTCTTGCCTCAAGTAGCCCTCATGTTCATTTGCTCTATGCTAGGTCTGAGTGTTTGTCTTGCCTCAAGTAGCCCTCATGTTCCTTTGCTCTATGCTAGGTCTGAGTGTTTGTCTTGCCTCAAGTAGCCCTCATGTTCCTCTGCTCTGTGCTAGGTCTGAGTGTTTGTCTTGCCTCAAGTAGCCCTCATGTTCCTTTGCTCTATGCTAGGTCTGAGTGTTTGTCTTGCCTCAAGTAGCCCTCATGTTCCTTTGCTCTATGCTAGGTCTGAGTGTTTGTCTTGCCTCAAGTAGCCCTCATGTTCCTTTGCTCTGTGCTAGGTCTGAGTGTTTGTCTTGCCTCAAGTAGCCCTCATGTTCCTTTGCTCTGTGCTAGGTCTGAGTGTTTGTCTTGCCTCAAGTAGCCCTCATGTTCCTTTGCTCTATGCTAGGTCTGAGTGTTTGTCTTGCCTCAAGTAGCCCTCATGTTCCTTTGCTCTGTGCTAGGTCTGAGTGTTTGTCTTGCCTCAAGTAGCCCTCATGTTCCTTTGCTCTGTGCTAGGTCTGAGTGTTTGTCTTGCCTCAAGTAGCCCTCATGTTCCTTTGCTCTATGCTAGGTCTGAGTGTTTGTCTTGCCTCAAGTAGCCCTCATGTTCCTTTGCTCTTATAGGATAATTTCTGTTAGAATAGTGTGGGACTCTGTAATGAGTATATATAATAAATATATATAGGGAATTGGTGCATAAGCAGGTTTATATGAATGTGTGTCTGAAGGAGAGAGCGTGCAGCCAGGCACCGGATGAGCTGACCTGTGGGATTAAAGGTCAAGGGAGTACCTTGGTGGGCAGTTGGTAATAAATATGAGAAAACAAATCATGTAATGACAGAATGTGCGACAGAAGGGAATTCCTTAAGTAAGCAGTTAAGGGTAGGACTGAGAAGATACCCAGTTAAGGATAACCAGATGTGCACATCAATATGCTATAGACATTTTTACGATTGGTAAATAAGTTAGAAAACCTGAAGTAATGCATATATTAAGGAGGTCTCAATGTATGCAGCAGGCGATTGGCCATCGGACCAATAGGAGGGCCTATACATGTTTTAACTGTATAAAACCTGTGGAATAAGGCTGAAAGGGTGTGACTTCATGAACTCACCCGGCTTTGTTAATCACTAATAAAGTCGTTCAAAAATGGCAAGCTCCTGTCTCTGAGAGAATGATTCTGAGAGAAAAAAGACACGACATAGCTTTGGCGTAGTCGGCAGGATTGGAAAAACAGAGGCTGGAAATTCGGAACCGTCTGCTGCTGTGGGCCGGGGGCCGGATGGGTCACACAAGCCAAGGTGATCACCAAAAAAAAGGTAAAAGCGAATGTTCTTCGTGCTAGTTTAACGGGTTGTGTGACTTGTTCCGGGTGCCGCCCTGGCAGTGGACTGTCGAGTAAGTCTCTCCAAATTAAGAACCAAAAAAGTAAATAACTGAGACTGAGCTTGTGATTTTTGAAAAGAATGCATGTGTAATGTGTGTGATTGGGCCTCGAGGGAACTTGTACATATGACAAAAATCTCTTTAGTGGAGTCACGTGAAAAGTCCTGCAGAAAGGGCCTCAGCGGAGCGGAAAGGTGCCCGCAGAGAGCCGGGGAGTCAGGCAAATAAAATCCTGTATAATAACGGATTTCTCTGTATGTTGTAAAGACAGTAGAAAAAAGAGCCTAATTAACAGACAGTAGTCATGTATAATTATAGGTTTTCTATATGTTGAAAGGCTAGCAGAGAAAGGACCGAATTAACAGGTCACTCAGAAGTGAGTGTTGGAACGAATGAAGTAAGATTGAGTGACAGAGTGAAAGTCTCTGTCACAGGTGGAGAGGGGGTGTGAAGCGCTCCTGTTAAGTCTCCATTTAAAAAAGTGTGAACGAGAGTGAGTTTGGGAGAGTCCTGCACGGTGTAATTTGATTGGGTGTTGTTTGAGAGACATTCAACAATCGAGCCGCTGATTGGGCTCTCTAGTACGAGAAGCTGTGTGTGTGTGGCTGTTTGATTCTGGTTTGCCTGCGTTAAGTGTGTTCTTGTGAGTATGGGAGCTTGAAGTATATAGAGTAAGTGAGTGTGTGAGAGAAATCTGCCAGAAGGACAGATTGGTGTAATAGGGTTATAAACCGTATACCTAGACGGAATAATAGTGGAATAGTAGTCAATAATAAAGTGTAATTAAGCATACTCACAAAATAGAAAAATATTTAACAAGTTTTTTAAAGGTACCTTTTAATGCTGTGTGATAATAAATGTATAAATATATGTGAAAGAAGATACGCTAAGAGATATAATCCCCTTGGGTGATTGGGGGTTAGTTTTGAAGTTGGCTTGGCTGTATTGTGCATTATCTCACTGATTATTGTTGTATCAATCCTTTTATTAGTCCCATAATCATTGTTGTGTTTCGAGACGTTTGTTGGAAAATATAGGGTTGTGGAAATTGATCAGTTGTGATAAAGCATATGCAAAGTATATGACTTGGTATATTGTGGTTGGAATTTAGTTGACATTGCAGAAAATACTTGTAATATTGTGCGAATAAGTGTGACGGTTCGACCAAATACCCACAGAATAGGAGGAAACAAGAGATCTAGAATTGTAGAAAATAAAGCTTTAGTAATAATAGGTAAATAAACGGATTGAGCCAAAAAAGAGTCAGTTATTAAAGTATAAAACGGTATTTGGCATTGCAATAACTAATATTTAATTGCTGTTTTCTATAGAAAAATTAAAACTCCACAAAGCATAAAAATAAATAAAAGGGTGATTAAAACGGGAGGTTGTGTATAAACTGCAGCAATGAATAAAACGGCAGTAGAAGTGTTGAGTGCCAAAAACCCATTAAATAAAGAGGAAATAAAGAAGATCTCTCAGAAATGGGAGAAGCGAACTAAAAACATGAATACAAATTGGCCGAAGGAAGGGACTTTCGATTTAAATCTGTGCAAAGAAATGGAAATATTAAAAAAAAATCATAAAGTTAAGCAAAAGGGAAAAAAGAGACAGGAAAAAAGAGAGAGAGAGAAAGAAATAATAAAACTGTTTAAAAAAGAAGGAGAGGAATACTTAAAAAATCTGAGAAAAGCGAGAAAAATCTCGGTAAAGCAAAGTACAAATGTGATTGAAACGCCTCCGCCATACGGGCAATATCCAGTAGTCTCAGGCATCCTGCAGTTAGAGGGAGAGTTTGATATAGGAGAGGGGGGGGGAAACTCTGGAGAACTCCTGGGGCCAGCATAGGAGAAAAAGGCAGGAGAGCAGACCCCAGGGAGTCTCTGGGGGATTCCTCTCAGAACAGACAGAAAGGATTAAGTAAGTTAAATTGTTACAGGGATTTGCAGGAAGCAATGGAAGAGTTACAAGGAAATGATGCATGCAGTACCCCCAGAGAGAGTGCACGCTCTCTGGAGGGACAGAAGTGTGATCTTCCCCTGTCCTATGTTGAACAGGAAAAAATACCTGATTTAGATAATTGGAGTGAGGAAGAGATTGAGGAAGGTAAGGCAAACAGGACAATAAGTGAAAAGGAGTTGAGAGATAGACGGAAAAATAAAGAAACCAGCTAAATATAGCCAGTACCCCATCCTGATAAAAGGAACAACAGGGCATTACGTGCCGTGGGGATCACAAGATATGCTGGGCTTAGTAGAGCGCCTCCCAGACATAAATGAGGGGGCAGGAAAGTGGATAAGGGCTCTAGAGGAGGAGACAATGGGGAAATTATTGGCGGTGGGGGACCTTAAGGCTCTGTTGGCGAGGTTGCTAGGGATGGCTCGAATGGAGGAAGTGCTGATGAAAAGTGGGCTACAGGCAGCGGTAAACACCCCGTACCTTGACGGTGCCAGCTTTGATCAATTCCGTCCCGCGATGTGGCGAACTATGAGAGAGGATTACCCTACCAAGATTGACCCTAAATCACTTAAAGGGGAAGAGGTGGGAGACACCGTAAATCCAGCCAACTATCTGCATAGACAGTTAAAACGCTGGAAGTTGGAAACAGGGCGGAATCCTGAGGGAGATGAACTGATGACAACCCTCTTCCGGACTTCCATAGTGGAAGCGATGCCCCCGCCGGTGAGAAGCAGGCTGGAGGATGTAGTTGGGCTAAACTCTAAAACGCACAGAGAGTTTTGTGATCATGTGATACATGCAGTAGAAAAATATCGTAAAGAGGAACAGAAACTTAAAGACCAAGAGAAAGAGACACAGCGGAAGCTGACACAGCTCCAGCTGGAAGAATTGACAAAAAAGCAGTGGTAAAAGCCGAAGTGCCAGAGCCCAGCCCGGAAGCTGTAGTCTCTTCCGGAGGGCCATCGCGGCTGCCTAACCCTCAGGGCCAAGAGCAACCCACTGTACCAATAATAAATGTGTATGCACAGCCCCAACAGTGGAAAAATAAAACCCCAAATAATAGAATATGCTGGGGATGTAATCAGCTAGGCCATAATAAGCGTGATTGTCCAACATTTTAAACAAATTTTAAAACTTATTACGGCTATGATGCAGCCAACAAAATTAGCCATAATAAAGTGTTAAGCGCAAAAAAGACATTGTAGTGCCCACAGTGTTGCTAAACATACTAATAACAGATGCGCATGGGTTTGACCACTGCGCAAGGGGGGAAGTTATTAGAAAAAAATAAAAATTAAAAAATTAAAAACAAATTAAAAAAAATAACAAGGTTACTGGTCTCCTTATTTACAAAATATGGTAGACGATGCGTTGGCAAAATGCGAAGTGTGTGCGCAAAATAATGTACGCAAAGGCGTAGCAACACCAATAGGGCACATACTGGTCCCAGAAGGACCGTTTAGACATCTTGTCATGGATAATGTGGACATGATAAAAAAAGTAAATGGCAAAAATGGCAATAGTAATAGATCGGTTCAGTAGATGGGTAGAGGCAGTACCATCGGCAGAACAAGGTGCAGCAACAGTGATTAAGTTTAGTCGGAGCCAGAGGTCACAGGAGGGATCAGGACCGAGAGCAGTGTAACACCCACTACTACAGAACCAAACAGTCCTCCAACTTAACACACCCAGGCTAAAGTTGGGAAATTGGGGGGCCATGTTCACTAGAGCAGGAATTATAATAACAGTAGTAGTTGTTATAGTGGGATTAATGTTCTGTTGTGTGATACCTCTGCTGAGATCTTTCCTGATACAGGCAACTGTTAAGCAGATGAATCCAGTTATGAGGTACCACGTGAATGCTGAAGGAGTGGTCCTCCAGGCTGTCAACATGAGGCATGGACTGAGTGATGATGAAGGCTGGCCTGATCTGAATCCAGTACCAGACTGGATCCCACAAGAGCCACACCCAGATACCTCATCTGAGAACTGCACAGACAGTGAGAAAGAGGTGGTATACGAAATACAATGGACTGTATAAGGAGCAGAAGAGGACAGCAGGTTAGCCCGGCTAGCATCCGAGACGGCTAGTTGGTCCACCTACTACGAGGGAGCTCCTCAAGATAGCCAGAAGATTGATTTCTTATTATATAATTACACTACACATAGTATAATCGAAAATTGTATTCTTGTGTATAATTGTATGTTTTTTATTGTTTATTGTGTAACCACAATAATATTTGTTTTTTATTATTTTAATAGTAACTACATAATGCAAGGCTGCCTATGATACATGCACAGGCTTACAGACATACTGAATAAAAATGTGGCTGGAGTGGTGAGTCTTTTACTCCTCCCTCGTCAAGAGTGGGGGGAGAGTTTTGGCTCTAAAACTCCCTGGAATGGATGACGACGAGAAGCACCAGTTGATAAGAAAAAGGGGTTTATTTAACCCGATAAGATTTGGGAAGGTTGCTTTTCCTCATTGTTCATTTTCAGATCTAAATTATTCTGTTGGGACTAAGTAAGTCCCAATGGGGGGATTATATAGGATAATTTCTGTTAGAATAGTGTGGGACTCTGTAATGAGTATATATAATAAATATATATAGGGAATTGGTGCATAAGCAGGTTTATATGAATGTGTGTCTGAAGGAGAGAGCGTGCAGCCAGGCACCGGATGAGCTGACCTGTGGGATTAAAGGTCAAGGGAGTACCTTGGTGGGCAGTTGGTAATAAATATGAGAAAACAAATCATGTAATGACAGAATGTGCGACAGAAGGGAATTCCTTAAGTAAGCAGTTAAGGGTAGGACTGAGAAGATACCCAGTTAAGGATAACCAGATGTGCACATCAATATGCTATAGACATTTTTACGATTGGTAAATAAGTTAGAAAACCTGAAGTAATGCATATAGTAAGGAGGTCTCAATGTATGCAGCAGGCGATTGGCCATCGGACCAATAGGAGGGCCTATACATGTTTTAACTGTATAAAACCTGTGGAATAAGGCTGAAAGGGTGTGACTTCATGAACTCACCCGGCTTTGTTAATCACTAATAAAGTCGTTCAAAAATGGCAAGCTCCTGTCTCTGAGAGAATGATTCTGAGAGAAAAAAGACACGACACTCTATGCTAGGTCTGAGTGTTTGTCTTGCCTCAAGTAGCCCTCATGTTCCTTTGCTCTATGCTAGGTCTGAGTGTTTGTCTTGCCTCAAGTAGCCCTCATGTTCCTTTGCTCTATGCTAGGTCAGAGTGTTTGTCTTGCCTCAAGTAGCCCTCATGTTCCTTTGCTCTATGCTAGGTCTGAGTGTTTGTCTTGCCTCAAGTAGCCCTCATGTTCCTTTGCTCTGTGCTAGGTCTGAGTGTTTGTCTTGCCTCAAGTAGCCCTCATGTTCCTTTGCTCTGTGCTAGGTCTGAGTGTTTGTCTTGCCTCAAGTAGCCCTCATGTTCCTTTGCTCTATGCTAGGTCTGAGTGTTTGTCTTGCCTCAAGTAGCCCTCATGTTCCTTTGCTCTATGCTAGGTCTGAGTGTTTGTCTTGCCTCAAGTAGCCCTCATGTTCCTTTGCTCTATGCTAGGTCTGAGTGTTTGTCTTGCCTCAAGTAGCCCTCATGTTCCTTTGCTCTATGCTAGGTCTGAGTGTTTGTCTTGCCTCAAGTAGCCCTCATGTTCCTTTGCTCTATGCTAGGTCTGAGTGTTTGTCTTGCCTCAAGTAGCCCTCATGTTCCTTTGCTCTGTGCTAGGTCTGAGTGTTTGTCTTGCCTCAAGTAGCCCTCATGTTCCTTTGCTCTGTGCTAGGTCTGAGTGTTTGTCTTGCCTCAAGTAGCCCTCATGTTCCTTTGCTCTGTGCTAGGTCTGAGTGTTTGTCTTGCCTCAAGTAGCCCTCATGTTCCTTTGCTCTGTGCTAGGTCTGAGTGTTTGTCTTGCCTCAAGTAGCCCTCATGTTCCTTTGCTCTGTGCTAGGTCTGAGTGTTTGTCTTGCCTCAAGTAGCCCTCATGTTCCTTTGCTCTGTGCTAGGTCTGAGTGTTTGTCTTGCCTCAAGTAGCCCTCATGTTCCTTTGCTCTATGCTAGGTCTGAGTGTTTGTCTTGCCTCAAGTAGCCCTCATGTTCCTTTGCTCTATGCTAGGTCTGAGTGTTTGTCTTGCCTCAAGTAGCCCTCATGTTCCTTTGCTCTATGCTAGGTCTGAGTGTTTGTCTTGCCTCAAGTAGCCCTCATGTTCCTTTGCTCTATGCTAGGTCTGAGTGTTTGTCTTGCCTCAAGTAGCCCTCATGTTCCTTTGCTCTATGCTAGGTCTGAGTGTTTGTCTTGCCTCAAGTAGCCCTCGTGTTCCTTTGCTCTGTGCTAGGTCTGAGTGTTTGTCTTGCCTCAAGTAGCCCTCATGTTCCTTTGCTCTATGCTAGGTCTGAGTGTTTGTCTTGCCTCAAGTAGCCCTCATGTTCCTTTGCTCTGTGCTAGGTCTGAGTGTTTGTCTTGCCTCAAGTAGCCCTCATGTTCCTTTGCTCTGTGCTAGGTCTGAGTGTTTGTCTTGCCTCAAGTAGCCCTCATGTTCCTTTGCTCTGTGCTAGGTCTGAGTGTTTGTCTTGCCTCAAGTAGCCCTCATGTTCCTTTGCTCTGTGCTAGGTCTGAGTGTTTGTCTTGCCTCAAGTAGCCCTCATGTTCATTTGCTCTGTGCTAGGTCTGAGTGTTTGTCTTGCCTCAAGTAGCCCTCATGTTCCTTTGCTCTGTGCTAGGTCTGAGTGTTTGTCTTGCCTCAAGTAGCCCTCATGTTCCTTTGCTCTGTGCTAGGTCTGAGTGTTTGTCTTGCCTCAAGTAGCCCTCATGTTCCTTTGCTCTGTGCTAGGTCTGAGTGTTTGTCTTGCCTCAAGTAGCCCTCATGTTCCTTTGCTCTGTGCTAGGTCTGAGTGTTTGTCTTGCCTCAAGTAGCCCTCATGTTCCTTTGCTCTGTGCTAGGTCTGAGTGTTTGTCTTGCCTCAAGTAGCCCTCATGTTCCTTTGCTCTGTGCTAGGTCTGAGTGTTTGTTTTGCCTCAAGTAGCCCTCATGTTCCTTTGCTCTGTGCTAGGTCTGAGTGTTTGTCTTGCCTCAAGTAGCCCTCATGTTCCTTTGCTCTGTGCTAGGTCTGAGTGTTTGTCTTGCCTTGCTTGCGCTCGCGTTTACCGTGCTCTCTAGTTCTTTCATTCCATACATTTCGTGTCTTGAGAATTCCTCTGCACGTGGGTCCCTTCCGTACTCTGCTGATAAAACTCACTCTCCTTTTTTCCTTGCTAGCTGGTAGCTTCCACTTACTACACTAACATGCACATAGTAAGACCTAGAAAGACTGAAACATCTAGGAATTGGGAGTGTAATTTCCATTAGAGATATCTCAAATACAGTACCAGTCAAAAGTTTGGACACACCTACTCATAGATTGTTTTTTTGTTGTTTTTTTACTGTTTTCCACATTTTTGAATAGTAAAGACATCAAAACTATGAGTAGCCACCCTTTGCCTTGATAACGGCTTTGCACATTCTTGCCATTCTCTCAACCAGGTAAACAGGTATTCCACAGGTAAACAGGTCATGCTATCACGACTATAAATGGATATCAACAGACTCTTGATATCTTATTTCCATGTACTCTTACAAGCGATACTATAACCTCTCTGCATTTGAATGGATCTCTATGGGAATTGGAGGGTGGAGTTCAACAGAAAAATGAGTCAGGAGAAACAACCCTTCAAGTGATCCATCCATGTATGTGTAGGTGTAGAATCATCCATGCATCCAAATAAAAGGCAAAAAAAAACAGCAAAAGATGATGAGAAAACAGGGACAGGAGCGCAGAGAGCCACAGAACCTAAAATTCTGAGACACAGTAGAAGAAAGAGAGATCCTGAGCGGGGGGGGGGGGGGGGGGGGGGGGGCGGGCACACCTTCTCCTTGTTATCGGTGCCCTGGCACAGCGCCTCCTCCAGGATAATTTGAAAAGCTTCCTTCAGGAAGTGCTGTCCCTCGGCGTGGTCGAGCAGCGGTCCGTTCAGATGCTGACCAACTGCCAGCAAGGGTACTCCGCCATCTACATTTACAAATAGATCAAGTCATCAATAGTATAATTCATATATATAGTTTTATAGTCTTCTTAATAGTTTTTAATATATATAGAAAAGTACATCTTGTTAGGAACCGGCTTCTTTCTCAATAATAAGTCAGGACAATGCAGGAACTCACTCAACACAACGAACACTTTACTAGAGTTTAAATAAAAGTTTATTGCAAATCACACCGGCCAGCGGGAAGATCACCAAGACACAGCACAAACTGCGGTCCAGCAACCTTCAATGCACTGGTCATCTAGCCAAGCTTATATACCCTTGGAGGCCTTGAGCTTGACGCACATGTTTACATCATTGGTGAGGGCCTATCTTCTACATGTTCCCAAATAACACATGGTTTGTTCGTCAACACACTTCATTAGTCACTACACGTCACACATCGGGGCGCCTTGATGTACGGACAGGGGGAAGAGGGGGGGGGGGTGCGATTCTGCCCCCCTCCCCAGTCACAGAATTTACACCCCAGGCACCAACGGCCAGCCCTCACCTGCAATTCTAAATCATTGTTTAACACAGACATGTCTAACTAGGCTTACAAGGCAAAAACTGTGAACCATCAGTCTACGTGTATATAGTACCCGGTGTGGGTACTGTAAATGCTCATGCATTTCAGTCTTCTTCTGCAAAACTGCCATGTGAGTGTTAAATAAAACATGAAAATCTGGGACACAATCGATAGTAGTATTCAGCACATAAATCTGACAAAATTAACTTATCTATGCCATAGTAGATATAAGAGGAAAATTAATAATGTAGTACTGTTAAGAAGCAAATGGGTTAGGGGATATAGGCCATTTTAGAGAGGGGGATGTAAGGGAGGTCCCCATTAGAGAGGGGACACTTAGGGAGGGTCCCTTTACAGAAGGGACAGTAAGGGAGGTCCCTTTAGAGAGGGAACAGTAAGGGAGGGGGACAGTAAGAGAGGTCCCTTTAGAAAGGGGACAGTAAGGGATTGTCCTTTAGAGAGCGGACAGTAAGTTAGGTCCCTTTAGAGAGGGGGAAGTAAGAGAGTGGAATTTAGAGAGGGAACAGCAAGAGAGGTCCCTTTAGTGGGGGGGGGGGGCAAGGAGTGGACCTTTAGAGAGGGGACAAGAATAGAGGTCCCTTTAAAGAGGGGACAGGAATGGAGGTCCCTTTACAAAGGGGACAGGAATGGAGGTCCCTTTAAAGAGGGGACAGGAATGGAGGTCCCTTTAAAGAGGGGACAGGAATGGAGGTCCCTTTACAAAGGGGACAGGAATGGAGGTCCCTTTACAGAGGGGTCAGGAATGGAGGTCCCTTTAGAGAGGGGACAGTAAGGGGTGCCTTTAGAGAGGGTGAGGCAAGGGATGGACCTTTAGAGAGGGGACAGGAATGGAGGTCCCTTTAGAGAGGGGGAGGCAAGGGACGGACATTTAGAGAAGGGGAAATAAGGGAGCTCCCATTTAGAGAAGGGGAGGGTAAGAGAGGGTCCCATTATAGGGCAGCTTACTAAGAATTCAGCTGTTTTTCTGAATTTGTTTCAGCTCCTGAAAAGCTTAAGCTTTGAGAATACAGCCAAAAATAAAGAATTACACATTAAGTATGCCTTATGGGCCTAGTTATTTTAAAGGGTATTGTTTCTAAGGTAAACACATTGAAAATATTATTATGGATGGAACTTAGTGGGAATTTGTTCTGTGACCTCATCTTCAGCACCCGAAATGCAGGTTTGTCATAGGATTAACACTTCGATTGTGAATAGGCTACGCCTAAGATTATTGCAGGGTATTATATTTCTTATATAAATTTCAAATAGGCCTATTCAGTTGTAGCCTTTTCATTAGCGTAACTGTGCAGACCTTTCTGTATTTCGCTCCTCCCCTCTATTGCCGCGACAAATCTTTTTTGTCACTGACGTCAGCCTTGCAAACAAAGCACAACCGCGAGAACCGGTGAAAAGTTTGATTTTTTTTTTTTAACGTCCAGTTGACTTGGCAACTCTTCCCGCATTTAAACATGCAGCATCTCAATTAGCTGACGAATAGCTATAATTATAAATATATAAATAGCAACACCACTCTGCAAAGACGATTTAGGCTACAGCCCGTTCATGCACCGGCATAGAAAAATGAAAATGTGTATGCAACTTCAACTCATAATGATGCAGATGACTGAATACACTCTACAGTCATTGCTAATTGATTCAGTAAAATTATATTTGGGAATTCATGATTCCTTTACCTTCACGATCTCCGGATCCTTGCATATGTTCGGTTAAAGTAGCTTCGGCTGCATTCATTGCTGTTGGTATCCCTGGATTGCTTCCCAGAATCGGTCTTGATACGGCTTCTCTGGGACGTGAATTACATTAACTGTCATTCAAGGGATACCACGCCTCTCTCTTCTAAACCCCACCCACGCCAAAACACGGCCAAACGTTGGAATAAATATTTGAAACTGAAAAAATAACATTGCAAGTAAAAGGAGCTGATTAGAAACGGAAAATAGGAAATGTGTTCGAACAAAATTAAAAAGCAAATGATTTTTACGGCATTAGCCTATGTTCGAATTCTACAAAATGTAATGGATTTTTCCCTTTCAGTTACTTTTCCCTCGCTCCATCCCAGCAAACAGTGGACGTCCCAGGGACGTCCCCTTTTAGTCCCCTCAAAGTTATGATGTGACATTTCCTAAGGATGTCCTAAAAACATTACTAGGACGTTATTAAAATCCTAGGAAGGTCACTGTTTGGTTACAATATGACATTTACTTTAAATTTTTCGGGGACGTTCAAGCAACGTCCCTATGTGGTTATGATATGACGTTGTGCTCATAACATTCATGGGGACATTCAGGGACGTTCCTGCAACGTCTGTTACCTGGGTATATTTGACCTAGGTTAATAGTTTCACAGGTGATAACTAAACAGAACACAAGGTTTAAACTTTTTTTTTTTGAAGAATATTTGTATAATACACAAATGTGCAAGCTCTGGAGGCATAATTTTGCTGTACAAGCAGCTTTTGAGATGAATTTTATTCTCTCACTTTAGACCACAAAGCCCTCAACGTCCAGATACCCTCCACTGTGAAGCTGGCAAGTCATCAGAAACTTCCACGGGTATTTATCCTGATAACCTGGAGCGGTATCCACTGTTCCAGTCTGCAATTTGGGGAATTCTGATTGATTGACCTGGTCACTTAGATTAACATGACCCTTGTTTTCGAGGATAATTCGCTTGAGCCACAGCATTATCTGATCAGGCTGTTGTCTTTGTACGGTCCTGTGTGCTTGTTCTTATAACTTTAGGTTCAATGCGCTTGTACGTTTGAGTACACAAACTTATATACCTACATATCACAGTAAAATCAGATAAAGCTGTCACTGGTTAACATGGCATCCCTTTGACAGAATAATTAAATCAAGTATGGACTTTAGAGTTCTTCGCCTGTTCAGGCGCATGCGTCCGGGAGATAACGACTCACGTGAAGAGATCAGAAAAAACTAACTGTGCAAAAGAAATAGCCTTTTTGTTTTTTCCAGTTCAACCAAATAAGAAGAACGGTGAAGAACACTGTAGGTGAGACAGATTCTCTCTCAGGACCCTGTTACTCAAATAAACCTGCTGGTGATGCAAGTAAAGGTATAAGATGCAATTACATCATCGCTCACCCAATTCCTCCTAATGCAATGGGGCAAACAGGTCAAACATTTTCCAAATACAATACACAACTGTATGTGTCCATGGCCAAAGCAGACGCCTTCTTAAAACATGCATAGACTTATGCATGACTTCTGTCACTAGTGAGAGATGTGCAGACATAATGCAGATGTGGTCACTAGTATTGATTCAGCTGGACAACACTATTTGTCTTCTCAATGATCAAAAGAGCCAAGAGTACATCTGTGCTGGGCTGTATTTGGCCCCGGCCCACCAGTTCAGTAGCCCTGGTCTACACCTTTCTTTAGGAGTACAAGTCCAAGGAACACAGGGACACTTTACATACATATCTGTAGAAAGAAATCCAGCGCTGTGAGGATTATATCTCTGTGTTTAGAACAAAGTGTTCACATTCATCTTTCATGGAACCCGCTGACTCAGGGTGAAACAGTGTGATGTGTGACTGTGTGGAACAGCGACACTGGACTGTGTGGAACAGCCATGCGGGACTGTGTGGAACAGCGATACTGGACTGTGTGGAACAGCCATGCGGGACTGTGTGGAACAGCGATACTGGACTGTGTGGAACAGCCATGCGGGACTGTGGAACAGTGATACTGGACTGTGTGGAACAGCCATGCGGGACTGTGTGGAACAGTGATACTGGAATGTGTGGAACAGCCATGCGGGACTGTGTGGAACAGCGATACTGGACTGTGGAACAGCCACTCGAGACTGGGTGGAACAGACTGTGTGGAACAGCGATACTGGACTGTGTAGAACAGCCATGCGGGACTGTGTGGAACAGCGATACTGGACTGTGTAGAACAGCCATGCGGGACTGTGTGGAACAGCGATACTGGACTGTGTTAGAACAGCCATACGGGACTGTGTGGAACAGCGATACTGGACTGTGTAGAACAGCCATACGGGACTGTGTGGAACAGCGATACTGGACTGTGTGAAACAACCATGCGGGACTGGGACAGCGATACTGGACTGTGTGAAACAACCATGCGGGACTGTGGAACAGCAATACTGGACTGTGTGGAACAGACAAAAAAAATTTAAGATTGAATATTGTCACTTTCTGCCGACTATGCAGTTCTCAGGCCTGGGTGGGCATGAAAGCTATAATATTCAGGCCATGCCCAAGAGCCTCTAGTTACGAGCAGACTCGGAAATGCAATCACTGTTTAGCAAAACAAATTACAGCTAAATAAAAAAGAAAGTACGTGGTGCAACCATGACATATGTTTGAGCCACTGAACTAAAGAAGGTCCATTCACATAATAATACTAACGTTAATCTCAGAGACCAAGGGGCAAATCCACAAAAGGATTGCACAGCGTTTGCCCGGGCAAACCCTGTGCAAATGAGTCAAAAAAATTGCATCCAATCCACAAAGCACATGCAAAGGCTGAAAGGTATAGCAAACTACACCGACGAGCAAATAGCTCCACGGCTGCACCCGTCTCATTTAAATGTATGTAAATTAGGTACTTGCCTGCAAAATTGCCCCAAGGAAGCCTTGCGTGTAATCCACAAACACCATGAGCTAATTGCCACACACAGTTAGAGAGGTGCAAATACCACTTTTGAAAAGCAGGTATTAACCGGACGAATTGGATGATAAACCTCTTAAGGCCTATTTTGTCGCGAATTAGCGACAAACCGACTCTTTTCAGAAACGGCCTGATATGAATGTGCATTGAATAATATAACACAAAACCTCTATTTATTTTTTCTTTTGAAAGTAAATTCCGTCCATAAGGGGATTTAAGGGTGAGACATAACCGACTGATATTTCTGGAAAAAAAAGTGTGGTCTGTCATTTTCATTAAGAACCAATCTGTGTCCTGAAATATGGAGAAAAGCCTGAAACACTTTTTGCAACTGACTCCCAAATATGGTTTCTCTCACTTGGGGTGAGATTCCGCAACTGCAATTTAGCTGCATGTCTCTGCACCTCGTTGGTGAGGACATGCAACTCGGTTTCAGAGAAAATTTTAATTTGCGCTTTCTCTCTGCCATTGTCGTTGATATTGTGTTCTTGGCACAAGCCAATATATAGACTGCCACATGGCTAATTGCAATCATCGGTGCAAAGTGCAGACAGGTGGCAAATTTGTGGGCGTGTTTGCCCGGGCATATCATTGGAGCAAAATCTTTTGTGGATACCGTGGTAAACTGGTGAGGATTGCTTTTGCAATCTCTGTATTAACTTTGAGCTAATTGCCAGGAGCAATCCGTTCTTTGTGGATTTGGCCCCAACTGTTTCAAATAGTAACATTACCGGTACAGCGCAGGATGAGGGCATATTCGCACTGACCCGATCGGAAAAATTGAGCTGAAGTTTTGGGTGACAGTTATTGTTGACGCCTGTAGTTATAACTACCCTGTTGAAGAAAAAAAAAACATAGAAACCAATAGGAAATTTTCATAACGGTTTCCATCACATACCATCAGCTTTTACATAAAATACCATCACAAACCATTAGATACCAGTAGGATAAAATTGGATCACCATCAATGACCATTAGATTTCCATTAAATGTTATCAGTGTTATGTGAAACATCTGCAAGAACACTTTCTCCTCCATTTTCACCATGATCTCTGAATGCAGTCAAATGAATAGTGTAGATCCTGAACATCATCCAGGTTGGAAGATGCCCTATGAGATTAAATCTTAGTTGAATTGATCAAATGTTTGCAATTCAAAAAATTTAACTGAGCAGAAAAGGCAATAAATAGAAAACAAAGTAAATTATTTTTAGAATTATTTGGTTTTATTAAAAAATATCTGTCAAAAGTATATTAAACAGTTGCATCCTGTACTAAATTGTGAACATTGCAGGCCTGATACAAAATGAATCCATTTGAAAATATAGTACCTTTTCACACAGAGAAGATATATTTTCTGAGAGTAGCACAGTTTTGGTTTCAGGGCAATGAGATATGGGCCCACAGTGACAATTTGTGGAGAAGTGGCTTTGTAAAGGTTTAGAGGGGCGTCAGGAAAGGCAGGTTTTAGAATCTAAACTTGACCACTCGGGGGCGATAGCAGTCTATTGATAGTGATTACCTTACTGGAAGAATATTATGCACAAACGATCTGTTATGATGTCATAACTGATATGAGAACTGATATTCACTTGCCCTACTTTGCTAAAAAAAAAAGAAGTAAATAAAAGCTGTGTCTAGTGGGAACAGAACATGAATTAATTATTGAAATTAAAACTTTGTGTCTGGTAACATACAAGGTGTAACAACCCACTGTCATTGCGGAAAGAATGGACTGCGGAAGTCGCTGACCAACTTAAAAACACACACACAGGGTAAAGTAAGGAATGAGAGCAAGCGAGAATGCCCCCTGCAGTCGAAGAGTAGTAGTGGCAGATGCTCAGGCAGGGTCCAGGAGGAAGTCGACGCTCTCAGGCAGTGGGGCGCACTCGTCCGCAGACAGGAGCGCATGCAGGCGGGCGGCGGTGGCGTCCCGCCGCTCCCTCATGCGCCACGCTCGTAGCATGGCGAACACCCGCTCCACTTGGTTGCTCGGGTTCTCCTCCTCTATCTGCTCCAGTCTCACCGTGGGGATCTCCAACGCCACCCTGCCCAGCTGCTTCCAGTTACGGCCTACGCCGCGCGCCACCAGCATCATCTGCTTCTCCGTCACCATCCCCGACCCTGGGTGGAGGGGGGTGGGGGTGGGGGGAGGGTGTGGGTGAGGAGGAACCACAGAACTGTATAAGAACTCACAGGTTGGTCAGGGGAGTCTACACATGAACCATAAAACAGAGCATTCCAAACTTGTTTTATTCCCAGGGCCCCTAAAATAGATGCACGTACAGCCGCAATGAAACACTGTACACTGTTATGAAGGCTACAATGCCCCAATACCAGCCATTGTAAAGCTAGCAGGTCATCAAAAATCTAAATATCTCAAATATCCTTCATTTCACATAAAAGTGGGCTGATTGAAAACATACACTAAAATTGAAATAATATAAAAAACAAAGAGAATTATTAGGTTCATAAATTAAAGAAAAATCTGAATATTACCTTCATATTCATATAATTTCACAGATGCATGAATATGTACATTGTCGTGCTGTTATTATAATAATGAAGGCCAAATACTACCGCATTGTTAAAAACAAATAGCACTCTCCATGAAGTGTCTCCAACACTCACCAGCTTCGCATTTCTGTTTCTTGCTAGAAATATCAACTACCTTCTCTTCACTTTTCCTCTTGGTGTTGGGTTGTTCTGTAAAAATTAAACAGAAAATATAGAAACTTGATCAAGTGACTCAGAGCTGGGAGGAACGTACTAGACAGCAGCTCCTGAAGGCCCCTGCAAATCTGGTGCGGTATTTATACATTCTTTTTTGTGGGGGTGGGTCATTCAGTCTAAGAGGTGCTTACTCCTGAACTTAGAGAAACATACACTGCCTGGCCAAAAAAAAGAGTTGCACACTCTAATATTTAGTTGGACCGCCTTTAGCTTAGATTACGGCGCGCATTCGTCGTGGCATTGTTTCGACAACCTTATGCAACGTCACAACATTTATTTCCGTCCAGAGTTGCATTCATTTTTGGCCGAGATCTTGTATTGACGGCGGGAGAGTCGAGCCACTCCGTACAGTCTTCTCCAGCACATCTCAAAGACTTTCAATGGGGTTAAGGTCAGGACTCTCAAGGCCAATTCATGTGTGAAAATGATTCCTCATGCACCCTGAATCACTCTTTCACAATTTGAGCCCGATGAATCTTGGCATTGTCGTCCTGGAATATGCCCATTGATGAAATAACCTGGTCAGTCAGTACATTCAGGTACTCAGCTGACTTCATTTTATTGCTGCATAACGTTGCTGAGCCTAGACCTGACAAATTGAAGCAACCCCAGATCATAACACTGCCTCCAGACGCTTGTACAGTGGGCACTATGCATGACAGGTGCAACGGCAACTTTTTTTTTGGCCAGGCAGTGTATTTAGACTAGCGCTGAACGTTCCTCAAATTTTACCACATATTTTACTTAATTTCCCACTCACCTTGGGGAAACTCCACCTGCTCCAGGATGACGGACAGCTTGGGGAAGGTGTTCTTCGTGTCGGCTTTCTTCAGAAACTCCAAAAAGACCTCAGCGGGGCCCTGCCCCTTCTGGATGATGCAGTCCAGCAGTTCCCGAATCTTCTCTGATGGGTCAGTCAGCGCTTTTACCCGCCGGTACTCCACCAGGGAGAGCAAGAAGAAGGAGTCGGCGTGTTGAAGCACGTGGTCAGGATCTGCACTCAGGGCATCGATCAACGCAGGCTTGGAGCTGCGCAACACAGCAGCGCCACTGGCCAGCGTCTCCACCATGGTTGGCCGTTTTTAAAGCACGCTCCTGAAAGATGACATAAGGAACAAACTTGCATTCACTGTCAATTTAAGCCCTTGCCTTAGCCGTACCCTAGTAAGGACAAATCAACACACTTGTTCTCATGTAACACCTTGCAAACTGTATCTCGTGGAGACTGTACTGTAATTATCTCTACAAATATCATTATGATGCAGAGTGGGGTATTTGCAAAGAGCTCGTCTGGTGGATATGGAAACAAAACCTTGGACTCCTACTCCATATAGCAATATTACCACTGCCAAAAGGGTAGGGTTTATTCAATCTTCACACTGGACACAAACTGCTCTTTTAAAAAGTGACTAATCTCTTTCTCAGGAATGCAGATATTGAGTTCTCTATCTTTGAGCTACCAGCTCTTGATACTGTTTATCACACCATTTTAATGGACAGAGTTAGAAAAAATAGATTGTGCCCTCAAGTTGGGCATTTAGCAGATGCTCATCCAGAATAACTTGCACAACTTTCTCATTTTTACAGAGTATAGATAAAGAGATTCAGATAAAGCACCTTTCTCAAGGGTACAACGGCAATGTCCTACCTGGGAATCGAACCGGCAACCTTTAGGTCACTAACCATTTATTTTCTATTTATGTGTCACTTACCTGACCATGTTATTCTTAATTTCATAATTTATAATATTATGATTTTAATCCATGTTATTCGTTAATCATTTTTAACATTCCCTTCAAAAGTGCCTTACCGAAATAAATAAAAATGTTTCCAATTAAATACAGCTTACTGAATGCAATCTTAGCACTCTTATTGTGAAATATTTGGTAATATTGGTAATATATTGTCCCAGAGATTTGAGCAGCATGGACAAAAAGTGGTTGAGACAGAATGTCATACATGGTTTTATTTCACATCAGCTTAATCCAACAATTCAACTGCTACCAGGGATGTTTTTCACCAAAACAAATAAAACAAACATCCTGGCCTCACTACACAAGCTTCTTTTTATAATTTTACTCACTTTTAAGGCAAGGTTTTGTCGAGCACCAGAATACAGATCTCTTAAAAGCAAACACCCCACGGCACTCGCATTGATCCTCAACAAAAGACCTCCTCACTGACTCACCCACACATTTTATGAGGGAACAAGGAATTCGCCAGAAGAATTTTCGAGATTTGTGTCCTTTTTTGTAAATCACTTTAAAGATCGATTAAAAACACCGTGCTTTCAAACTTGTTTAAACATTTGAAACTGTGTAATTGATTTTATTCTGTTTTATTTATTTATTTTATAATAACTTTATGATGTAGCCATGTCCTGGAACAATACACTTCTAAGAAACGCGCGCTGTCTGAGTAATATTATAATATCATTATGGAAAGTGGCCGTTGGATTTTGATGAGTGGACTACTTCAGCTCTGTCACTCTGTCATCAATCTAGTTGTTGATAGTTTATTATGTAGGCTAGTGAACATGGGGGGGGGGGGGGGATAATTATATGAAATGGTGTTGTCTTGGCCTGCGAAAGAACAAAAGAATCAAGTGACATAGGTTTTTGTTTTTTTCTTCAAACGACCACTCAATTTCAAGTGCATTGTTGAACGTCCTTAGCAAATTAACTTCGAAAAAGAAGAGTAGCCTAAGGCCAAGCTAATTATGCAACTTACTTAGCTAACATTCAGTGCCGTGAACTTACAGCTAGTTAACGTGTTAGTTGAATTGTCGCCTAGC
The DNA here is from genome assembly GCA_029718625.1 of Synaphobranchus kaupii. NCBI lineage: Eukaryota > Metazoa > Chordata > Actinopteri > Anguilliformes > Synaphobranchidae > Synaphobranchus > Synaphobranchus kaupii. Next base: position 84,779,932 of record CM056378.1, on the reverse strand, counting down.
AACTTGTAAAATGATCTTTCCATGCATTCTAAAACCACTATCAGTGCAGTATGAATTCGATTAGAATGAATTAGCACAATTACGACCACCACTAACATTACCTGTCCGAAAACACATAGGCCTACACGATAAATAACGTTAGCTAACTAGTGACAAGCTAGTGTGCCTGCCGTGTATAACTTGTTTGCTATGTACAGCTTCCAGGAACTCCAAGGCAACTATCCTACCGGCTAGATCTATCAGTTAGCCAACTTGGTCACCAGCTAGGCCTACAGTTCATTATTAGCGAAGGTATATCATAGGTAGCTACATCTACTAGTGAATTTGCGAGTTGCTCTCAGAACCGACACCAATCTGAAAGAGTTCAATGAAAATAACAACATACTTTGATTCATTTAGGAAAGTCAGGGTTGTTTAATTTCCCGAAAACAACAGCTGCATCTCGATGCTTTGCCGCATGAAGCGAGCGCCAGTAAGAATCAAACTTCCGGTGGAGTTTCCTGCGCAAATTTCAAAATAAAAGCATTTTATGCTTTTAATAAGCATATTATAGATCATATTATCAAGTTATAAAACAATATAATACATGACTGGCATGTATTACTGGTCTAGTAGGCACAGAGCAAGTTCATCTAATTGAAAAAAAAACAGCCGAATGTATTAGGCTACTTATTACTTTTTACAGTACAGAGGTATGTGCTCCCAGAATGTGACGTGTAAACCTGAAAACTGAAGAAAAGACGGGTTGGGCATTAAGAGTTAAATCCCATTCGTTCAAACAATTATTAACTGAAGGTTTTTTTTTAGTATTGTACAAATTTTATAAACCATTACTTTGACACCTCCTGTCACAGCAGGGGTCATCTTGCTATTATTAATTATTATAATTATTATTATTATTGTTGTTGTTATTATTACAACAACAACAACAACAACAACAACAACAGTATATCCAGAGCAAAGCAACACGGATCTTTCACCACAGATTCTGTAGCTTAACCAGATGGTCAGCTCTATGTTCTACTCTGAATATGCACGAATGGGCGTGGCCACAAATGATATTGTGGAAATGGATGTTCTTTTATTACACGCGCAATTCTTCACAAATACTTATCAACTGTAATCTAGCACCGGAATCACCCTCTACCAAACGGGAATTCCTTCTTACAAATAAAGTTATTATTCTCATTAGTCAGGAAGGAGAGAGGAAGGAAGGAATGCAGGAGTTGACCATCCTGTTAGTCTGTAGAACTTGTGCTCATACCATTCAATAGAAGCTTGCAAACTGACATTTCTTACACAAGCTGTCGTCCAATAACCATTACTTAGGACAGTGTACAAAGTATAAAAGTATGCCAAATATAATTTCAGCATATAATTGATTGTAAGGGGAACATGCTGGATTGCCTGTCTGAAATGTAGGTGCCATAACCCCTCCTCTTTTTGACAGAGTTGGGTGCCAGGCTCCCATCAAACCACAGTGGCTTCTCAGACACCTGGTGCAGCTGCCAGGATGGGCGCAGGCTGCTCGTGGGACGGTGTCTGAAGGGTGCGGAGACAGCTCATTTCCCCCATCAGTGACTCCACGGACCCCAGACCAATCTGGAATCATGTCTGTAATCATGTTTTGGCTTGCATTAATCATGACCCACAGTGTCTCAGCATTTAATGAGTTAGCCCCATCCAGTCTTATAACAGGAACATGGGCAGGAACCTGCCTCTCTTCTCCAGAACATGTAAGGGGGAGTGTAAGGTTCAGAGAACCAAAGACCTGTTAGCCAAAGCTTCCCATAGAGATCCATTCAAATGCAGAGACGTTATAGTATCGCTTGTAAGAGTAACAGAAAATAAGATATCAAGAGTCTTTTGATGTTGTTGGGTCACAGACATCAGGAAGTCATGGCATGCAAAGGATATGTGACCAAATATTCAAAATGATTACTTTATTCTATATATAAATGCAGGAGTGCCAATAATTGTGGCACACGTAGTTTTGTTAAAAATAATTATTCTTTATATTTCTTTTTTTTCCTCATAATAAATTTACTTCAATTAAAGGTTGGATTTTTCTCCCGACCCAGACTCCAACTCAAGAGAGTATTGGTTACAAGGCTGATTCCTTAAATGCAATGCTATAGTCTTATAGTCTTTACTTGTTTAAGGAATTCACCCAGATTCACAAGGACTGAAATCTGCCATCTGCTACACTAAAATAAAGAAATCTGTATTCTTGAACTGTGTATGTTTTTTTTGAAGAAGATGGATATTTTCAGCTAATGAACACAGCTGGAATTTGCAGCCAGCACACATTATAGAAAAAACAGTACGGCATACATACAGGTATATAATTACCCTTTTTACCCTCATAGTTATTTCTCTCTGGTCGACTGCCACAAACTTGTGAAATATTAATGGCAGCCTGATAATGGCTGATTACTTTACAGTTAAATTTCACATTGTGAAGTTCATGCAACTATGAATTCTGTGATTTTAATTTAATTTAGAAAAAAATGCTATAAAAACTGTATTGCTTTGCAAGTATGTTCAAACATGCATTCATCCTGAATATATACTGCATTTTAATTGTCACAGGGCTTTAACCATGAATATGTGGTGTTGTGTTGTGTACGAGGTCATTGCCACTTTAAGACCATTCACAGCATACCACTGGACATTTACGATCCGGCCCATAGTTTGAAGTAAACCGGGGGAGGTTGGGAGTGGGACGACACAAGCCGAAGGATGCAAGGGGAACGGTTTGCTGACTTGTGGGGGAACTTAGTTTGTGAGAATTTGTCATTGTAACTGCCGAGAAAAGAACATCATCGCGGCCTTGTTTCAAATCTGAGTAAGTGCCCGCGCGGTTATCGATTTCTCGACATCTGTAAAAGTAAGTAGGCTACAATGTTTGAGTTATTTTGCGTACCGTCGAGTCGGCAAATTAAGTAGCCTACCTTAATACTGTTCCTGTAAACGCGATGTTAGACAAACAGGTAAATGCTATACGTGGGAGAGGCTTTTTTTGCGGCTTGTGCGTGAAAAAAATTAACAGACATAGCCTACAAAAAACATACTTTTTTTGTTGTTGGTTTTTTGCTCCCACGTCTGATGGTGTAGTTATGTGTTTCTGGGTGTTACTAGTTTCGTGCCTCTTCTGAGCACAAACAGCTGTTTGCAGCCAGACTATTTGGGGACATTGTTTGTCTGTACTGTACAGAGGAGAGCATGTGGGTGTTTCAAAATCCGCACAGGATACTGATGCACGTTAGTGAATCCTTCACCGTCTACATCTCCCAGGCGGCACCTGCAACACAGCACGGCACGCACGCACCTGCAACACAACACGCACCTGAGTGAAGCGTGGGCAAACTAGTCAAACGAGTCCCGTTAGACTTCTGTACGGCTGCGTGCTTTAAAAAAGTGTAGTTAGTCTAAGCACCCCCGGGACCATGTAGATTATGTCTGTGCAGATACAGTAGCTATTCTGTACTTTCACCTGTTGAAGCGATAGTAGTCAGTTGGTTTCTGCCTTGTTACAACAACTTGCTGGAAGCCAGCGACAGGATCTTGCGGAGCTAATAGAGGAATATACACTGCCCGGCCAAAAAAAAAGTCGCCATTGCACCCGTCATGCATAATGCCCACTGTACAAGCCTCTGGAGGCAGTGTTATGATCTGGGGTTGTTTCAGTTGCTCAGGTCTAGGCTCAGCAACATTATGCAGCAATAAAATGAAGTCAGCGAAGTACCTGAATGTACTGAATGACCAGGTTATCCCATCAATGGGCATATGCCAGGATGACAATGGCAAGATTCATCGGGTTCATTTTGTGAAAGAGTGGTTCAGGGAGCATAAGGAATCATTTTCACACATGAATTAGCCACCAGATTCCTGACCTTAACCTCATTGAAAGTCTTTGGGATGTGCTGGAGAACACTTTACGGAGTGGTTCGACTCTCCCGTCGTCAATACAAGATCTCAGCCAAAAACTTATGCTACTCTGCATGGAAATAAATGTTGTGACATTGCATAAGGTTGTCGAAACAATGCCACAAGAAATGCGCGCCGTAATCAAAGCTAAAGGCAGTCCAACAAAATATTAGAGTGTGCGACTTTTTTTTTGGCCGGGCAGTGTATGTTCATAGCAATGGGTTTGAGCTGATATTATTAGCTAAACGTTTCCTGGATGTCTACCCGTCACATTTGGCATTATAGTCCTACCTATATTGCTGTTTAAAGGTATTAAGTAAGTTCTCTGTGTCTCTTTATCTGTCTCTCATCCACTCTCTTTTGGTACCATCCTAAGAATCTTTCAGATACGGTCAATTTTCTGGAGGTGATGTAATCGATGTAGAATCCAAACAAATGGGCCCCACCCCTAAGAATGCTTGTTTCACACCTGGGTGGCAGTGTAGTACAATGGTTAGGTATTACTGGGCTTGTAATCTAGAGGTTGCAGGGTTTATTCCTAGATGGTGTACTGCTGTTGTTCAGGGTAAGTACCTTTCTCAAGGGAACTGTTTCAGTACATATTCAGCTGTATAAATGGCACTTTCTAAAGGAGCAAAAAAGAAAGTATAAGCTGCGTAAGTTGCTCTGGATGAATTTGTTGGCCAAATGTAATGAAGCATAATGTAATGTAATGTTATAGGTTTGGTGACAGCTGAGTTGATAAAGAGCCAGTAGTCCCGGCTCTATCATGTGCTTTACCTTGGCTGATGAGGAGTGTTCTCTCTGCATAATGCACGAGTGTAATTACTGCTAGCCAGCATGGCGGAGGAGGTAACCTGCCCAGGGGTACTGACATTGCTATGGCCCAAATATGGGACACAGCCCACCGACGCCTGCGACAAGGACCAGATTCTCTAATGTTGCTGGGGAGGGTTGTGAGGAAGGGCAGGGGTTGCTTGTGGCAGTTTGGGAAGTCCAACGCTCAAAAAACAGGTCAGAAAAATTTCCACTTTGGGTTGAAATATGGGATCTCCCAGCTGATACGGAAAGTTTGAAATACAAAACCCGGCGCACAGAATGTTCTGCGTGATGGCATTCCTGATGTGACTTTTTGTAATAGGAGTTTTGGGGTGGAGCCTGGGCTTTGGATGTGGTTGTCGGGGAAGTGAGGATTTAGTAAAAATGTGTTGTTTTTTTTTCTGAATCCAGCAGTTCCAATACTCAATGCCCTTGTTAAAATGTTCTGAATACTGAACACAAGTGATATTGCATGCTAAAACTCCTCACTTACATTTACACTTACACCTACATTTAAAATATATTTAATGGATTTAATTTAATAATGATTTTAAAAAAATTACAATAATCAATTAAATCGCTAATTTCGTTGATAGGTCAGTCTAACAGTCACCTGGTGGAATCAACCAACAAGTCAAAACCAAGTCTAAATCAGGTTGTAAGATTAAATAATTGTATTAATTGAAAAACAGTCAGTTTGAATAATGAGTTGGAGTCATACATTCATGAATGAATCTGGGCTCACTACTTATAATTTACAAAAAACCAGAACTGAATTGAAATTACCAGTAAAGAGAGAGAGAACGTTAAACCAGAACTGATTTGAAATTACCAGTAAAGAGAGAGAGGCCGATAAGCCAGACCTTGCCAGAATATTCCAGTTTCAGCGCCTGCAGGAACAAAAGAAAAGCAAGCTATAAAAATTCAGATGCCGTGAGTTTACACGACCAAGGAACCGCCGCCGAAAATAAAAGAGGAAAAAAGAAACTTCTCCAAGACTCCAAGAACCGCTGCAACGCCAAACTCAAACTGAACTAAAAACCAAAAACTGAACTGGAACTTTTTCCTTGGCCCCCCTATAAGTACCTTACTCAGCAGGGAGAGGATGCCTGTCGTAATTGGGTTAAGCTGTGGAAAAAGTGCCATTTATGAAAAGGACATTCAATTATTTCAAATGGGTGTCACAGATTGGCATTCAAACTTAGTCTGAAAGGAAACCATGAAACGTATGTATTCTAAGCCGCGCTGGGCCCTAAATAGTTTTTTCTTCTGGGTCTCCTCAGAGGTAAGAGAACTCTCGCCACCCAAGATCTATGCATGGAAAATGAGCTCAGGACAGTTCCTTTGATATAGGGAGAGGGGAGAGAAAGAGAGAAACAAAAACAGGCTTCACTGCAGTACTCTTATAGTCCATTCAACCAGGCCAGGCTACTTCATAATAATAATGTGATATTGTATGGGCCATGAACAAGTTCGCCATACCAATTATGTTGTCTCTCTCTCTCTCGAAGGCTGTAATTTAAGAACAACATATCCGACAGGGTGGTTATATCCGAGCCTAGGGGTTCATTCCAATCATTATTTAATCCTTCCTCATCTCCTTGGTCCTCGCCTGACCCGGACATCGATCGAGGTCCGCCATCTTTAAGCGCATTCCAAACTGCTAAATGCTCCTCGGAGGAGCGAGGAGGCCCTTGTCCATCCCCGTGCGCAGCTCGGTTTCTGTGTGATGACCAGGCCAGCCTGTACAGGAAGACGCCAGTGTTCTGCATAAGGGAGTGGGGGGTGAGATTTGCGAGCCAAACACAACATCCTGTCTCCTGCTTGTTTTGCTGTATGTCATTAGCATTTGGGTTTATTTGTTTGTGCCTTCAGTGAGATACGGGTCATTTTCCCAGTGAGTAGAGCTGCAGGGCAGACAAGGGGAGTCTGACCCCCTACCGCTATGAAGGGACCAGGGAGAATTAGAGATGGGGGCACCACAAAAACAATAATCAAATATAGCTGCAAGCAGCGATTTCCGGGGACCGTGCGGCATTAGCGGCATTTGTGAAACGCAGAAACCGAAAAATGGTAGACAACTCTAGACAGGGTTCACCCAAAATGCAAATATTTGTTTCTAATCAGGGGTTTTGCCATTGCTGATGGTATCTTTACCCGATCCGGTAAGGGCTTGCGTATTAAGTCTTTTAAGTACAAGTGAAATGGTGAACAGTTAATACTGTTACATTTCTTAACTTTTGCAATAAAAAGGTGTTTCTTAATGTGAAAACAACATTAAAAGAAGCATAGCATTTGCACAATAGTTTTGCCAAACATTAACCAAGCCATTGGTACCAAGCCGGAATTGACCACATACACATGGAAAGCCAATACTGTATCCACTAGGCCTAAGCAGGTTAACAGAAATGAGGAGGCCAAATAAGACGTGTGTGTTGCGGTATCACATTGTTTTGGCTTACTGACTTCATAATTCAAACAGATAACTGGTAATATTGTGAAATTTCCTAGCCTTTGCAATAAAAAGAACATTCTTACAATGACGTGCACATTGTGTGCCTCAAAAAAAACTAGGGAACAGGTGGGGATCGAACCACCAACCTACTACACGGCAGTCAAATGCCTTAACCACTAAGCTACAGAAACTTTCACAGTTGGTATAGTAGGTAGACGGCCTGTTAAGCAGAGATAGTGTACTTGGCGGATGGCATACCTGCCATCCCAACATTTGTATTTCTTTAGTGCCACCACGCAGATTGATTGGGTTAAAACTGCAGGGCTTGAGTCTTGATCTAACTCTCAATCAACCCACCAAGTTTCAGAACTTTATATCAAACGGTTTTAGAAGTACTAGCATTTGTGCGATAAGCCACGCCCAATGCAAAATCCATTGGCTTCTGATTCGGCCAAATTTTGACATACGTCTTACTAAAGTAATGCGTGTATGTAGGGAAGCGGTTTCAATACCTTGAACAGGTTTGGTGCAAATTGGTCAAATTCTGTAGGAGGAGTAGCATTTTAAGTGTTTTACAAAAAATGCTAATTAGCGGAAAATTGAAGATGGCACACTTCATGGTTTCTTGAGGCAAATTTGTTGGGCAGGAGTAGCGGGATGTATCCACCAACTTATGTGACTGTAGATCAAACGGGGCGTCGGCAGTGGGCGTGTCAATGATTTTTAGTGAATTTTTAAATATTTTCTTATATTTGAATCTATATAGCGCCACCACGTGGCTCAATTGGGTTGAAACTGTAGAGGTCAATTCCACATGTTACTCTTAATAGATCTACCAGGTTTCATAACTTTCTGTCAAATGATTTTGGAATTATCAGCATTTTTGTGATAAGTCACGCCCATTGAAAATTCATTGGCTCGTCATTCGGCCATCTTTTAAAATATCACAATTTTGAATATAAATTTTATGAAGCATGGTCTAAGGAGTTCTTGTTCCACGTTTCATGTAAATTGGCCAAATATTGTAGAAGGAGTAGTATTTTAAGTGTTTTACAAGTAATGCTAATTAGCGGAAAATCCAATAGGGCTAACTTGATGGTTCCTTGAGGAAAATTTGTTCAGTATGAGCAGCCGGACCTCTATCCCACATTTTGTGACTCTAGATAAAACGGGGCGTATGCAGTGGGCGTGTCAATGATTTTTAGTGAATTTTTAAATATTTTCTTATATTTGGATTGATATAGCGCCACCACGTGGCTCGATTGGGTTAAAACTGTAGGGGTCTATTCCTCATGTTACTCTTAATAGATCTACCAGGTTTCATAACTTTCTGTCAAATGATTTTGGAATTATCAGCATTTTTGTGATAAGTCACGCCCATTGAAAATTAATTGGCTCGTCATTCGGTCATCTTTTAAAATATCAAAATTCTGAATATAACTTTTATGAAGCATGGTCTAACGAGTTTGTCTACCTCGTTTCATGTAAATTGGCCAAATTTTGTAGGAGGAGTAGCATTTTAAGTGTTATATAAAAAATGCTAATTAGCGGAAAATCCAATATGGCTGACTTCATGGATTCTTGAGGCAAATTTGTTCAGCATGAGCCAAGAGACCTGTACACCACATTTTGTGACTCTAGGTCAAACGGGGCGTCGCCAGTGGGCGTGTCAATGTCACAATATTTACACGTGCACTACAGCGCCACCAACTGGCCTATCGCCACGAAAGTCGGTGTGAGCTTGTATGATGACAACTTCTAACTATTTGCCAAGTTTCATGCTAATCAGCCAAGCGGTTAAGGAAAAACTCAAAGAAGTAATAAATGAGTACATTTAAGCCAAAATGTCGGCAAATTCAAGATGGCGCCCACCAAATTAGTAAAGTTATATGATCCAAATCCGGCTCTTTGTCACTGTAGCAAGTTGCACATCTCTGCAAAGGAACTGTGATTTTTAGTGAATTTTTGTATATTTTTTAATATTTGGAACTCTATAGCGCCACCACATGGATGGATTGGGATAAAACTGTACATGTCTAGTCCTATTGGCACTCCTAACATAACTACCAAGGTTCATAGCTTTCTGTCTAATCGTTTTGGAATTATTAGCATTTTTGTGATAAGCCACGCCCAGTGAAATTTCATTGGCTCGTCATTCGGCCATATTTGAAAATATCAAAATTCCAAATATAACTTTTATGAGACATGGTCTAAGGAGTATGTATACCAAGTTTCATCTCAATTGGTCAAATTTTGTAGGAGGAGTAGCATTTTAAGCGTTTTACAAAAAATGCTAATTAGCCAAAAATCCAATATGGCGGACTTTATAGGTCCTGTTGGCAAATGTGTTCAGAATGAGCAAATGGACATGCATACCAAATTTTGTGAGTCTAGGTGAAACGGGGCGTCGGCAGTGGGCGTGTCAATGTCAAAATTTTGTCACGTGCACTACAGCGCCACCAGGTGTTCAATCTGCGTCATAATATAGAGCATTCAAGAGTTTGGGAATCCCAACAAGCGTGCCAAGTCTGGTGATTCTAGGCCAAACCAGCTCACGGGAATTTTAGGTGAAAGGGGAGAAGAAAAAAAAAAGAATCAGAACAAAAACAATAGGGTACCTGCAGCTTCGCTGCACGGTCCCCTAATAATTACTCACAACCTGCATCCACGTAGTTACCTGGATCAACAGTCAAGCAATTATTTAACTGAAAAGTCAATACCAGTAGCCAGAGTTAATTATTCCCAATTTTATTTTGTGATAGTAGACTGTAATTGTATCATAAAAGGAGTATGCTGTGAAGCTAATTGTTACAAATGCTTCATTTAAAAACACTATCTAATTTCATTAAACAAAACTCATGCTCAGCATTTTCTAACATCCACAAATTATTTTAACTTTCAGGTAAAATGTACTCTGTTATTTGTGCCTGAATTCAAGGTACATTGATGACGTAAAGAGGGATTTGCCTCTTAGCATATTCTTTAAATGACTAAATTGAGTTGACTAAATTCAACTCTGACTTACCTACATTCCCTGACATGACGAGTACTTTTAGATTATTATGTAAAACTTAATAAAAAGATAACTTTGGGGTTGCATTTGCTGGCGGATTATTCAGATATTTGACACTTGTTATTCAAGCAACAACAACAATAGACCAACAACCAGTTTAACGGTAAGATTTCAGCCCCCTTTGCTTCCAGCTCCACAGTCACCACTGCTTAGACTTTACATAGTCAGTGTTCTTTGAATTGGGTTCAAATAATATGTGGATATAATAAAATGCATCACAGTTTTTTGATTTTAAAAAAAAAGGAAAAACATAATGCGATCACAAAATAAAGTTGGGAATATATTACTCTACTGATTATTCAGTAGATTATTGGCTCTATTGTTAATTCAGGTAGTTACACAGAAATGGGTTGATTTAAAGTGATTTAAGGGTATGTTATCAGCCCCCCACCCTAGTTGGTGCTAAGTACTTTTAGATGCTGCTGAAGTCCCTCATTTGTGTGGAGGTTATTTCAACGGGGCCAATGCAGGAGGATTGTGTATTTTCAGTGGGGTCGGAAAAATGAATGAATGATTGTGGACAGTTTCAGGTAAATTTTCACCTCTAGGCCCACTAAAATGACCACCCAGGGGTCAAGGGGAAACCCCCCTTTATTGCTTGTACGACACATGGCTATTTAACACGTTAATATATACCTGTAGGAGCGTTCCTAAATCATGTCGTTACGTCATGGACCAATGAGACCTCTAGCTATTAGATTGCAAGCATTTAAATATTACAGTGATAACAGACACAACATTACCACAAATGCACATGGTGTTTTCGTAAAGCTTTAAAAGTAAGACGTATGAAATTATAGGAAATAAAGACAACATGTCTTGGCAGGGGGATGGGGTGTTATATTTAAAAATTTTTGTAGGACCTCTTGGGACTCCCTCATGGAATCCTGTGGGTATCTGGACCCCTGTTTCAGAACCACTGGCCCGTTGGATTGAAGTAGGCTAATTTAGGTGAATATGAGGTAATGTATCTGTTATGCTGAAGCAAGTGTATATGAGTGACCGAGAGCTGATGCAGCTGTTTTTGCTGTGCATGCAATCCTGAGGATGAGTTCTTGTGTACATGTGGTGCATGTCCTATGTCACGCACATACGTGCACAGTTCACAGTGTCACATTATTTGTCCTTTAGTTGGAAGCAATTATAAATCATAAAGCATTGTGCAAATATATTTTTCATTTCCATTATTCTTGTAAATGAAACCTTGGGAATGTCTCTAAAATAGTGTGGTTTTACTGGATTTTCTCTACTGACCACAATGGCTATTTCCAGAGCCTTTCAGTGTTAGGAAAGAAGTTCATCCCAAGAGTCATGAGAGATTTACTTTTTTATTTTGTTGTAAACACTGCCTCCCAGTGGTGGATATGGTATTGCGCTCTAGTTTGTGGAATTACTACATCTGGACAATGGGTGTCTCTACAGGTGTTAATGTGTTGCTGTGTTTGCATGGTGCTGTGACACTTTTGGTACATAAATCACAAATTACTGTTGTTTGTTTGTAGATTTTTGCCTCCAGTTACCACCCATTACTAATTTTCCTTTAGGGAAAAGTATACCCAATTTTTTATTATTATTTTTTAAACTTTTAATTCCCCAGTTTTCTTGAATTGACAGCTAAAATAATGTATGCTGCTGGGCGGCTAATCCGGCTCATCTTTATTGTGTGGTATCGAATCTGGACTGTGCCAGTTCCAGCTGTGGTCAGCAGCCCTGAAGTGTGACAAACAATTGGTACGTGCATTGTCCATGGCTGCATTCGGATCCAACTCAACACATTCCCTTCCCTTGCCCTCTTCCCTCGAAAGGCGGGTTTCAATCAACCAGGATTAGGGAATCTCATCCGGAACTGGCAACCCCTGCTGGCTAATCGGGTGCCTGCAAGTTTGTCTGTTGACCTGCACATGATCGGTCTTCCTTTGACTCGTGTCGATGGCAGCCCAACTTGTCAACTGCCCTGTGGAAAAAAAGCAACATGGCGTACATTGGAGGAGAATGCGTGCATGGATCGCATGTAAAAATGGAAGGTGTTTTAAGGGTGCAGATTTGCTTTATGCGTGGCTCTCTCCTTTTGTACAGCGTTGCTCTCCTTTGGTACAGTGTACAGTACAGTGTTGCTCTCCTTTGGTACAGTGTACATTATAGTGTTGCTCTCTCCTTTGGTACAACGTACAGTACAGTGTTGCTCTCCTTTGGTACAGCGTACAGTACTGCTCTCTCTTTTGGTACAGCATACAGTACAGTGTTGCTCTCCTTTGGTACAGCATACAGTACTGCTCTCTTTTGGTACAGCGTACAGTACAGTGTTGCTCTCCTTTGGTACAGTGTACAGTACTGCTCTCTCCTTTGGTACAACGTACAGTACAGTGTTGCTTTCCTTTGGTACAGCGTACAGTACTGCTCTCTCTTTTGGTACAGCGTACAGTAGTGTTGCTCTCCTTTGGTACAGCGTACAGTACTGCTCTCTTTTGGTACAGCGTACAGTACAGTGTTGCTCTCCTTTGGTACAGCGTACAGTACTGCTCTCTTTTTTGGTACAGTGTACCGTACAATGTTGCTCTCTCCTTTGGTACAACGTATAGTACAGTGTTGCTCTCCTTTGGTACAGCGTACAGTACTGCTCTCTCTTTTGGTACAGCGTACAGTACAGTGTTGCTCTCCTTTGGTACAGCGTACAGTGTTGCTCTTTCCTTTGGTACAACGTACAGTACAGTGTTGCTCTCCTTTGGTACAGCGTACAGTACTGCTCTCCTTTGGTACAACGTACAGTACAGTGTTGCTCTCCTTTGGTACAGCGTACAGTACTGCTCTCTCTTTTGGTACAGCGTACAGTACAGTGTTGCTCTCCTTTGGTACAGCGTTACAGTACAGTGTTGCTCTCCTTTGGTACAGCGTACCGTACAATGTTGCTCTCTCCTTTGGTACAGCGTGCCGTACAGTGTTGCTCTCTCCTTTGGTACAACGTTACAGTACAGTGTTGCTCTCTCCTTTGGTACAGCGTACCGTACAATGTTGCTCTCTCCTTTGGTACAGCGTGCCGTACAGTGTTGCTCTCCTTTGGTACAGCATACAGTTCAGTGTTGCTCTCTCCTTTGGTACAGCATACAGTTCAGTGTTGCTCTCTCCTTTGGTACAACGTTACAGTACAGTGTTGCTCTCTCCGTTGGTACAGCGTACAGTACTGCTCTCTCTTTTGGTACAGCGTACAGTACAGTGTTGCTCTCTCCTTTGGTACAACGTTACAGTACAGTGTTGCTCTCCTTTGGTACAGCATACAGTTCAGTGTTGCTCTCTCCTTTGGTACAACGTTACAGTACAGTGTTGCTCTCCTTTGGTACAGTGTACAGTACAGTGTTGCTCTCCTTTGGTACAGTGTACATTATAGTGTTGCTCTCTCCTTTGGTACAACGTACAGTACAGTGTTGCTCTCCTTTGGTACAGCGTACAGTACTGCTCTCTCTTTTGGTACAGCATACAGTACAGTGTTGCTCTCCTTTGGTACAGCATACAGTACTGCTCTCTTTTGGTACAGCGTACAGTACAGTGTTGCTCTCCTTTGGTACAGTGTACAGTACTGCTCTCTCCTTTGGTACAACGTACAGTACAGTGTTGCTTTCCTTTGGTACAGCGTACAGTACTGCTCTCTCTTTTGGTACAGCGTACAGTAGTGTTGCTCTCCTTTGGTACAGCGTACAGTACTGCTCTCTTTTGGTACAGCGTACAGTACAGTGTTGCTCTCCTTTGGTACAGCGTACAGTACTGCTCTCTTTTTTGGTACAGTGTACCGTACAATGTTGCTCTCTCCTTTGGTACAACGTATAGTACAGTGTTGCTCTCCTTTGGTACAGCGTACAGTACTGCTCTCTCTTTTGGTACAGCGTACAGTACAGTGTTGCTCTCCTTTGGTACAGCGTACAGTGTTGCTCTTTCCTTTGGTACAACGTACAGTACAGTGTTGCTCTCCTTTGGTACAGCGTACAGTACTGCTCTCCTTTGGTACAACGTACAGTACAGTGTTGCTCTCCTTTGGTACAGCGTACAGTACTGCTCTCTCTTTTGGTACAGCGTACAGTACAGTGTTGCTCTCCTTTGGTACAGCGTTACAGTACAGTGTTGCTCTCCTTTGGTACAGCGTACCGTACAATGTTGCTCTCTCCTTTGGTACAGCGTGCCGTACAGTGTTGCTCTCTCCTTTGGTACAACGTTACAGTACAGTGTTGCTCTCTCCTTTGGTACAGCGTACCGTACAATGTTGCTCTCTCCTTTGGTACAGCGTGCCGTACAGTGTTGCTCTCCTTTGGTACAGCATACAGTTCAGTGTTGCTCTCTCCTTTGGTACAGCATACAGTTCAGTGTTGCTCTCTCCTTTGGTACAACGTTACAGTACAGTGTTGCTCTCTCCGTTGGTACAGCGTACAGTACTGCTCTCTCTTTTGGTACAGCGTACAGTACAGTGTTGCTCTCTCCTTTGGTACAACGTTACAGTACAGTGTTGCTCTCCTTTGGTACAGCATACAGTTCAGTGTTGCTCTCTCCTTTGGTACAACGTTACAGTACAGTGTTGCTCTCCTTTGGTACAGCATACAGTTCAGTGTTGCTCTCTCCTTTGGTACAGCGTACTGTACAGTGTTGCTCTCTCCTTTGGTACAGCGTACAGTACTGCTCTCTCTTTTGGTACAGCGTACAGTACAGTGTTGCTCTCCTTTGGTACAGCATACAGTACTGCTCTCTTTTGGTACAGCGTACAGTACTGCTCTCTCCTTTGGTACAACGTACAGTACAGTGTTGCTCTCCTTTGGTACAGCGTACAGTACTGCTCTCTCCTTTGGTACAACGTACAGTACAGTGTTGCTCTCCTTTGGTACAGCGTACAGTACTGCTCTCTCTTTTGGTACAGCGTACAGTACAGTGTTGCTCTCCTTTGGTACAGCGTACAGTACTGCTCTCTCCTTTGGTACAACGTACAGTACAGTGTTGCTCTCCTTTGGTACAGCGTACAGTACTGCTCTCTCTTTTGGTACAGCGTACAGTACAGTGTTGCTCTCCTTTGGTACAGCGTACAGTACTTCTCTCTCTTTTGGTACAGCGTACAGTACAGTGTTGCTCTCCTTTGGTACAGCGTACAGTACTGCTCTCTCTTTTGGTACAGTGTACCGTACAGTGTTGCTCTCTCCTTTGGTACAACGTACAGTACAGTGTTGCTCTCCTTTGGTACAGCGTACAGTACTGCTCTCTCTTTTGGTACAGCGTACAGTACAGTGTTGCTCTCCTTTGATACAGCGTACAGTGTTGCTCTCTCCTTTGGTACAACGTACAGTACAGTGTTGCTCTCCTTTGGTACCGCGTACAGTACTGCTCTCCTTTGGTACAGCGTACCGTACAGTGTTGCTCTCTCCTTTGGTACAGCGTACAGTACTGCTCTCTCCTTTGGTACAGCGTACTGTACAGTGTTGCTCTCTCCTTTGGTACAGCGTACAGTACAGTGTTGCTCTCTCCTTTGGTACAACGTTACAGTACAGTGTTGCTCTCCTTTGGTACAGCATACAGTTCAGTGTTGCTCTCTCCTTTGGTACAGCGTACCGTACAGTGTTGCTCTCTCCTTTGGTACAGCATACAGTTCAGTGTTGCTCTCTCCTTTGGTACAACGTTACAGTACAGTGTTGCTCTCCTTTGGTACAGCATACAGTTCAGTGTTGCTCTCTCCTTTGGTACAGCGTACTGCACAGTGTTGCTCTCTCCTTTGGTACAACGTTACAGTACAGTGTTGCTCTCCTTTGGTACAGCATACAGTTCAGTGTTGCTCTCTCCTTTGGTACAGCGTACAGTACAGCACTGCTCTCTCCTTTGGTACAGCGTACAGTACAGTGTTGCTCTCCTTTGGTACAGCGTACAGTACTGCTCTCTTCTTTGGTACAGCGTACCGTGCAGTGTTGCTCTCTCCTTTGGTACAGTGTACAGTACAGTGTTGCTCTCTCCTTTGGTACAGTGTACAGTACAGTGTTGCTCTCTCCTTTGGTACAGTGTACAGTACAGTGTTGCTCTCTCCTTTGGTACAGCGTACAGTAGTGAGGCCCCCACCTCCTCCTTTTTTCACAGGAGACTCAGACCACCTCTGTTATTCCTGTACAGTGCCTCATTAGGGCCAAACTACAAATTAAAAAAATTCTAAGTGGTCCACTGATGACTCCTCAGTGATTACAGCTGACTCTAATCTGAAACTGTTCACAGGAGGGGGAGGGGAGTGCAGGGTGTTGCCTGTCTGTTTCAGAATTACAATCAACTCTCTCCGCAAAACATTGCCTTGTCCCACTGCTTCACAAGCAACAACTCTCCCATAAATAATGCAATTTAAGAACCCCAGTGCATTCTCGAGTCAAAAAGTGCTAAGGAAATGACAGCTCTGTCAGTGATTTAAAAATAAAAAATAAAAAAATTTATTTATTTTTTATTTTTGCAGTACTAAGTATTGCATTTTTGTACATGGTGAAAATGCTTGGTTGGTGATAACTTTAGTTTACCTAATTTCCCCTTTTTTCCTCTTTGCTGCAAAATTCTCTGGTGGGGAAAAAAATAAGCAGTAGTGAATTTCTATGTATTTCTTAACACTTGAAGTGTGGGGTTAAACGCTGTGCTGTCTGTGTTGTAATTAGTTTTTTAGAAATGTTGTCAGGAGAGCTAGTATTTGTTGTTAGATGGTTGTCAGGAGATTTTTGTTTTGCTGTTAGATTGCTGCGAGGAGAGGTGTTTGGTTGTTAGATGGTTGTCAGGAGTAGGGCAGTGGGTCCAGCACGTTCTGTTACCCCAGTCGAATGGCGAGAGTAACCTTCCACATGATGATCCTGTGATTTGGCTTATGAAAGTGAAATACTGAAGCAGACGGCAGCATTGCTGGCTGAATGTGTTCCGCATAGCTGCGATTAAGATCTGTGTTTCACTGGGCTCTCCAGGAAGGGAATTGACTTTGATGTCCTGGTTATGTCTGTTCTTCCCCAGTAACAGTCCTGGCGCTGTAGTGATTGCATAAAGACAGATACTGCCCTGTGTTGTATTGTCCGGCGACAAGCGGTCTTATTGTAAAACTGCTTTGTTACCACAAGCCCCCAAATGCCCCTATGCTAGCCATTGTGAAGCCGGCAGGTAATCAGAAATCTCTGTAAATATCTGAAATTCCATTAATTTCATATAAATCTGGTCTGGGCCAATCAAAAACATACACTTAAATAAAACCAGAAGACAGAAAAAAAATCAGAAAGTGAACTGTCCCAATTAGCCCACCCTGCTCTGGCACGACGAAGCCAGCAGTGTGAATCTACCCTGGACTCCTGGGAGGTATTTCACAAAGTGGGGTTAAGGAGTTAGCCGGCTAACTTTTGTAAATATTTTGAATTTGATGACATCCGATTGGATGAGAGCCTGGGTTACTTCAAAATGTTTACAAAAGTTAGCCGGCTAACTCCTTAATCCTGCTTCATGAAATACCCCAGTGGTCATAGTTAATGACAAAGAACAAGCCGAACTGGGTAATGTCTGAACTACAGCATTTAAGGGCTTTGATTGGCTGAGCCACTTATTTTTATTTAAGTTTGTTTATTACAACTAATGTGTATTGCCTTTATGCTTCCCTCTTTATATCATGCACATCATTTTTCACGTAGTGTTTTTTTACAGGGGAACAGGACAGTCTGCATCCTTCTGTATTTTTTGCTTTAGACAGGTAGAAAGCAGAGAGGGTAGCAGATAGAGAAGGGACCATAGTTGAGAGAGTGCCATGGTGGGGATTGAACCCCCGTCCGTGTGGGGGAATCGCATATGTTCGTGAGTCAGGCCTATATTTTACTCTAAACTAAGACTTTGGCCCAAGTCACCTTTGCATGTGACTTCTTTCTGTTTCCAGAATAAGTCTCTGACAAGCCCCCCGCACCCCACTCCCCCTCCTTTCCAAACTTGGACATGTGACATGAAATTGAAAGAGACAGAGCGATGATCTGACCCAAAAAGCCCAAGAAATTAACCCTCATTAGGGGTCCAAGTAGCGCAGCTGCTTAAACTGTTGGTCTATTTGCTCACACAGTTTTTCGCAAAGTGGCGGACTTCGGCCCATCCTTGCTCGTAAACGCCAGAGCCTTCGTGGATGCTCCTTTTATATCCAGTCATGATAGCATTACTGTCACCTGTTTACTTGTGGAAGGTATCCTTTCTTTGTACTGTTTTCTATTAAATATATGTAAAAGAGAATTTACAAATCATTGCTTTCTGCGTTTATTTGCATTTTTCATACTGTCCCAACCTTTTTTGGAATTAGGGTTTGTACTTAGGGATGGGTCGTCAAAGGGGAGATGCACAAAAGGTGAAATAGAAAGTGTCTAAATTTTTCTATTACAATACTTTTGTGTCAGGTTAATCTTTTGGGGTCAATTTGACCCCAAACATAAAAGGCATCATAAAATAACGTAATATGAGGGTTAAGGGTTTCTTCTCCTGATTTATTTTTCCATCAAGTTCAATTGGAATATGAGTCCCTTAAAACAACCCTTAGTGTTCCACTGTCTCTTCCTTTGCAGAGATTTCAAACTTGCAACAATGACAAAAGCCCTTATTCAGAACATAGCTATGTAATTTTTTGGTGAGCTCTGTCTTGATTTGTTCACCATTTTGAATTATAATACTCCTCTATTACTTTTCGAAATTCGAAAATTCGAAGTTCAGTAAAATCACTGATGCATCAGGTTAATTGATGGAATAGTCCATCATCTCAGTTGGAACATACAGTTGAAGTCGGAAGTTTACATACACTTAGGTTGAAGTCATTAAAACTCATTTTTAACCGCTCCACAGATTTCATGTTAGCAAACTATAGTGTTGGCAAGTCAGTTAGGACATCTACTTTGTGCATGACACAGGTAATTTTTCCAACAGTTGTTTACAGACAGATTATTTCACTTTTAATTCACTATATCACAATTCCAGTGGGCCAGAAGTTTACATACACTAAATTGACTGTGCCTTGAAATTTTTTATATTTGGTCGCATATCCTTTGGCTTTGCATGCCATGACTTCCTGATGTCTGTGAACTCTCTGGAAAAATGAGTTTGGAGAAACAACCCTTAAAGTGATCCATCCATACCTACTGCATATCTGGCAGCAGAGTGATGGTTTTAGGCTCGTTTGATACCTCAGACCCTTGATGACTTCCAGCCATTTAGCCAACCATGTGTTCCATACTATTCCCGTGTAATTTACAGCTTAATCTAGTCCCACCCCCCAAATCCCATAGAGATTCATTCAAATGCGGAGAGGTATTGCTTGTAAGAGTACCTGAAAACAAGATATCAAGAGTCTTTTGATGTTGTTGGGTCACAGACATCAGGAAGTCATGGCATGCAAAGGATATGCAACCAAATATTGAATATGATTACTAAAATGGGAGGACTATGTGTAAAAATGGCTAGAAATAGAATGAAATGGAAAAAGTAGTTCAATGTCTTGACTGTATTTCTTTATCAATTTAATGCTCCCTTGGTGAATAAAAGTATCAATGTCTGTCAGTGAAATAAATTTCTCTCAGTGATTCCAAACTTTTGAACGGTAGTGTATAAAGTTGTTATCCAGCATCATAGAGTCTCTGTGTTTGACCACTGTTGCTTATGCTGCTTGGACCCCTGGAATTGCTGCTCGCAGCTATATTCGTAACTTGCTTTTGTTCTGTTTTGCCATTATGAGAATTTGGTACCCAACACTTGCATGCTGTCGCCTGTTGTCAGTGGAGTTGGAGGAGAAGTTTCCGGGCTATGAGCTCATCTCCTGTACGGAAGTCTTCCGTAGCCATGGCACTTTGGTTTATTTGTTTCTTTCTTTGAGTTTGATCTAAGTGGTTTCTGAAATTATGGGCTTGAGCTGAAGCTACCACAGAGAGAGCCACTGCTTTCAAAGGCTGCATTTGACGCCAATCCAGTGTCGGCTCGTCCACGGATATTTGGGGGGCGTGTTCATTTGTGTGTGTGTGTCTTTCTGTCTGTCTGTGTGTGCATGCATACGTATGTGTCTGTGTGCGCGTGTGTCTCCCTGTCTGTGTGTGTGTGTTTGTGTCTGTGCGTGTGTGTATGTATGTGTGTGTGTCTGCCTGTCTACTTGTTGTGGGGCAGGGTTTGTGGATGCTAAGTGCTGGTAAGTCCCTTTTTCCCAGAAATCCACAGAATGACCCGGGGGACTGTGCTGGAGGGGAATTCTCCGCTCTGGAAGCTGGAAGTGTGGTTTCACATCCGTTGCCCCAGGCCCCACATCCCTCTGTCTGGCCCTCCTCCTCACTGATGACTCATCCCACTCTCTCTCCTTTCGCCTTTGGTCGACCCGGCTCTGTTTCAGCTGGGTGGGGCTCACCGATAAGGGTCAGGACACACTTTTGGGAGGGTAGAAATTTGGTTTTCTAATTTTTGGAGGGAGAGCAGAGGCACAAATGTAGCTTATCTCATGAGCTTTGATCAGATTTAACTAAATCAACAGCAGCCAAATGTCGGCCGGTGAATCTGGCCAAATCAGGGACAGCGCATGGCCGGTTGTCAGGGAAACTCCCTCCCTTGCCCACCCTCTGGTTTCAGCACAAGTTTGAGCTAAAATATCCCTCTGGCTTCAGCGCAGGTTTGAGCTAAAATATCCCTCTGGCTTCAGCACAGATTTGAGCTAAAATATCCCTCTGGCTTCAGCACCGGTTTGAGCTAAAATATCCCTCTGGCTTCAGCACAGATTTGAGCTAAAATATCCCTCTGGCTTCAGCACAGGTTTGAGCTAAAATATCCCTCTGGCTTCAGCACAGATTTGAGCTAAAATATCGCTCTGGCTTCAGCAAAGGTTTGAGCTAAAATGTCCCTCTGGCTTCAGCACAGGTTTGAGCTAAAATGTCCCTCTGGCTTCAGCACAGGTTTGAGCTAAAATGTCCCTCTGGCTTCAGCACAGGTTTGAGCTAAAATGTCCCTCTGGCTTCAGCACAGGTTTGAGCTATAATATCCCTCTGGCTTCAGCACAGAATTGAGCTAAAATATCCCTCTGGCTTCAGCAAAGGTTTGAGCTAAAATGTCCCTCTGGCTTCAGCACAGGTTTGAGGTAAAATGTCCCTCTGGCTTCAGCACAGGTTTGAGCTAAAATGTCCCTCTGGCTTCAGCACAGGTTTGAGCTAAAATGTCCCTCTGGCTTCAGCACAGGTTTGAGCTAAAATGTCCCTCTGGCTTCAGCACAGGTTTGAGCTAAAATGTCCCTCTGGCTTCAGCACAGGTTTGAGCTAAAATGTCCCTCTGGCTTCAGCACAGGTTTGAGCTAAAATGTCCCTCTGGCTTCAGCACAGGTTTGAGCTAAAATGTCCCTCTGGCTTCAGCACAGGTTTGAGCTAAAATATCCCTCTGGCTTCAGCACAGGTTTGAGCTAAAATATCCCTCTGGCTTCAGCACAGGTTTGAGCTAAAATGTCCCTCTGGCTTCAGCACAGGTTTGAGCTATAATATCCCTCTGGCTTCAGCACAGAATTGAGCTAAAATGTCCCTCTGGCTTCAGCACAGGTTTGAGCTAAAATGTCCCTCTGGCTTCAGCACAGGTTTGAGCTAAAATATCCCTCTGGCTTCAGCACAGGTTTGAGCTAAAATGTCCCTCTGGCTTCAGCACAGGTTTGAGCTATAATATCCCTCTGGCTTCAGCACAGAATTGAGCTAAAATATCCCTCTGGCTTCAGCAAAGGTTTGAGCTAAAATATCTCTCTGGCTTCAGCAAAGGTTTGAGCTAAAATGTCCCTCTGGCTTCAGCACAGGTTTGAGGTAAAATGTCCCTCTGGCTTCAGCACAGGTTGGAGCTAAAATGTCCCTCTGGCTTCAGCACAGGTTTGAGCTAAAATGTCCCTCTGGCTTCAGCACAGGTTTGAGCTAAAATATCTCTCTGGCTTCAGCAAAGGTTTGAGCTAAAATGTCCCTCTGGCTTCAGCACAGGTTTGAGCTAAAATATCCCTCTGGCTTCAGCACAGGTTTGAGCTAAAATATCCCTCTGGCTTCAGCACAGGTTTGAGCTAAAATGTCCCTCTGGCTTCAGCACAGGTTTGAGCTATAATATCCCTCTGGCTTCAGCACAGAATTGAGCTAAAATATCCCTCTGGCTTCAGCAAAGGTTTGAGCTAAAATATCTCTCTGGCTTCAGCAAAGGTTTGAGCTAAAATGTCCCTCTGGCTTCAGCACAGGTTTGAGGTAAAATGTCCCTCTGGCTTCAGCACAGGTTTGAGCTAAAATGTCCCTCTGGCTTCAGCACAGGTTTGAGCTAAAATGTCCCTCTGGCTTCAGCACAGGTTTGAGCTAAAATGTCCCTCTGGCTTCAGCACAGGTTTGAGCTAAAATGTCCCTCTGGCTTCAGCACAGGTTTGAGCTAAAATATCCCTCTGGCTTCAGCACAGGTTTGAGCTAAAATATCCCTCTGGCTTCAGCACATGTTTGAGCTAAAATGTCCCTCTGGCTTCAGCACAGGTTTGAGCTAAAATGTCCCTCTGGCTTCAGCACAGGTTTGAGCTAAAATGTCCCTCTGGCTTCAGCACAGGTTTGAGCTAAAATGTCCCTCTGGCTTCAGCACAGGTTTGAGCTAAAATGTCCCTCTGGCTTCAGCACAGGTTTGAGCTAAAATATCCCTCTGGCTTCAGCACAGGTTTGAGCTAAAATATCCCTCTGGCTTCAGCACATGTTTGAGCTAAAATGTCCCTCTGGCTTCAGCACATGTTTGAGCTAAAATATCCCTCTGGCTTCAGCACAGGTTTGAGCTAAAATATCCCTCTGACTTCAGCACAGGTTTGAGCTAAAATGTCCCTCTGGCTTCAGCACAGGTTTGAGCTCAAATATCCCTCTGGCTTCAGCACAGGTTTGAGCTCAAATATCCCTCTGGCTTCAGCACAGGTTTGAGCTAAAATATCCCTCTGGCTTCAGCACAGGTTTGAGCTAAAATGTCCCTCTGACTTCAGCACAGGTTTGAGCTAAAATGTCCCTCTGGCTTCAGCACAGGTTTGAGCTCAAATATCCCTCTGGCTTCAGCACAGGTTTGAGCTCAAATATCCCTCTGGCTTCAGCACAGGTTTTAGAAATCTGAGGTGATTTAATCCTCATCCAAGGGATGGCGACTCCCAGCCAGACTTGTTTGAGTGTTTTCAACCCCCAAAACCCCAGGTACTTTTTAAATATTATTACATATTATTCTTTTTTCTGTGACACATTGTGTCATTCAGTCTTTATACTGGTGAAAATAAATATAAGATTGCTTGTAGGAGAGTTACTTTCGTTTGTCCGCAGCTGTATTTAAAGGAATAACTCAGCAACAGCGTAACGGGCGCTCATCACTCAGGCTTCACTCTGTGACTCATCTTTCTTGGCTGCCATGACCCTGTTTCCACAAAATTTTTCATATGACTCTTCTGTCTTAATTCCATACACAGACCGTCAGACTGACACACACACACACCAGTTCTCTTTCTATCTCACACACACAAACTCTCACTTTCACTCTCTTGCATGCACATACACACTGTTTCTCTTTCTATCACACACACACACACAGTATCCCATAAAACAGAGTGGGTGGAGACTACAAGCAAACCCCATTGTGTCGCAAGCTTTGGAGGAGGTTCACACCTGGCAGGTGAAGAGCAATGCAGCATCGTTATTGGTGTCGAATAGCATGTGACCTTTCCTCGCCCCGCCCACACACAGATACACATGCACACTCCAAGGCTATTCTGTGAGTAAAGGGAAAGGGAGATAGAGGAGTAAAGCAGTTTCAGCCTTGAGCCGAGACGAGAACAAAGAAGTGTGTTAACGAGTACTTGGTGAGTAACGCGGGGAGGGGAAGGGAGTGGGCCGGCCGGTTCCGCTTGGTCCCGGGAGCTGCGAGAACGCTCCGTCTGCACTTTTGGGTGAGCGAGCCGTATAGCGCTCTCACTGTGCGAGCTCAGCTGAAGACCTCAGTTTGTGCTTCTGTCTGGAATCGTAATCTCACAAGGACAGGAGGGGCAGGAGGGTGGGGGGCTTACAAATAACAAGGGCCACAGTCAATGCTCTTGAGCGTTGTTTTTTTTGTTTGTTTTAAATTCGCTTATTCAGCGGCTTTTGAAACACAAGGAGGCAGAAGGCTGGTGATATCTGAGACGGACACACAGCCAGAGGGACGGGTACAGGGAAGGGTACAGGTAGGCTTTCTTCTGCAAATCAAAGAGGACTGCTTTTCACTTTTAGCCTTGGTGCCTGAAGGCAGAAACATATATGGCTGTGGCATGTCCAGTATTCAAATGTTGCTTTTAAAAGAAAAAAAAAAAGGAGTCCTCATTGGGCACATTTACCTGATTTTGCTCTGGTGTGGATTGTGTGTTAAGCTGCCGTGTGTTGAGTTGATTTTGTAGTTGCCTCAGTACCTGAATGCGAACCTTATTTGCTTATGTCATTGCAGCCACATTTACAGAGAAGGTGTTGTCGTTGTCTCGATTTGATTATATTTTTCCAAGGAATTCATGGATTTATTCATTAAGTCCTTTCTTATTCAGGAGTTGTCTAGTTCAGTTCATTTCGGTTTTGTTATAATCTTTACCCAAGAATGGAACGTGTTCACTGTCTTTCTGAAAGTAAGTGTTAGACAAGACTGTTTTGTTCTTGTTGGAAATAAACCTAAATCACATTAAGCTTATAAATCAAAGTAAAATGTACCAGACCATGTGACATAAGTATCATGCTGTTAGTAAAAAGTCAATAATTATCACTTGCTTTGATTAGAACCAAGGTTTATACGTGTGGATTCTGCGTGTTCTGAGCTCTGAGGGTTCCAGTACACCATGTCATCTTCATTTGGGTTTCTATATGTACACTGGAGTGATTCAAATGTGCAGAGAGCTGGAGCATAGTGTTGTTTCTGTGAGTTCTTTGGTGAAAACTAGATATTCTGGTAAGTGTAATTTTATATGATTACCAAATAACTGGACTATGCCTTTAAAGAATGTTGGAGTGAAGGAAGTCAAAGGAAGGATTTTGGTTTCATTATGTATTTTTAGTTTTTATGAAGGCAGCATAATGTGACAGTCGGGGGACTGGGCTTGCGACTCTAAGGTTGTAGGTTCAATTCCTAAGTGAGGTGATGCTGTTGTAGCCTTGAGCAAGGTACTCAGTCTAAATGACTTCAGTAATTATCCAGCTGTATAAATGCATTGTATGTAAAATAATCTGTGTAAGTCACTCAGGATGACAGTATCTGCTAATGCCTAAAATGTAGGATGTTTTTTATTTTATTTATTTTATTTTTTATTTGTCCTATATTTTAGCAGGTAAATCTCATTGAGATCCAGGATCTCTTTCTCAAGAGTGACCTGGGTACAACAGACACATACAAACACATTGGACAAACAAGTACAGTTCAAAATAAAAATTCAGTCAAAACATTAACAAACATGTAAATCAAAAGCAACAAGCACAGGCAACATCCACAATATCAGCGATCAAAATTTAAAAATTCCTCTAACGGAATGAAGTGTTCTAATCTCAAGGTCTTCTGTAGTTCATTCCCTATGTACGGGGCATAATATTTAAAACCAGTTTTGCCGAGCTCACTTGTAATATGTGGTGTATCTAAAGCTAAGTAATCCTGTGACCTAGTACCATATGTGCTGTATTTAAAGGCAATCAAAGAGCAGAGATAATAGGGTTTGGAAAATAAGTTTGAAGATAAGATGTAAATGTAATGGCCATTCTCATAAAAAACAGAACAGAGAGAACTTGTCAGATTTGCACAAAGATTCAAGCCTGTTCCTATCTAAGTCTATATTCTTCAGTTTACTCTAAGGTGAGTCTGGGACTGTAACATTTGGCTACTTTTTCCCTGCATTAGATGGGGTTTCTGTGTGCTGACTGCTTGACAGTAAAATCAGTAAACTGTATGGGGCACAATAAAAACATTTTTTTAAGATCTGAAAGGCTCTATAAGGCAGGTTGATTGGTTGAAAAAACAAAGAATACAGTGCCTTTGAATCTTCTGAATCCTTTGTTTGTTCATTAAGATGCCCCCCCCCCCCCCCCCCCCCACACACACACACACACACACCTTTTCTAAAATGAATTGATAACTAACTTTTATGGAGTCTTCAACTAGCCTGGACAGGAACTGGACAGGAAGTCAACTCATAGCCCCTCCCTCTGATTGGTTGTTAGTCATGTTCCCAGACACCTGTGTCCCACGGGGTCAGATGAGCTGTCGCAACCCCCCTCCCTCCCCCAGATGGAGTTGAGGCAGCCATGTGAGCGAATCATACGGTGAGAGAGGTGCGCTATTGTGTGCAGAACTTTCAACATCCCATAATTCCACTCTCAGGTTTGAGCCACTTAGCAACACAACGCTGAGTCACCACTTCTCAATGTACTGGGAACGATGGACCTTGTGCATTCTGCCAGCTCATGATGTGAAAAGACCAGACCAGACATTGAAGAGTCATATGCCAAACTCTGCGCACCTACAGTCTGTTGCTAAAATCTGAGCGATTGTCTGGGCGTGCTTTTCACGCCATTCTTTCTCGTTGTTCGCACTTTTTGCTCTCTCTTGTGACTGAGGAGTGGAAAGAATTGAAACGCGTGCAAGGAGTGAGTGTTCTCGTCAAGCAGTTGCTAAGGAAGTGATGTCCCGGGGCTGCCAGAGGCCAGGATTTTATCCCCCCCAATCTATTCAATTGATTCCCATTGACATTTTGATCCCCCCCCCCCATCAGTCATTTTCTCCCATAGATTTTGTTCTGAAACTTCCCCCATTTCCTTCTTTTGGAATATATTGGCCCAATATGGCAACCATGCCTTGTCATAGCCCAGAGCTAAGTATTCACAAAGGGCTGTGTAAACATTGTCATTGCATTGAGAACAGGTAGAGATCATCCTCAACCATAACCTCAACCTAAACCCAGAGTGAACTCCCCCGCCTGCAAATTCGCATGTTCTTTGTCTGGCACAGGCTTGTTGTGCACGTCTACACAACTGGCGTGTGCAAGAGCCCATGTGCAGGTGCTTGACAGATCCAATGGTCAGTATAGTACTCAGATTTCTCAGTCGATTCACGATCAGTGACAAACCTCAGCCCATCCAGGTGGCCTGAAGATCAGTGGATCTGTGTACACCTGGTCTGAATGTTATTTATATATATATATATATATATATATATATATATATATACACTACTCACAAAAAGTTAGGGATATTTGGCTTTCGGGTGAAATTTATGGAAAATGTAAGTTCACGCTACAGTGATATTATACGTATCATGAAAGTAGGGCATTTAAGTAGAAGCATGCAATGGTGATTTCCTCATCTCAAACAATTTATTGAAACAAAAGCCAACAACAGTGGTGGGTATACCACAACAAAAATGTCAATGTCTCAATAACTTGTCATGTGCCCTTGAGCATCAATTACAGCTTGACAACGACGTCTCATGCTGTTCACAAGTCGACTTATTGTCTGCTGAGGCATGGCATCCCACTCTTCTTGAAGGGCGGCCCTCAGGTCATTGAGGTTCTGGGGTACAGAGTTACGAGCCTCTACACGGTGAGTCAGCTGATCCCATAGGTTTTCTATGGGATTCAGGTCTGGAGAAAGTGCAGGCCACTCCATTTGAGGTACCCCAGTCTCCAGCAGCCTTTCCCTAATGATGCGACCTCGATGAGCTGGAGCATTGTCGTCCATGAAGATGAAATTAGGCCTGTGTTGTTCATGCAGGGGCACAATGACTGGATTAATGATGTTATTCAGGTAGTATGGGCTTGTCACTGTACCATTCACAAAGTGTAGGGCAGTTCTGTATTGACTAGACACACCTGCCCACACTGTAACACCGCCACCACCAAAGGGTCGTCTGGTGACAACAGTGGCTGATGCATAGCGCTCTCCTTGACGTCTCCAACATCGTTGGCGGCCATCATTTCTGCTCAACGTGAATCGACTTTCATCAGAGAACAGCACTGAGGCCCACTGGTCCCTCGTCCAGCGTAAATGCTCCCTGGCCCATGCAAGACGATGACGCCTGTGCCTGGTGGTGTGGTCAGGTACCCTTGCAGGTCGTCTAGCACGCAGACCACGCTGATGTAAACGGTTTCGAATGGTCTGACGTGACACTTGGGTGCCTCTCACCTCCCTTAAATGTGCCTGGAGTTGAGTGGCATTCATCATCCGGTTCCGCAGGGCACTGTTCACAATGAAGCGGTCATCAGTGTGGGATGTGGCCAAAGGACGTCCACTTCTATGCCTTTCTGTGACTCTTCCAGTCTCTCTGTATCTCTGTTGCAACCTGCTGATGACACTCTGTGACACTCTAAGCTCAGTGGCCACTTCCCTCTGAGAACATCCTGTTTGAAGCCTCGCAATGGCGAGGTACTGTTGATCAATTGTTAGGTGTCGTCTTGGTCTCATGATGTCAAAATGTGAACAGCATGATGAAGAGGACTGTTTAAATACCAATTCTAATTGAACCAGGAAATGTATTGGTCGATTCATGGATCAAACACCTGTTGTGAATTTTGCCGTTCAGCTCCTTGTTAGAGAACAGCAAGTTGTGCAAAAAATACTGAAACATTGAATAGTTGGGACATGTGCATTCAAAAGTTTAGAGAAGGTCAAATTAATTTCACCTGTAAAGGTTATAGTGCATTTTAGGTTCATCCTGAAATTTCACCCGAAAGCCGAATATCCCTAACTTTTTGTGAGTAGTGTATATATATATGCGTGTGTCGGTGTGCCTCGGTGTATGAGTGTGTTTGCATGTGTGTCTGTGCCTGTGTCTAAATGTGTGTGTGTGTGTATATACTGTATATATACGTGTGTGCATAATATAGAGGTGTAGATAATACTGGACTGTGCGCCTTACTGTCATTGAGGATCATAGACTGATGAAGGATAGAAATTAGAGCACACAGCATTTCTCCATTTGAAATATTATCAGTCTCCCAGTTGAATATTGACTGGGGTTGTATAAGGTTAATTATCTCTGGCTGAGCTCTGTCAGCAGAGCAGGCTTTCATAGCTGTGCATTAGATCAAATTAAATTACAGTCTGATACTGGGAAATGTTTTTGTGTATTAATAATGCAGACTCTTAGAAGCAGAGAGCCTATGGGCACTAAAAACCAGGCTTTCACTCAGTGCTGAATGCACTAGACTGGATAAAGTGACAAGCCGTGATGGGCTGATTAGCGCGTTCTTGTCATAAAGCATTCATATGTTCTCTGGGAATTTCTTGTTTATCTCCTCTGACTGTTTATTTAATCTCTGGGCAGGATCTTGAGACTCTGTTAGATTTCTAATCTGGTTCAGGTTAATTGCACCCATTATGAAAGCATTTAGGTTTGGCTGTTTATCTGTGTACTAATTACATTCAGGTGAGTAGTATCTAAAGGACCTGCTACTTATCAGCAAGAGCTGATATGCTCTCGCGAGTTATGTCTCTCTCTCTGTCTGTCTGTCTGTCTGTCTGTCTGTCTGTCTGTCTGTCTGTCTGTCTGTCTGTCTGTCTGTTTGTCTCTCTGAAATTCAAAATGCATTATTGATAAGAAATACATATGTAAGTATTGCCATGGACAATAATGACAGAAACTGCAACAACAGACATAGTCATACAAAAAATAAATATACACCAAAAGCAGTGGCGTTAATAAAACTCTGGTTTTGTAACACTAGCCTATCACAGTTTTGTGTATGTGTGTAAGGTCTGTTTGTGTTGTGGGTAATACCAGAAGAGGACGGCGCTCATTAAAATAGGTTTTGTGAGAATGGGGCTCGTTGGCTGAAAGAGGTGACGCCTTAAATCTGCGACTGCAGAACCGGCGGGACTGCCAGACTGCTTGCAGAAGGTTTGCTGGTGACATCATTCTGACATCACCGTGTGAGACTACCGCATGGCTCCGATGCCCCGAGGAGGGGGAGAGGCGTGCTGTGAGGTCACAGTCGGATAGAATGTGGTGCAGGAAGTGAGGCCTGCTGCAGAATGCCATGTCATCTCTGAGGAGTGGTGAGGCGTGGCAGGTCATTTCAGAAGCCGGACGTGTAACTGCAAGCTTGCAGGACAGAATACTGTAATGCCTTGCATCATTGGTGGTAGTATCACCCAGATGCAAGGTTTTGGAAAGGTGTTCCTGGGGTCCCTGCGGCTCAGCCAGTAAAGGCACTTGATTTCAGTGCATAGCTGACTACTCCAGCGGAGGTTCAAATCTTACTGCATCATTTTTGGCCAGTGACTGGGTCACCTCAGGGATATATTTGGCAGGGATGGTCGACCGGGAACCGGGAAGTCATATGAAGGCTTGTTCCTGTGTCAAAGCTCATGTGGCCACTGGCCATATGTGTATGCTAACAAGGCTGAATGATCCTGCAAATTTTGACTATAATGACGCTAATAAAGTTGTGTTTCTACAATCAGGCTAATGAGGCTATTGAGGCCATGTTGATACGCCCAGGTGTCTCTGTCCTCAGTGGAGCTAATGAGACTGTGTCTCAGCTCGTTTGGCTAATAAGGCTGTCTCTGTGCTCGTGTGGCTAATGAGGCTGTGTCTCTGTGCTCAGTAGAGCTAATGAGGCTGTGTCTATGCGCTCGGTGGGGCTAACGAGGCTGTCTCTGTGCTCAGTAGAGCTAACGAGGCTAATGAGGCTGTCTCTGTGCTCGTGTGGCTAATAAGGCTAATGAGGCTGTGTCTATGCGCTTGGTGGGGCTAATGAGGCTGTCTGTGCTCAGTAGAGCTAACGAGGCTAATGAGGCTGTCTCTGTGCTCGTGTGGCTAATAAGGCTAATGAGGCTGTGTCTATGCGCTTGGTGGGGCTAATGAGGCTGTCTCTGTGCTCAGTAGAGCTAACGAGGCTAATGAGGCTGTCTCTGTGCTCAGTAGAGCTAGTGAGGCTGTGTCTGTACTCAGTGGGGCTAACGTGGCTGTGTCTCTGTGCTCAGTGGGGCTAACGAGGCTAACAGAGACTCTGCTTTCATCCCCAGGCCCTCAGTACAGTGACCACAGTAGCAGACATGGCAGCAGAAGTGTTCAGCCGCCGGCAGTGGGCATCGCAGTCCCTGCGCATCACCGCCAAGGAGCTGTCCCTGATCAGCGCACGCGGGAAGACCACCGCCATCGCCGAACGCTTCTCCAAGTGAGTAAATACATCACACACAAAAACAAATTGGGATGGCAGGTATGCCATCCGCCAAGTTACGGCTTGGCGGGGCATGCCCCATACCTATACAGCACCGAGAGTTTGGCACTTTTCACGGTTTCCTACAGAAGTAACCACAATGACCATAGAGACTCAGCCCTTAAAAACATTAACTTCTGTATGTTCTGACCTAATGTAACCACACAGCATTCAGATACAACTTCACACATCCACACAATAAAGCCCCAAACTTGGGTTATTTTTCTCTTCTTCTTCTTCTTCTTCTTCTTTTTCTTTTTCTTTTTCTTTTTCTTCTTCTTCGCTTCATACTAATGCTTTTTAATGTTAATATAGCTAATGGCTTCATGCTTTCTAAGAAGCTACTGTGGCTTAGTGGTTAAAACTGCAGTTTGTTACACAGTAGATAGTGGGTTTGAGCCCAGCAGGGCACGTGTATTTTCCACAAAAACAATGTGCAACTGTTAAGTACTTTTCATTTCTTAGACTCTTATTATTTTCACATTGACACATTAACGTATTTTTATTGCAAAGACAAAAGAGGTTTACAATATTAACTGTTCAATGTTTCACTTGTATTATATCACACCCTCCCCAAACGAGACGCTCGCTTTTGTCTGGTTTGGGGAGGGTGTTACGCTCTGCTCTTGCGGTCATGACTGACTGACTGTGAAAACCCCTTGCCTCGGCCAACATTTCTTTATTCGTTAATTTCTTCACTTCAGCTCTGTTCACTTTATCCTTTTCACACATAACACAAGGTCACCATAAAATTAACTACTAGGAAAATTAAGAATGTACGATAATAGCCTACATTAAGAATTGAGGATAGCCTCTTTTAAGCTGCAAGCCTTTAAGCGATCGGATTTATAAACCGCCAATTCCCCAAACATATCTGATTCATGGTTAGTCACTTATAAATAGATAGCCTCCGAATGTGGCTCTAGTCTACGCTACTCTGCTGATAATGTAGCTTAGCTACTGCAAACACTTTTAATTATAATAATAATAATAATAATAATAAGAAGAAGAAGAATAATCTCTGGTATGTACTTTCTTAGTAGTATCTACTGTTTTCTTTCTGGCTAAGATTCCTGGGAAATATGCGTTGTCCAATTAAGCTTGTTCGCCAACGTTACTTCCTGCTTCTCGTCAGGAAGCAGAAACAAGCTAGGCTACTACGAAGCGAATCAACATGCATTATAGCCTACATTCATTGCACTACAGAAAACGAAACTAAACCAAGCTGTCCGGTACCAAAACATTTCCTGCAGGTAACGTTCTACACTACCGGAAAAAAAACTCTGCTGTGCAGAAACTCACTAGCTCGCTTGCTAGCTCATAGCCCACACATGGAAGGTTGGAATTACGCATCCGGCAATCCAGTGTTCAATAGCCTAACGTTAAATGTATCAGATCAAAAACGTCTACAACGTAAAAAAAAGCCAAGTTACTCACGCATAGCCTACATAGCGCTGTCCATAAGTTCTTAATTCCAACTTGCAAAAACTAGGCCTGCCTTTAAAACTCTTGATATCAAAATGTGGCCAAGTTACAACTAACACTATTGCCTATCGTAGCTCACAGTAAATAAACTAGCTCTATTCCAAAGCAATGCTATCCAAACTTTCCTAAATTATTTAATGCAACTTGGCCCTGTGTTTCTTCATCTTTGCATGTGAAGAGATTGTGCCTCATGGAACAACATATGATTTCAATGAATGTTTTTAACAGTTGATGAATAATTACACTCCAGAAAGGATATGGTTGTACTTTGTTGGCAAGTTT
Source organism: Synaphobranchus kaupii (assembly GCA_029718625.1). Taxonomy (NCBI): domain Eukaryota; kingdom Metazoa; phylum Chordata; class Actinopteri; order Anguilliformes; family Synaphobranchidae; genus Synaphobranchus; species Synaphobranchus kaupii. The sequence continues at coordinate 84,746,698 of CM056378.1, read as the reverse complement.
ACTTTAGAAAATGTACAGGTCTTAAAATGTTAACTGCTGCTACAGAATTCTTTACAATTCACAAACAGACATTTATATGAAGAAACATCATGTACAATAGAGAAAGGGGTGATGAATAAATAAATGCAGATAAAAATGATGATGATATTTGCAAACAGAATTTTGTGAACACAAGGATATCTATGCTCTGTAGGACCACACAGGTTTTGATAGAAATCCAAATCAATAAATCAATAAATACATAATAATAATAATAATAATAATAATAATAATAATAATAATAATAATAATAATAATACATTTCATTCATTCTGTGCTTTTCATAGACCCAAAGCAGTGGATGCAGACAATTGTTCAAACATGCCCTATAGTGTAGTAATTTTTCTGTTTAATTTCTAAGTGTAACACATCTGAATCAGAGTATTTCCACTATAAATTATTTTCATTTTGCAGTTTGATGTGGCACATACAGTTTCATTGACCACATTCTCTTGAGATGGTAAGATGGAGAAACACAGGGCCAAGTTGCATTAAATAATTTAGGAAAGTTTGGATAGCATTGCTTTGGAATAGAGCTAGTTTATTTAGTGTGAGCTACGATAGGCAATATTGGTAGTTGTAACTTGGCCACATTTTTATATCAAGACTTTTAAAGGCAGGCCTAGTTTTTGCAAGTTGGAATTAAGAACTTATGGACAGCGCTATGTAGGCTATGCGTGAGTAACACACACATAGGCCTACACTCAAACCCATACACAAACCACACAAACACATAAACAAGTACACACATACACACACACCTGCATTCCTGCTATCGCTCTGTGTGTGTGTGTGTGTGTGTGTGTGTGTGTGTGTGCATGCATGCATCCTCTCTCACAGTAGAACTGGGCTGTGTCCGAATCAGCGCCCTTCCATACTATTGAGTATGCTTGTTGTATACTTGGATGAGAAAGTAGTTAAGTAGGTTAAATTTTCTCTAAATGTATCTTACTTAAAACCCCCAGATGATACACTTACTTCCGGGGTTAATCTGGAGCATGCATTTCAAGAATTAAGCAAACATTTTGGTCCCATCAATGTGACGCGCCACTTCACTTGAAAAAAAAAAAAAAATGAGACGCTGCTTCGCTGACGTTTTCTTTCAACAACAAAAAAAAATGTGACATGGCCACGCAAGGGTGGGACGTCTTACGACACTTCCACAGTACGGTTGGATAATAGTATGGATGACATATTTTGCATACTGTAAGTTGCGTACTAAACAGTATACATTAGACAGTACGCAATCTGCTAGTACACAGGACACAGTAGATGGCACTCTGATTCGGACATAGCCCTGGTGTGAGGTAGAGAGATGAGGCAGCAGTATCAGGCCTGCCCTCCTCCCCACCCCAACAAAAATTCACATCTGCCTCCACAGTCCATCCTCTTACTGCTAGTGTACATAGGGGTGGCAGTGTTCAACGTTCATTGCTAGGGATAGCTGCTACATTATGCAAAGGATGTGCTTTGCCTTGTCTGTTCTGTAATGATGATGATGTCTCTGTACGCACTTACTGTACGTCGCTTTGGATAAAAGCGTCTGCTAAATAAATGTAATGTAATGTAATGTGTTGTATAATGGCTGGGGAACTGAGCTTGAGCTTGATCTGTGAGGTTGCAGGTTCGATTCCCAAGTGAGGTGAATTACTAAAATATCCAGAGTAAATATCCAGCTGTGCAAATCGATTGTATGTAGTACTCTAATCTGTGTAAGTCACTCAGGGATGAGTGCTTCTGCTAAATGCCTAATAATGTAGGCTGTAAATGTAATGGCCTTTCACATATGTGAAAAGCGTAAGCTCTGAATATTAGCTTCAGCTAAATGCCTGGGAACGCTCTGTCTTCCTCCATTCCTCCTTCCCACCCTCTGGGTTAGCTATGGCTTTTCCAGCTCTGTTCTTCCTTGGACTGCAGTCGTTTATCACATCAGTGCCCCCCCCCCCCCCCCCCCCTCGCCCACCCACCCACGAACAGCTGATCCGCTCACAGTATTTTCACATGACCGGGAGATTACGGCAGCAATGGACAGTCTTTTCTACTTTTAAACAGGCAGGCCACCAAAAATAGTCCCAGGTTTTCTCACATAAACAAGTTGCCTTATTACATTACGTTAACTTGGCTGATCCTCTTATTGCAGGGTAACTACTTCTGCAAATTTACGAACATAAACAAATTTAAATGGGCTTGTTAAAGCTGCAGCAATTAGAGCAAGTGGTAATTAACAGTAACAGTGTAAAAAGAAGGGCAAGAATTGAGTAGTTTTTTTTAGGATAGTGAGTGAACTATCCTGACGAGCATTTTTCGCCAACCTTGTATTGAAAGAAGGGGTCTGTCATTGTGCTTGGGCCAGCCTTTTCTCTCTCTTTCTCTCTAATCCCCCTTCCTTTTTCTCCTCTCTCTCATTCATGTTTTCCTCCCTCTCTTTTCCTCCTCATTGCACTGAGCATTTCACTGTCTCACTCCAGCAAATTCGCCACAAAAGTCTGGCTCCAGTGCGCAGGATGTTTTCTCAAGCATGTTTCAAGAGCCGTCGTGGCCTCCGTACACCACGGGCCCTGTGAGGCCTCTTCTGAAAAGCACACAGGGTCCACACACACTGGGAGGTCCGAGGGAACGTGCTGCTTCAGGGGGGATTACAGGAGAAGTTGGGTTGGACAATTTTTTGGAGATGGGAGAGGATGCGACTGAAAGAGAAATGGCAATGTAGAAGTACAGCGCACGCACGCACAAACACACACACACACACACAAACACACACACACACACACACACACACACACACACACACACACACACACACACACACACACACACACACACACACACACACACACACACATACACACACACACACAGAAGTGTGTTTTTGAATGTGGTGGTTACTTGGGAAGGTCAGAGGCCGTCCTTCCTTGGTGAAATTTGTGATAAAGGTATATAGAGACCTTTAACCCCTTCGTGGAGATGCTTAGTGGCAAAATCGCCAGCACCAAGATTTTTATGAGTAGAAACAACAAACTTTGTTTTATCTTTATTAGTATGCAATTTGTGACAACAATACCGAATACAGAGTTTCTGAATGCCACTGTTGTCGTGTAGCAAGTGCATTTAACAAGCATTCCCCCACCCAGTCTCACTTGAAACTGTACCTACCCATACGTGACACAGTGGTCAATACCGTCTATCTGTGAGTTCATAAAAATATTTTTTCATCAAATTCCGTTGTAGCAACAACATAAACTCGACAATAGCCCGAGTGCATGCCAAAACGGCGTGGAAAGCCCTGCTCACTCAATTGTAAAATAAACAAGTGAAATTCTTGTGTAATTATACCACTTGATGTAAGTATTTTGTGTTGTTCAGGTTCGATTGACAACTCTTTTATCTGATAGAGGACAGGATATCCTTTGTGACGGTGTTTGCAATGTCTTATTGGATGCTTTGAACAATATATTACAGCCGTGCATAACAGCATTTATAGTTTTATCCGTTTAGTATTATGCAAAAAGCTACAGAATGTGCATTTGCTCATCGAGGCGTAATCGCCTGCTTTTTAATCACAAGCTTTTACTAATTTTGGCCAAGTTGCCAGCATGGTGAGTAATCCCTGCCATGTTTACATGGACTTTGGGAGTGGGTCAGAGGAAGTATTGATTATATCATAGAAGATGCTTTGCCTACATGACGGGAGTTTTGCCCACTCAGCATGTAAGAAAGACTGCTTGTAATATGCGGTTGGTTTCACTGGCTACATAGGTACGTTAGTTTTTCCACTAGACCACTGTCTTGTCCAAAATGTTTGATATTGTTATTTTTGCATTTTGAATGCATTTCACATACTGTAGTGTAAGCATTCATTGGTGGCTCAGTCATGTTTTATGTTTGGTGTACTGATTTTCATTGAAGCTAGAACATTTGGTAGCATTTTTCTAATGGTGGAATATTATTTTATTGTAATCTTCTCGCACATAATATAGACAATGCAGCAAAAGATTACATACTGTGGACTACAGACAAAAGTGATGTTTTATTGAGGTACAAGAGTGATTGATTAGGCTACATATTTAGGTGTGTCTACCAGTGTGATATCAATGTTTTTCAGAAGGGGCAAATGTATATGCTTTATAATGGACAAAAAATATTTTATCCATTTTATGACAGGTTTTGGACAGGTGTTTAGACCCATAGATATCTATCCCCCTATACTGATGAAAATATTTCAAGTAATTCACACTTGAAAATGATGCAAAAGTGAGTTTTATGAGCCAAAACTGTTGATTTGAAATTAAATGCTTATGATTTACAGTGGTGCACAATTTAGCCATTTTGGATACATTTGGAGACACTAAGGGACAACAAGGTACACTGCCTATATTTTGCATTATAGATCTTTAGTAGTTCTGCATATTACCCTCAGATTTTCACACTTGTGGACATGTTAGGTTTATGACAGTTTATGATCCAGGAAATGTATAGTTTTACCCGTATCACATATGTAGCTCTCAGTATTTCAGTGCAAACTAAAGAAAACCTAATTTTTTTTTGTTGCATTTTTTCAAATGTTTCTTTGCATTTGTAGCACTTTATTTTTTTACCTAAATTATGAAAATTAACGAATCTAGGTTAGTTTTGTAAATGGTACAACTGTTGTTTCATTTAAGCCATTTACCAAGTTTCTGTGATGCTCACACCTGGGGCCATGTATAAACAGTGCTGAGCAGAAAAATGCCCTCAGAAAGCCTCGTAAGCGAGTTTCCACACAGAAATCAGATTTATAACATAAGAGAACCTGCGTACCTCTGCACACAATGGACACCATACGTACGCAATGTTTGGAGTCCGTGTGATATGGCGACACCATGACAGAAAGGCAGACGTAGAAAATGCTAAACTTTTTTTAAGCAGATTTATGACTTTCACCCTGAGCGTTCCTTTAACGCATTCATTTACTCAGAGTTTTATACATGTGACCTCTGGAGTTAAATAGAACACCCCCAAAATAGGTGAGAATTTACCAAATTTGGCATCTGTGCGAAGGGGCTTAACCCACGTTAGATTGGTTCTTTCCTGGTGTAGAACTAAGAATTGCACATCCCACATTTAGCATGTTTGTTGGACCACTTTAGGGCCACTGCTATATATAAACATATAAACTACTGGAGATTTATTAAGCAGGGACAGAAAAATGTTCCTTAGCATAATGTTCAGGCTGGTATTTAAATTTTTTTATGTGTGGCATGCTGTCTCTGACCAGCAGAGGGCAGTGTGGTTTCATTTTGTGTTCTTTTTAGTCACTGAAAGGTAGTAAAATAGATTTTTCTGCAATGAGGTTTTGAAGCCAGATATATAGAGTTGTGATATATTGGGGGGGGGGGAGGGGGGTAGTTTGTGTTATTGCATTTTTGAATAAACTCTTTTTCTCTTTCTCTCTCTCTCCCTCACCGTCTACCTCAGGTATCAGAAAGCAGCAGAAGAGGTGAACACAGACAAGCGGAAAGCTGTGAGTATCTATGAACAGAGAGAATTCTGGGATGGGGGCAGGCTGGCCACAGGTGATTAACATCACACAGTTAGAACCCAGGGCTGACCAGTCAAAGACCACAGACAATTACTGTTCTACAAGAAGTATTGTAGAAGTGACCACATCCCTACCACTTATGTTGATAATGACATGGTATGAGATGACACCTTTATGGTCTGGGACCTCTAGTCAGTGTGAACAGATCTTGTCATGGTCTCTCCACAGTAGATTTATTTTTATTTTCCCCCTTTTTAGTCTGTTTGTTCTGCCTTAATTTTGATTCTTTTTCCCACAAATCTACCGCATCCCAGTCGGGTTTCCATTTGAATCTATTATTACAATTTTTTATCTCATATAACCGCAGCTGCATTTTTAGGTTGTCAATCTGATTTGGGCTAAAAGAGCCTTTTTTAGGGAAACCTAATTTTTCCCATTTAATACGCTGGTGTGTGGTTGCCGGACCATATTTGACATGCATTATTTTCATTGGACCCGTAAATTCCGAGTCCTGTCCCTTTAAGTTTTTCAAACCCATTGTCGTGTGTTTGCCCCACCACCAATGCCTTATTAATTTTAAGGTTCTAGGTTTTTTTTTTTAGTGCACCAATTTTAGTCAGAATCAGTTTCAGATTTTGCACTGTCTTCTATTACTGCCTTTTCTTTTTGTTTTAACCAATCACCTCCTCTACTGGTCCGTGTATATCATTCGCACTTACTGACAATAAATGATACCACATTACAAAAACGTTTTAGCTCAATATAAATTTTTTTTTTTTTATTTGCCCATGGGTGGGAGCAGCATACAGCCTCCACAGTTTGAATCACTCTACCGAGTGACGAACCCGTCGGTCCCTAGTCAAACTTTTAAGTTGAGCGCCCTACTGGCCTCTTTCTACGTTTTGCCGTGGCGGCTCACCTGTGGTTCTTGTTCTAGGATTGCATATTGATCACCCCAGACAGATACCGTACTCCTTGCCGGTCCGGTCGCCGCCGTCCTTCCTCTAGGTGACTGATTACAGTTACCTCTCTCAGTGAGACGGTGGGTTGCGGTTTCGGGGTGTGAACTCCCGGCAGTGATCGCTGTCTTAAAACCGTTCCTGACCTGAGAGAAATCTGTGTAGGAGAAAATCAAGATAGCAATCCTGCCGACTACGCCAATTATGTCATGGAATTTCCCTTTTACACACAGTGAGCAAGTCTGTCCAAACAGAACCTCAACAAAAACCGTATATTGATATAAAATAAGACTTTAGTTTATTTGCAGATAAACCAGAATGAGAGGATCTCACCAGATCACTCTGACTTGAAAACAGAATACATAGACATTTATACACACTCCTTAGTGATTTGCCACAAGGGGCGTATTCCTAAATAATACAGAAAACAGGGGTGTTAAAACTTTCCAGTGTTTAGACTCTAGATAACCTTCAGGAATGTTCAACAGAAACATCCATCTCACAGACTGCCTGTCTCTTGCAGAAATGAAAGATAAAGACACAGAGCCTGCTTGAGGCCTAGCTCATGTGTTTGCATAGAGTATATTTTTAATTACTTAATTCAATATAATTGATCTACTAATAATCAAAACTATAATAAATATCATGTGATTGTCTCCATGTTAATACACACATATTGTAAAACAGAAAATTCCTTCACAACAGTCATGGCTTTCTTTCTTGTGGTCCTGTGGTTTTCTTAACTGGTGACCACAATATGACCATTAATAAATATGACAGAAAATATTGGGTTTTGAAGAAAATTCTTTTCAAAATTAGTGATAAAAAAGCTTAACAATGTCTCTTTCTCAGGGTTTTAGGATATTATCCAGATTGGATATAGTGTTTTGTCCCCCTATCCTGAAAAATAACATCTTTGTGACCAAATTTCCATCACTGTCAAATCACTTGTTGACCTGCATCTGCTTATCAAGAGGACTGAGAATTTTCCGTTGACACATTGCTGCAAGTAACCAGGACCTATACTGTTTCACCACAATGAGTTTTGACTTCAAGACCATTAGGTGAGCCCCAGGCGTCCTGGACTGCCCTTGTCTAGATTTCCCTGGGAGTCTGTGTCTGAGATTGGAACTGAGGCCAAGAGGAAATGCAACGAGGAGAACTTTCCGGAACATAGCCGAATTTACTGACATGACCACACAAATGTAATCATTAATCGTGCATCACATTTAAACTTTCAGTTTCCCAGTTTGAATGAACGCAGCCTGGCACCGTAAGAGTGTGATGATGATGATATCTGTGGGGAATTACTGAACCAAGTCCGTGTTCCTATAAACACAAAATTACTGATTGCACAGGCAGTTTCACTGACAAATGGTGTTGTATGAAGAGGTGGCAACAGTCATGTAATTGCCAGTGAAATCCGGTGTCCTTCCAAACGGTAATGTGCGTTTGCAGCGCACGTGCTAAAACTTGCGCTTCCAACTCCGGCTAAATAAGCACTGTCACCAGGGCCCTGTTCCTCGGAAACCCCCCGCATATGTAACATATAGCAAAAACACTGTTCTGGGTTTTATTCAGCACAGTTAGCCAGCTATGAGGAATAGGGCCCTGGGGATGTGCGTCTGCAGGGTGAGCAGAACTACAGGGCAGACCTGGGTCAAATACACATACTAATCAAATCATTTTCATTGAAATTGTTTGCTTTGTGTATTTCAGTTATTTGCAAATTAACTGGGGAAGACCAATGTCTTTTATCTGAGGTATAGGCTAAATAATTGGTAAATAGAGCAAACACTCATTTGAAATGACTGATTCAAATATAATTTTAAGGAAAATAACACAAAATTGACATATCAATTTGTTCAGTATAAACGTATTTGCCTGCCTTTTAGCAATATTTGCACAAAAGTGCAAAATCATGATACAACCATAAGATGCTAAAAGCCTGAAGAGACTAATGACTGTGCAATGCCCCTGTGGATCAGGGTTGTGCAAAATTCTGAGTTGAAGAATTGGCCCCCATTCAATTCATGAGTTGGAATTTTAATTGAATTGGCCACACCCCACAGGATGTTGAATTAGAATTGGAATTGGAATGACAAGAAGTGGAATTTAATTAATTGCAAGGAATTGCACACAACAGAATAATTTATTAAACCTCACGTATATTTTCTTTCATTTATTTCAATAAATGATTCCCATTTGTCCCTTATATATTGTAATATTGTTTTTCATTTTGACCTTAGCACTCAAACAAATGACAAAAAGTCATGGTAAATGCAATTATCATTTATTCCAATGCACAACTCATTGTTCAACATTGTTGCATTTAATTGTCAAAAAGATCCTCAAAGGTCTTGTTTGGCTCCATTTTGAAGACTTTGGGGTAAAGTAAAGCATTCTGGGAAATGAAGTGTTCTTCCACCCTGTTCAACAAAATGAAAGTATATGATGATTATTCTATAGATGGTCCTTTAAAGATTCATTGTTGGGAGAAAGACATTTGTTGTTAATACAATCTAATATTTAGAAGCATACCATATGTTTGTATGACAACATGTTTAATGCACAAGTCATATTCAGATATAAAGCCTTATTGTTAAAAGCTACACCCCCCCCCCCCCCCCCCCACCACACACACACACACACACACACACACACACACTCTCTTTCACTCACTCACTCACTCACTCACTCACTCACTCTCTGTTGTTGCCAGCCAAATCATTGCAGTTGGGAGGTAATCAGGTTTATAATCCTCTCTTAGACACTGTAATCTGCCAGTAATTCCCCTGCCCAGTCAGGGCAGTGTTGGAGCCGAGCAGCTGGGGTGGAGCCAGACAGACGGACGGACGGACGGACGGACAGGCAGGCAGGCAGACAGACAGAGCGGGCGGGTTTTGGGTTTACAGACTCTGCGCATTCTCCACTACAGCAGCTGATCAGATTCAGTACATGTGCACAGGGAAGATTATATTTGGAGGGTGAGTTGAGTTCCCTGTGGAATGGCTTTCCCTCCAGGCACAGCCGAATAGCCACAGGTGAGCAGCGCTAGGTTGCGTCAGACATGTTCTGGCGGAGACACGGGCGTTGGCGGTCTCCTTAAAAGGGCGTCTCTCAGAGATAGATGGAGGGCATGGGGTAAAGGTGGACACCTAGCAACCCAGGACCCTCTGGGCGTAGTCTGCCTGCCGGAAGAATCCAGAACAGAGTGTTTATTTTGCCCGGCCCAGTAAGGCTCTGAACCTCAGGTCGGAATTAAAAATAGAAACACACAGATCCATCTTTATCTCTGAATAGTGAAATGAAGCAAGCAAGTGCTGATACTTTTTTTTTAAGTCACTTTGGTGTTTTTATAGGTAGTTACACAACATGTGGTCGCTGGAATTAAAAAAAACTTCTGTTAAATAACACGGACCACGCCAGAGCCGAATGTGACTGATGGCCCCATAGGGTGACGCGCGCGCAATCGGTGATTGCGTCGCCCAGGGAATGGGAGGGGTCAGTCAGTTGGGGACACCCGTGGGCTACATGTCAAAGCCGCACGTGAAAGGTCTTCCTCCAACTCTATGCGAGCTTAGCTGTAGTCTGCGATGTGAATGGAAGCAGCTGGCGACAACACGTGTTTCGGAGGAGAACCTAATCTCTCCCAAATCAGCAGTGTAACATGACTGCGGTTACAGATAATCGGACATTCCGAACTATGGTGGAATTGGATATGTTCAGCCCCACGTTGGGTTTTTATTTTATAATACAAAACCTGCGGATTAAATAATGTTTTAAAAAAAGGAGGATTCAATTTGTTCGTGATTAATTATTAAGTCTCAGTTAAGTCACAATGCATTTGGATTTAATTTCTGCCTTTGTTGTTGTTGTGGTGGTTGTTGTATTCTTTTTTTTTTTGCGAGATGGAGACGGCACAGGAACAGGAAGGCAGCTCTCTACTTGGAACATTCCGTCAGTGCAGTAGGGCAGAGCTTTCCCCCCCCTCATTGATTGTGGGGGGTTGGAGGGGGGGGGGGGTGGTTATGAGGGTAGGATCAAAGGTCTCCACGCATCTGGAGGGAAAGCACGCGGGCCTTCCCCTGTTCACCCGGCTCACTGGCGTCACCAGAGTCTGCAAAGCGCTGTGCTTTAACTTTACTGAGATTTCATCACAGTCAGAAACCCCCCCCCCAACCCCCCAGACAGCTGACAGACTCCAGCTGGACTGTGGTAAGATCTGTGAAATGCCAGATTCCCTCTGGGGGGTGACCGAGCCCAATTGACTTTGAGAGGCGCACTTTACATTTAGGCTTTAGGCAGATGCTCTTGCAGCAACTTGCACCCAAAATGCGTAGGCAAAGAGTAAAGATGATACCTAGATATAAGTGTGACAATCAAATGTCACAACCAGGAGTTATTACATAAGCCCACAGCATAATATTGAGAAGTATAGTACAGTGGTGTTCAAAGAAATAGCAGTACAACATCAGTAACCTGATGAACCACTTATTAGTAGTAGTGATATTTCTGCATGGCAAATAATTTACTTGTTGATGTAGTAGTGCAATAGAAAAACAACAGACCCAACTGTCATGACATGCACGCTGCTTGTTCTGAGTAATTGACTCATTCATTGAAAGGGGCGTGTTCAAAATAATAGCAGTGTGAAGTTTAATTAGAGAATTCATTCATTCTGTGAAAAAACAGGTGTCATTAATTGTCCTTTATTAAGGAAGAAGGGAAGCAAATTTTTCACACATTGTTATAAAATATATTTCCTTCTGAATTGCTAAGTAAAATGGGCCGTTCCAAACATTGTTCGGAGGAACAACGTAATTTGATTAAAAAGTTGATTGGAGAGGGGAAAACGTATAAAGAAGTGCAGCAAATTATAGGATGCTCAGCTAAAATGATCTCAAATGCTTTAAAATGGCAACAAAAACCCGAAACACGCGGAGGAAAATGAGCAACTACTGTTAAAACGGATCGAAGAATAGTCAGAATGGCAAAGATTCAGCCAATCATCACCTCCAGAAAGATCAAAGATGATCTAAAATTACCTGTAAGTGCTGTTACAGTCAGAAGACGTTTGATCGAAGCTAAGCTATCAGCAAGAAGCCCCCGTAAAGCACCATTGTTGAAAAAATGGCATGTGCAGAATCTGTTAAAATATGCCAAGGAACACATCGATTGGCCCAAAGAGAAATGGCGTAACATTCTGTGGACTGATGAGAGTAAAATTGTTCTTTTCGGGTCTAGTAGTCATCGACAGTACGTCAGACGACCCCCGGGTACTGAATTCAAGCCACAGTACACTGTGAAGACAGTGAAGCATGGTGGCGCAAAAATCATGGTATGGGGATGTTTTTCATACTACGGTGTTGGGCCTATTTATCGTATACCAGGGATCATGGATCAGTTTGAATACATCAAAATACTTGAAGAGATTATGTTGCCATATGCCGAAGAGGAAATGCCTCTGAAATGGGTGTTTCAACAAGACAACGACCCCAAACACACGAGTAAGCGAGCAACATCTTGGTTCCAGACAAAAAGGATTGAGGTAATGGAGTGGCCAGCTCAATCCCCCGACCTCAACCCCATTAAAAACTTGTGGGTGACATTAAAAATGCAGTTTCTGAAGCAAAACCCAAAAATTCACAGGAACTGTGGAATGTAGTTTGTTCATCCTGGGCTGAAATACCTGTTTCTAGGTGCCAGAAGTTGGTTGACTCGATGCAACGCAGATGCGCAGCAGTTATCAAAACCAATGGTTATGCAACTAAATATTAGTTCAGTAATTTAAAGTGAAGTTAAATCTTGAAAAATTTCTTCAGTTTATATAGTAAGTGTTTGAGTTTGAAGAGAACAATGTCGACACTGCTTTTTTTTTGAACAGATTAATATTCCTTTTCTTTGCTTCCTGTAAAAGATAAAATTTGTTAATGCTTTGGAATTGAATGTGTAATGTTTCCACTACATTTGAAATATGGAACTAAAAGCTATTAAAAAATATTTGCACTTTATTCACTTTTTTTAATGCACTGCTATTTTTTTGAACACCACTGTAGGTGCTAGTGGGAGTCTGAGGAAGCATGTTCTGTGCTTGTGACCTAGCACTGGAAAATCTGTACAAGAGGTCATGTTGGTTAGACTTTGTTTGATTGAGGGATTGAGAGGTGGAGAGACAGAGGTAGAAGGCAGAATGGTCAGCAGGAAGATTCCTTCCTCTTCCCCTTTCCCTAAGCAGAGTCCGTCTCAGTCGCCAATGAGTTAATCTTTTCCAACGTCTTTCATTTCCTGCATTCCCATTTCCTGGTTTCCATAGATTTCTCTCTCTCTCTCTCTCTCTCTCTCTCTCACTCACTCTTTCTCTCTCCCTCTCTCTCTCTCTCTGCTCTTTCTCCACCCCGCTCCCACCTTTCTCATTCACTCTTGTTCTCTCTCTTCCTCCCTCCCCCTCTCCCTCCATCCCCCTCCCCTTCTCCTGGCTCTAGGGGAGGTGGGCTTGTGGACCCACAGGTTTGTTATAACTGCAGACATCTGGCAGCTTTTTCACTAGTTTTTCTCTTTTCACTGGGATGAGAGGAGAAGAGAGAAGACAGGAGATCCTCCTGCTGCCAGACTTCAGGTTCATGTGATTTTCTTTAGAAAGAGAACGGGGAAAGGGCTCTCCTGCAGTGCTGTGACAGAGAAGTGTTCTTCCCTTTATTTCAACTTCCTTTAACATCTTTTCAGTTTAGCCTTTTCAATGTAGTCTCTAATTAGATTTATTACTGTGGTGCAGTTTTGGAGTGGACAGGGGAAATTACATGCAATTCATATGAGTGTTTGCTCTCTTAGAATGACTTGTATGTAAACTTGTACTTGTTTATCATCTATAAACAAAGTTAAATGTTCAGCTTGTATTTTGTGGCTGAAATTGAATGAGTGCAACAGGTATCCACTTATAGGTCCGTAGATTTTTATTTTGTTGACAGCGCTTGTTGAATGACTGGAAACGGCTGTGTTATTCCAGAGCGAGTTTAGGACTGAGCTTGTGCACAGTTGGTGCAGGACTGAAATGCAGAACGGGGGCTGTCTGTGCCTGTTGAGGTGGTTTGTGAAATGCATTTGCGTTCTCTTAGGTCCCGTGCAGAACAGGGGCTGTCTGTGCGTTCTCTTAGGTCCCGTGCAGAACGGGGGCTGTCTGTGCATTCTCTTAGGTCCCGTGCAGAACGGGGGCTGTCTGTGCGTTCTCTTAGGTCCCGTGCAGAACGGGGGCTGTCTGTGCATTCTCTTAGGTCCCGTGCAGAACGGGGACTGTCTGTGCCTGTTGAGGTGGTTTGTGAAATGCATTTGCGTGCTCTTAGGTCCCGTGCAGAACGGGGGCTGTCTGTGCGTTCTCTTAGGTCCCGTGCAGAACGGGGACTGCCTGTGCCTGTTGAGGTGGTTTGTGAAATGCATCTTTCAAGCAGGTCTGAACAGTGTGTGAGGAGGGCGAATCTCACTGATCTCTTATCAACTCGCTGCCTTCAGTACTCCTGCTACACATCACAATGAATGTTTCAGCTCTCATATTGTGGACATGTTACGAGTTAATGTCTCCCCCCTTTTGTGAAGCTCTTATATGTGACAATCTGTTTATTACACCATTGTTCATTACAGTTAAACATTGTTTCACAGTCGTTTCTTGTACTTGCATTAATCTCAGACCTTACTGTACGTTCTTTGTTAGATAGGAAAGGCTGCTAAATTCATTAATGTAAATGTTAATGTTAAAGCCTTTGGAAAATATGGGAGCAACAAGCCCAGGTGCCTTAAATCCGCGATGTGTACGCTTAAATCCGCACATTTTAGCGCAGGTAAAATGGGTGTAGTTTGAGCTTAGAGCTCTGTGATGAGTGCAGGTAAAATGGGTGTAGTTTGAGCTTAGAGCTCTGTGATGAGTGCAGGTAAAATGGGTGTAGTTTGAGCTTAGAGCTCTGTGATGAGTGCAGGTAAAATGGGTGTAGTTTCAGCTTAGTGCTCTGTGTTGAGTGCAAGTAAAATGGGTGTAATTTCATCTTAGTGCTCAGGGTTGAGTGCAGGTAAAATGGGTGTAATTTCAGCTTAGTGCTCTGTGTTGAGAGCAGGTAAAATGGGTGTAATTTCAGCTTAGTGCTCTGTGTTGAGAGCAGGTAAAATGGGTGTAATTTCAGCTTAGTGCTCTGTGTTGAGCGCAGGTAAAATGGGTGTATTTTGAGCTTAGTGCTGGGATGGTGTTGAGTACATCGGGCTCCCTGCCTGTGCTGTTGATGGTGCTAAAGCTGTCACCTTGTGCAACCCAAGCTTCAGACTACCCGCTGATCATATCCACGATATAGCCCTTAGCACGTTAGCATGTTTTAGCTTTGTGCATTAAATGACTTTACCTGCAACATGAGTGAACATGAGAAGAACATGAGTGTGTTCAAATGGGTGAAATGAACGGTAGCACTTGGTACTGCAGAAAAGGATAAGCAACACTCTTGGGTTAAGTGTAGAAAAAGTACTGGAGTTGAATGTACTCAGTCCTGTTCATGTGGGGAGATGGACTGACAGTAATGCTGATTGTAACGTTTGGTCTGATCCACAGAAATAGGTGAAGGTTGTAGTTGCTACCATTTTGTCACCATTTTCTTGGTGATGGAATGATGACAGAGTTGTGATCTAATCACCACCCCCTTCTGTCTCCCTCCACCTCTCCCTTTCTTCCTGCCCAGACTGTGGAAACCACACACACCTCTCTTTGCCGTGGCAACCTGAACGTTCTGAAGAAGCGCTGGGAGCAGCAATCCCTCTACCTGGAACAATCGACGGCCCCTCCCCCCAGCGCCACGCCCAGCACCAAGCCCAGTGCCACGCCCAGTGTGCCCCCTCCACCCCTAACAACCGCTACACCCAAACCCGGCAAAGCACAGGACGGCCCCACAGCCCACCAACCCCTGGTTGCCCTGGACAACGGCGGCCCCAGCAAGCTCCCAGCAGTCGGAGAGATGGAGGGAGGAGTGGAGAGGAGGAAGCAGAGAGGGGCGCAGCAGGAAGTGGAGGTGGAGGTAGAGGTGGAGGGCGAGGCCGCAGGGCAGCCCAGTCCCGAAATGGAGAAGCCCACCGTGCACCTCAGCAGCCTCAAGCAGATGTTTGAGAAGGGGGATAGTCTGCAGAACAGGGTGAGTCCCCCCCCCCCCCCACACTACTCTATAACATCACAAATATGTGATTAGAATGTTCTCAACTGAATATTCTAATGCGGATGTAACAATCACTACTGGTAATTGAAAGCAATGGAATTCTAGAACACTGAAAAAACATTCCAAAAACCTACTCTACAAAGGGTTAAACATCCCTTACAATCAAACTCCTCCTTTTTAATGCTTCTTTGGAACATGAAGAAGTAAAGAAAACAAGAATATTTTTACATTCACTTGAGATTTGAGGTGAGTTTCATTTCCCTGAAAACCACCACGTTCTTATTAAAGCTCTGAATAGGACAACTTTTATTGGTCACTAGTTAACATGCTGTCTTACTTTTTAACCAATCAATGGCGTGACCGTTTAGTGGGCTGCCATTCAGAACTGAACTCGAAGTCGCTAATAATGTTTTTGTTTTTTTTGCTATATCTCTTAAATATGAAACTTCCACAGATATGGTAAATGTTAAATATGAAACTTCCACAGATATGGTAAATGTTAAATATGAAACTTCCACAGATATGGTAAATGTGAAATGGAAACGTGAACTGCTCGTAAATTTTTCAAGAACACAGCGGGTTCCTGGCTCTCTGAGGGTGTACTATCGTGATTTGGTCACGAGTTGTGATGTAAGCTGTGTCACTGTCACACACCTGACACCCTGCTACCCGCTGGCTGGTTTTGGGGAGGAGGGGGGATGGGTCTACAGACATGTATTAATTCCCCTCTCCCTCCAGGCTCTGGTCAGGATCATAGTCAGTTAGTGTGCTCGCCGTCTCCCCCCCTCAGAGAATGTTGGTGTTGTTGGATCAGATGTTTTCCCTGGGGGCTGTGGTCATGCTCTGAGTCACATGCCGCTATATCACGCTCCCTGTACAGAACCAAACACACACACACTCTTACACCCTCACACATGCGCACTCACTCTCTCACACAAACACTCTCTCACACAAACACACACACACACTCTCACACATGCACACTTTCTCTCTCTCACTCACTCACACACACAGGTTACCTCCATCTCCATGTCAATGAAGTTTAGTTTATTTTTTGAGGGCTATGTGTTTAAAAAAATAAGTCTTCAGGGATTTAATTCAGTGATCCTGGAGGGCCGCAGTTTTTTTGTCGCTACAAATGAAAGCAGCCGGCTACGCAGGTAGCTCACCTCGCCTGGTTTCTCAGGTTGCTGATTTTAAAGTGATAACAAAAACCAGCAGAATCCAGCAGCTCCTGGATTGATGCTGGCGTGCGATCGTTGAACAAGCGACCCCACGTTCGATTCGGAGGTGAGGAGGCCTGGGCTCTCTGCCTTCGGAGAAATGACAAAAAAACCCTGCTCCAAGCAAGCGAAGCCGACGCACGACACGTTTCGACTTGTGCCTGTGGAACCGCGTGCCTGAATGCAGACACGTGCTCAAACGCGTCGTCTTGCTCGCGCTCTCTCGCTTTTTTTGCGAGAAGTGCTTAGCCTTCGAGTCATGTTTTGTGCGTCGTTAACCTTGCCTGGCGTTCACATGCGGTGATAAATGTTTTATCGTTTAATTATGGTTCCCTCCGGCCATTCTTCTCTCGATTCCAGTTGCAGAACACTGGCTGGCTTCATTTGTGCAGTATCACAGGCACTGAAAGCAAACAATGGAACCGTTTCATGCCCCCCCCCGCACCCCCCACTGTACCCTGAGAACCTGAAAGAAAGGATATAAAAGCAGGCCACTATGTATTATTATTATGTCAATTACACTGTCTTTATGTCAGCGAACACAAGCGGTAAGAACATCAAGGCCTGCCGGGGTTTTCGCTGAATTGACGGCTGCGTTGGTGGCGAATGCTGATGCGCGGCGACGGCGAGGCGCAGGAAAACTGCGCTCACACTGTCGCATGCCACACTGCGCAGTCCATGAGAGACAGTTTGCAGTGGGGGGGGGGGGGGGGGGGGCTGGATAAAAGGCTGCTAGCGAGCCGGCCTAAAGAGATACCATGTGTGCCTGTTTACGGGCCTGTCACATGCGCCGGTAACGCCCCGCCCCTCCCATCCCCCTCCGCTGGGGTCTACTTCCTGCTGCGTGCCCTCAGTGTGGGGGGGAGGAGGGAACTCAAAAATACCCTTAAATATTCCCCAGGTTTCCAGTCTCTCTGCAAAGGGAGGGGTGTTCTGACTAACCCGGAAATATTATTTGCTACATTTGTGTGATGTGCATGCACACAGCTGGACTCAATCTGCTCTCTCCCTCCCTCTCCCTCCCTCTCTCTCCCTCTCTCTGTGCAAACACCCACCAGGAAGTGAGTCATTAGCTGGCCTTTGATTGGCTCCTCCACACCTCTCTGGCTTTCATCCCCGCT
This sequence comes from Synaphobranchus kaupii, assembly GCA_029718625.1. NCBI lineage: Eukaryota > Metazoa > Chordata > Actinopteri > Anguilliformes > Synaphobranchidae > Synaphobranchus > Synaphobranchus kaupii. Next base: position 84,728,659 of record CM056378.1, on the reverse strand, counting down.
TTCCTACAGGCCAAAAAATGAATGACCTTTTTAAACACACCCTCCCCTTCACTCCTACACTGTTGACCCCAAACGCCGTTACCTTCAAAAGATAATCGGGCCCTGCACACATACCAGGCCCCCTCCGTTCAGCTACAGCTGCGGGCGTCTGGCCCCTCCCCCCCACGTGCCTGCACGTCGTGTTGCCGCTCGTGTCAAGGCAGTTAAACCATTTAGATGGGCTCCACACCCAGGAGGTCCAAAAAAGCCTGTTTCCAATTACAGTCTTTCCAGGGTTTGGAGTTTCCTACAGTGTTGTAATGGGGTTGTAAAAAAGTGCAGCCAAATACCATTCATTTTGACACTCAAACAACTCGCTTACCTCTATGTTACATGCCCAGTTCCCTAACCACTATACTACAACGGCCTCCCTATTAACATTATACTTTCCCTAACTCCCTATTAAGGGCCTGCCAATAACTTAATAACTGAATTTAGATCTCCTGGAAATGCTGTCCCAGAGCTGTAAGGCCAGAGGGGTGTAACGCACCACCCCTCTCTGGAGCAATCTGACCCAGAGGACCCCTAGAGCACGTTTGAACCTGAGAACTTGTGATTCCCCCCCCCCTGTGCTCCTGGAGATGAATCTCGGGACAAACCCCGCCCCTCAGGGAGCAGGGCAGGGAGACGGACGCTTTGAAGCCCCGCCTCCCAGGGAGCAGGACAGGGAGACGGACGCTTTGAAGCCCCGCCCCTCAGGGAGCAGGGCAGGGAGATGGACACTCTGAAGCCCCCGCCCCTCAAGGAACAGGGCAGGGAGATGGACGCTCTGAAGCCCCGCCTCCCAGGGTGCAGGGCAGGGAGATTGACGATCTGTAAGCCCCGCCCCTCAGGGAGCAGGGCAGGGTGACGGACGCTCTGAAGCCCCGCCTCCCAGGGTGCAGGGCAGGGAGATGGACGCTCTGAAGCCCCGCCTCCCAGGGTGCAGGGCAGGGAGATGGACGCTCTGTGCTGTTCTCTTGTCTGGGCTGGAGTTGCGTGTGGAGCTGAGCTGCCTGGTTCAGTTGCCAGGAATTAAGGTGTGGCTGATGTACTTGTGGGGGTGGGGGTGGGGGGGCAGGATGGGGCCTGAATCTGGGCAAAGGCCCACACCCCCCCAGGCACATACAAACACACACACACACACACACACACACTCAACCTATCCACCTCAGCCTGGTCTGTATGACTACCTTACACGAGTGATGTCATAGCTGAGCTATGCGCCGGCCACAAACTCCAATCATCCCAGGACTCTTTAACACGGCCTTTAAAGACATCTCTCTCTCTCGCTCTCGCTCTCGCTCTCGCTCTCGCTCTCGCTCTCGCTCTCGCTCTCGCTCTCGCTCTCGCTCTCTCTCTCTCTCGCTCTCTCGCTCAATTCAGTTTTCTTTATTGGCATGACATATTTTAAACTACATATTGCCAAAGTGTATTGTGTAGCAAAGAAAACAATGATAATAGTAATAATAATCATGAAACATAATAACGTAAAATCGGTCTCTCTCACTCTCAGCATGGGGTGCTTAATTGGGGGGGGTTGTGAATGACCCCTCTTTGCCCCCCTGCAACTCCCCCTGCTCCACTGAGTATAATCTCAGGCCAGCTCTGGCCCATACAAGGTCATCTCTCATCTCCACTGGCGCGTGACCTGCTATCAGCTAATCAGATAGCTGAACCCGAGGCCCCTTTCCGGGGGAGCCCCCCCGCAGCCCCCCGCAGCCCCCCGCAGCCCCCCCGCCCCACGTGAGGCTCGGCCGTCCCGGGATTAACGTGCATTCCCCGACACGCTGAGACAGATCACACTCCCCCCTGCCCAAACTGTTACCTCAGAAACCATCCCACACATCCTAACCCTCTGATCCTCTCCAGCGCTCACATCTGTCACATCCTCATTGAACGGCAAATTCTGATCGACCGCAGATGTATTTTTCATAATTGGAATTTTTCTGATTATTGTAGTGATATAGCCAGTGTTCCCAGGGTGCACTACCACTGGTAGTCATGGTTATTAGTGTGATGGATATTGTTCGTATTCCTGGTGGGGCTGAAGGTTGAACCTTTGTCTGGTGCGCCAATCTGTTGGGTCCAGGCAAAAGTGCTCTGCTTCACTGCCACCAGCCCACCCCGCCCCCACACCCCCCACCCCACCCCGCCCCACCCCCCCCACCCTTTGACTCCTCTGAAGTGCACAGGCCCCTGACCGCTAACTCCCTGCAGGGCGGCTTTATGGGGTTATGGTCAGGTGTGCGTGTGTATGTGTGTGTAGGTATGTGTGAGTGTGATTGTGTTGTGTGTGAAGGTATGTGTGCGTGTGCGCGTGTGCGTGTGTGTGTTTGTGTGTGTGTGTGTGTGTATGCGTGTGCGCGTCTGCACGTGTTTGTGTGTAAGTGTGTTGAAGTGTTGTGTGTTTGTGCGTGTGTGTGTGTGTGTGTATGTATGTTTGTATGTGTTGTGTGCATGTGTAAGTATGTGTGTGTATGATTGTGTTGTGTGTGTAGGTATGTGTGTGTATGTGTAAAGTGTGTGTGTGATTGGATTGTGTTGTGTATGTAGGTATATGTGTCTGTGTTTTGTGTGTGTGTGTGCACATGTACATTTGGGCACAGGGGGTGGGGGTGGCTGTGTGTCTGTGCTGGTCGCTGTGGAGAGTGGCAAGGGGGTGTGGCTCTGAGACATACGGCGCAGTCTAGCGGCTCTCCTGGTGAGCTCATTAGGAGATTACAGCCGAGGGGCATAGAGATGGGCGGAGACAGGGATGGAGAGGGCAGCCAAACAGACCCCCGCCACGGCCAACAGACGCATTAATGAAATAAAATGTACTCCACATAAAGTTGTGTAATCAAAGCCACATCCCACGCAAATCTCCAAAGGGATTCTATCATCCATAACACAGCAGGACAAGTTCAGCTGCTTTTCTGACTCACCCACAGGCCTGCTTTTGGTTCTGTACAAACGCACCATGTGACAGTCCCACCTCCCATAAATGGGGGGTCATAGGAAAGGGTTTAGTCATACGATTCCCTCTTCTTTTAATTTCCTGTTAACCCAATGTTAACTGTGGCAATGTAAACGCTCTGGCTCACATGCAGTGTGTTTTCAGGCTAAATGAATCCTGTGGTAATGTAGACTAAAGCACTCATTCACACGGACTCACCTGCACTCACCTGGCTGTGGGTGTAGGAGGGACAGTTCGGATGTGAGGGCGAGTCTTTGTTTCCAGGGAACCGGACCGAACTGGTTCAATTCCCGCAAAGCTGGACCAAACTGGCTGTGTTCCTGCAGAACTGGACCAAACTAGTTTTTTTACTGAATACCTGGACTGACCTGGTTCTGTTTCCTCTCTGCAGGCATCCAACAACTGCTCAGAGGACCCGGAAACGCAGGACAGAGACAGAGGTACGACCCAAAATAGAGAGAATGGTCTCGCATACAAGACAGACAGACACACACATACACATACATCTAACTCTGTCACACATATATCACATATGGGGTGGGATAAAGATTGCATGCAGAGAGGGGGATATAAGGTCACATGATCACATGCAGATGTTTGCATGCAGGAGGAAAGAGCACCTTGTACCAAGAGTGCAAACGTACAGCGCTAATGCAGTACATCTGAAGTCTGGGAAACACTGCATCATCTATATAAAATTACATGGTGGGAATGACCTGTAAATCCCCCCAACACTAACTCGCCCCCCCCCCCCCCCCCCCCCCCCCCCCTCTGTTCCTCTCTCTCTCTGTCTCTCCTCACTCTCTCACTCACAGGGGTCCCAGATGGAGTGACGCCGCTGGGCGACCTTCTGGATGCCACACCCCTTCGGGACAGGATGGCCTTGTACCAGGCGGCGGTGTCCAAGCAGGACACGCCCACATCCACACGCAATGTGAGTCTGCAGCTCTGCAAGAGGAAGTTCCATATATGGCATATATATATACACCGATCAGTCACAACTGAAGTGCAGACTGTCAGCTTTAATTTGAGGGTATTTTCATCCGTATCGGATGAACCATTTAGGAATTATAGAACATTTTGTACATAAACCCCCCCCATTTTTGGGCATCAAAAAATATTGGAGAGTTTAACATAATGTGGAATAAAGTAATCATTTTTAATATTTGGTCGCATATCCTTTGCATGCCATGACTTCCTGATGTCTGTGGCCCAACACCATCAAAAGATGCTTGATATCTTATTTTCTGGTACTCTTACAAGCAATACTATAACGTCTCTGCATTTGAATGGATGGGGGATGGGACTAGATTTAGCTGTAAATTATGCGGAACAGTATGGAATACATGGTTGGTAAAATGGCTGTAAGTCATCAAGGGTCTGCGGTATCAAACGAGCCTCAAACCATCACTCTGCTGCGAGATATGCAGTAGATATGGATGGATCACTTTAAGGGTTGTTTCTCCTGACAAACTCTATGCAAAAATAAGTCAGAAGAAGAAACCCTTCAAGTTATCCATCCATATCTACTGTATTTCTGGCAGCAGAGTGATGGTTTAAGGCTTGTTTGATACGTCAGACCCTTGATGACTTAAAGCCATTTAGCCAACCACGTGTTCCATACTGTTCCAGTGTAATTTACAGCTAAATCTAGTCCCACCCCAATTCCCATAGAGATCCATTCAAATGCAGAGAGGTTATAGTATTGCTTGTAAGAGTACCTGAAAATGATATATCAAAAGTCTTTTGATATCTTTTTATATCCAGTCATTATAGCATCACCTGTTTACCTGTGGAATGTTCGAAACGGGTGTTTTTTTTAACTTCCCAGTCTTTTTTTTTTGCTCCTGGGCCAACTTTTTTGGAACGTGTTGCAGGCATCAAATTCGGAATTAGCGTATATTTACAAAAATCAATAAAGTTGATAAGGTAAAACATTAAATATATTTTCTTTGTACTGTTTTCAATTAAATATATGTAAAAGAGAATTTACAAATCACCGCTTTCTGCTGTTATGTGCATTTTACATACTGTGTCACAACTTTTATGGAATTGAAGTTTGTACTATAACTACAGTTTTCACTCTGCAATTTTTGGTTGGGACATTTTCTGTTTCTTTGACATTGGTAGGGACATGTCCCTAGTATCCATACTAAAAACTACGCCTATGGTTGATCACCTCGGATGATCTTTTGCGGGTGGTAACAGTTTTACATGTGTTTTTGTACATGTAAACCTTTAGTAAATTGACCCCTTAGTGCCTACATGAGCTCTGACACTCTGCCTTTTTTACGTCAGAGCCCCGCCCCTGAGTCCAACGGCAAATTGGGTTCTGCCACAGACAGCAAAGGTGAGTCACCGTATTCACTTATTACATCACTTCCACAGCCAACCAATCAGAGCTCCTCAGCAAGTATGAGGGTCTGAGAGCCTAAACTCCGTTAATAAGGGGCTTTATACTTATGAATTTTCAGTTAACTACTGTTCTGAAAACTTGGGAGTGTACCATGTACAGTATTTCACTCAATAGCATAGCAAGACAACATGCTTTGCACCAAATGCTATGTACTGGTCAAAGCTCTATTTGAAATGGCAGAGGATGGAAGGGTTTGGTTGATAATGGCTCCCCTAGTGTCAGAACAGTGTAACTCCTGTCTTGTCCCTCCCAGGGGATCGTGTGGAAACTTCCAGCTCCAGCACTGCTGTGTCCTCTTCACAACAGGATAAGGGCCCGCCCAAGCCTGTCAGAGTGAGCTCTCAGCATGGTCACGTGTGTGTGTGTGTGTGTGTGTGTGTGTGTGTGTGTGTGTGTGTGTGTGTGTGTGTGTGTGTGTGTGTGTGTGTGTGTGTGTGTGTGTGTGTGTGTGTGTGTGTGTGTGTGTGTGTGTGTGTGTGTGTGTGTGTGTGTGTGTGTAATCTGAAAAGGAAAATTAGAAAAAACATGTAAATATTATGAATTTGTAATTGATGGCAGAGAGAGTGTATGTGTATTTTGTGTGTTTCTCTGTGTGTAACTGCGTATGTGTGTGTTTCTGTGCAGAAGTTTGGCTTGCCGGTGCAGGAGACATGCATGGCTTGCCAGAAGACGGTGTACCCCCTGGAGCGGCTGGTGGCGAGTCAGCAGATCTACCACAACTCCTGCTTCCGCTGTTCGCACTGCGGCACCAAGCTGAGGTCAGCTGGCCTGGGACCGGAGCACCTGTGCCCCATCTGACCTCACTTCTGTCTCCCGTCTGACCTCACTTCTGTCTCCCGACTGACCTCACTTCTGTCTCCTGACTTCACTTCTGTCTCCCGTCTCACTTCTCTACCCTGTCTGACCTAATTTCTCTCCCGGGTGTTTGTTTTAAATATACACACACACATATTTGAGACATTTTATGGGTTTAGAGCAGGGATGTTAGACACCAGTCCTGGAGAGCCACAGTGTCCGCTGGGTTTTGGTGTGTTTCACCTGCTGATGATGCTGCCCTCTTGGACAGGAGTTTGATGCCCGTGGTATAGAGAGAAGCAGATTATGGAAACTAGTTTCTTATTGTTAACCTCTACAGTGTTTTCTTATTTCTCTGGTGGCAGATTTATGTGGTTCTTTTGTTTGATAAACATACTCTGTTGTGTATCCGATAAACATACTATGTAGTTTCTTTTTGGAAAAAATTAAGTGCTTCTAATCATTGGGCTCTGTCTCCCTCTGCTGTCTAGACTGGGGAATTACGCCTCCTTGCACAACAACGTTTACTGCAAGCCTCACTTTAGCCAGCTGTTCAAAGCCAAGGGCAACTATGATGAGGGCTTTGGCCACCGCCCACACAAAGAGCTATGGGCAGTCCGGGGAGAGGGCAGGGACGAGGAAGTGGCGGAGCAGGCTAAGCTGGAGGCGGAGCCTATGGCAGGGGCGGTGCAGAGAGGGCATGGGGCAGAGCTGCAGAGCCCCAAGGTGGAGGAGTCGCCGCTTGCCAAGGTCAACGTGCTGGCCGCCACCCTGGAAATGCAGGCCCAAGCCGCCGAGACATCAGAGAGACCCACAGAGACGCGGCGGCTGAAGATCTCCTGGCCGCCATCCTCCGACAGGGAGAAGGAAGCTGTCGGGGCCGTCTCCGCCCCGGAGAGCGGAGCCGTCAAGCCCTTTCGTGCCAAGTGGCCCCCCGAGGGTGACGTCCCGCCCCGCCGTGGAAAGTCCCGAGCACAGTGAGCTCACCGACCTGCGCCAGTGCTCATTCCTCAAGGAGCGGAGCCGCCCCTTTTCCCAGGCAAGCCCCGCTCCCTCCCTAGATGCCGGCCATGTAAAGCAGCCCATGCCTGCAGGCAGAGCCAAAGAGTAGCCAGCCCAACCCCCTGCCCGTCATCCAGGACAGAGAGGGCATGAGCAGCGTGGCACCCACACCCGACGACAGTGCCGTTAACGGTGATACCGGCCCGGAAGAGGAAGTACAGGAGGAGGAAAGGTGTGGCCCAGGACAGGAAGTAGAAGAGAGGCAGGCAACTCTGCCAGAAGAACAAGAGGAAGTAGATGAAGTGGGCGAAGAGAAGGAGGAGGAAGAGGAGGAGCTGTCTCCTCTGAAACGCCCGACGGCTTCCCCCTCACCACCGGCGGAGGGAAAGCACAATCGGACGTCCCAGGATGTGGGATTCTGGGACGGCGAGGAGGGCGATGGGAGGGACGAGGGGGATGCGTCTGTGGAGGAGATGATCAAGAAGAATCGCTACTACGAGGAGGAGGAAGAGGAAACGGTGGACGAGCAGGAGGACTGAACGGAGCCGAACGCTTCAGCAGCCATCCAGCAGCCTTTACCAAACCCCTTCTTCCAAGAACAGGTCCAAGTTCTGACCCTGACTGGCAGGGACAGAACCGATACCGCTGCTTTAGTCTTTTTCATTTAGTCTTTTTGTTTTGTGCAATTCCACTTTATCTTTGAGCTTTAATTTTTTTCATGGCTCTGAACTATGTACCAAATGCTCTATCAAATTAGACTGCTTTTTAAGAGAATAACTGATCCACAATCTGAATCCAAGGATAGATTAAGAAAGTTTTTCAGAATTTTGGTACTACATTCCATTTGAACATTTGCATATATATATATATATATTTTTTTTTTTTGTTGCATTTTTTTAAACGTTTTAAACGTCGACCCAGGCCAAAACCAGGTGTCTGTTTTTGTGCCTTTTTAAATGATTTTCCTATGCATTTTCAAGAAAACAAAGTCCATGTACTAAGTAGACACTGTCTTCAGACAACAAGGGCTAAAACACAATGAAGTGGTTTTTAATTAACATCTCGTAAAATTTTTACATTTTCTCGGTCGTATGAAACAAGACCAATGGTCATTCTCAGGTTTAATCAAGGAGTTTAGTGACTGATACACAAGAGTTGACTATGATCAACCCTGTCCCCACCTCCCTTAAATAATTCCTAATGTATGCACAAACACTCAAAATTTTCATATATGAAAATGGAGAACCCTTGCAAGAGTAAACTGTTGTTAGATGGGATTAGTGTCTGGGGGGGTGGGTTTGGGCTTAGGGCAGAGTAGGTGTTGCCTGAGCGATTGCTGTTGCAGCCATTGGTGATTCTGGGGTGATAGACGCTCCTCACACAGGTGGGCAGACACAGTGGTTCGACTGCAGGGTATTTGTCTGGAGTTTAAACCTCAGGTTTAAACCCCTCGACCACAGAACTGAATTACAACTGGAACGGCTTATCCTTATTACAGCCTCGGATAGCAGTTCCGCGGTCTGGTGGATTAAACCCGTTTTAACTTGAGCGGAGCACCGTGCAGCTAAACCAGGATTTTTCTGTCAGAGGAGGGGAGGAGGATTCTTTTTTTGTTTAGACCCACCCCCCCCCCCCATCCTATCCCATCCCATCCCGTTCTTTGTAGAGTTGTAGAGGCACGTTCACTTTTTGAGGGCACGTTCACTTTTTGAGGGCGGTTTCAGATACTGGGTGAAGAAGAGATTACTGAGAGAAGAGAGATTTGACCACTGTACTCATCCTCATAGCCACTTGTATAGTCATGATCAGCAGACTGGGTGCAGAAGGCGGACCTGTAACTGCTGAAATGCTAGCTACAATCTGTTTGATTGATTGGTTGGTGGGGGGGGGGGGGGGTTTGAATGAGCTGAATGTTTTTTTGTTGTTTTTTTAAGTGGTCCAAACTAAATTTTCTCATGTTACTGTTTACGATATTAATAAATGAATTATGCATACTGGTCTGGTGATTTAAATGTTTTTTTAAAATTATTATTTTGGCTTGATTGCAGTGTGTGCCGTCAATGTATGCACGCACACGCGCACACACACACACACACACACACACACACACACACACACACACACACACACAGCCACATTATTTCAACATCTGAACTAGAGTCCTCATGGGGGGTATTTCCCATAGCAGGATTACGGAGCTGGATAGCTGCACTGAGTAAAACCCAGAACAGCTCATTTACTTCAGTCCATGTTCCAGATTTGGTACGGTTCTGGGTTTTACTCAGTGCAGCTATCCAGCTAACTCCATAATCCTGCTTTGTGAAATACCCCCCAAGCTGACTGGACATTAACCATGGTGATACATCAGAGATAACACACCTTCTGGTATTATCTCTGTGTTGGAGAGGTGGTGTTGTGAAAGAAAAGGCTCCCAGAAAACACTTTTTGGAAGCAGCCATCTTTATTATGGTGCATCAACATGGCTGCTTCTGTTCATACTGCATTACAGTGCTGGCCCAGTCTGTCCTCAGACGCCAGATCATACGACAAACAAACATGGGATCATTGCAGTGACCAAAAAAAGTGGGAAACTGACTGCTCTGTCAACAAAGCCTCCAAACTCCATACATTTCCCTTAAACTTTGACTAAATTTAACTCCTTGTGTACAGTACACTATTTTCTCTTTACAGTTAGTAGGCACTCACCAGTCAATGTTATGCAAGTAACAAACGTACAAAAGAAAAAAACTGAATTAACTGTAGGCGTATCCTTCTGATGTTAAGATGTAGACCTGAGGGCATAAAATTACTTTTTTTATGCACTAACATTTAATTTAAAAACCACTAAATGGCGCGATTGGCCAAACTGAGAGGAATATAAATCTGCATATTACATGAGCAAGAGAGTGGGGAAATGCAGTACGGGAAGTCCTAGGCTGTTTCCGAATCAGAGCCCTACACCCTTTTGAGTACGCATATTTGAGTCCACTTCGTCAAAAAGCTTTTGAGTGGGCGACTTTTTCTCACAAATGGGGGCACTTAAAATACCAGGATGAACCCCTTATTTCCAGGGTTTTGTTGAGGGAATTCAGGAGCACACTCATCTGCAGAACTGTGCACTCACCCGACAACTTCAGTAAGTAACTCGGAAGTAAAAACGTAAAAGTAGAGCATATGTGCATATCTATGGTACAAGAGTGGGTCATATTACGAAACTCTTTTTTATTTTTGTTAATTCTATCTTCATCCATAGTCTACACTTTGTAACAATTGTCATATGTTAACTGATTGATATTCTCAATAAAAAAAAAAAAGATATTACGAACTACTTCACTAGTTTGGAAAGAGTTTTGCGGGATTTCTTTCGCACACTGCTTGCAATGTGAGGGGACAGGGCACATAGTAGACAGGGGTCTGAGTGGACAGTGGACAGGGAACAGGGCTCTGATTTGGACACAGCCCTAGTGATAAGCCAATGTCCACCTTTATTTTTAACACAACTTTCTTTATGTGGACCTTGGCTGATTTCCAGAATACACACACTCCTCACTCCCACGCTGCATGACACGCACACTCCTCATTCTCGTGTGGCTTAACGCACAGACACACACACACCCCTGAGAAAACCATGCCAGGCATGTGAGGGTGGAGGGCGTGTAAAGTTTTGCACATTTTCCTGAGGATTCCTTTTCAAATGGCTGGAACGTTCATAAAGCTTTATTACCTATGCAGTTTAAAATAATTATGTTATAAGGGCTGCAGGCCGCTCTATCTAAACTGGCTTTCTCCAAGGAGAAGGCATCTCAAGCAGAGTGCAGAAGAGTACTAAAGTATCCCCCATGAACCATAATCCTCCTGGAAAGCAAGCCTTCCCTTGGTAGATCAGCAATAGGAGGAATAACACCACAGATTCTCTATTAAGGTAAGCACCCGTGTTCCTTCTGTCAATGGTGACTTGTTAGTTTATGAATATTCATGAGAGGCATGGCCAAGACAGTGAACCCATTGCCAAAGGTATAGTGCTCCTTCATGAATATTCAAGAGGTGCCTCAGTGTCAACTTCAACAGGAGGGAGAGAGAACATTCAATGAATGATATGAACATGGAGCTGAATATCTGGTAGTCTACACAATCTGTGACAGCACACAGCAGAACTCGGCTCTACTTAGGATATCATCTCCCAGCCAACCTTATGACCCCGGGATACAGTGTTCATTCCTTTAAGACTAAATGTGTTAGAGGACAATATTGATCATTAATACATGCTAAAAAAAATACATGCTTTGTTTCAAGTCGATTTATGTAGATAACAAAAATATATTCAGATATATATATATATATAGACAGTATATTATACCCATTTAATAATGGCATTCATGTGTGAATTAAATGAATGTAATTTGCAGTAGGTTTCTTGTCTGACTGTTTAAAGTAGCCAGACATGCAAGCTCCTGATTGGCTATTGATACTTTCACTGTCCCCCAGATGCCACAGCATTGGAGCCTGGATGAGTAGTACAGTAGAACCCCAGAAAAACAAACCGCAGGGTTAGAGACGAGCCACTCCGCCAAACAGGGTATGAGCTACGGACTTGAGCTACGGACTTGGAACTACCATCCGTTACAGCCTTCTCAAACTCTGTACTACACAGCACAGAGACTGTTCATAATCACCACTCATGCAAAATAAAGTGCATTAACCCTTTAAGGGGGTAATAAACACTAAATCCAGTTTTTTTTTTAGTTATAAAGCCAAGTATCTTGTCTCCATTTCATAAATCACATAAATCCTATAGTTAAAAAATCTAAAAGCCGTGCCACCACATTTTGTGCAAAAAAAAAAAATAGCCATTCGCTGCAACCCAAAGTGAAAAATTTTGTTGGAGCCACACCACAATCTGTGATAGGGGTGGGGCTCCAACTATTACCTTTTTTCCACATAAGCAAGTCAATGCAAGCCCATCTCCCCCATCTTCTTGATTGATGGGTATTTAGACTGCGCAAATTACCATTAGCCCACTCATTTCAAACCGTTTTCCCCCTCACTGGCTCCGCCTACGTACCTATGATGTGTTATCGAATGGATCTATCGACCCTCCCCCCAACTGTAACTGTAAGTGTGATTAGAATGTTCTTAACTGAACATGAAATTTACTTACTGTTGGTTATATTTTTCTTTTTTATAAGTAGGTAGCTTCTTTTTTTTTGCTAGCAGTTGCTAATATCAGTTGTTAATTATTGACAGACATGCTATTACTATCCATTATGCTGCATCTCTGAACAAAAATAAAAATAAATCAATGCTGTAATGAGATCCAGCTTACAGCTTGTTTGATTATTGGTAATTCACTTCTAAAATGATTTATATCTACAAAATGAGAGCCTGTTTAAAAAAAATAAGGTTAGAGTAAAGCAAGTAACCAGTCCAATAAATGACTCAAATGAAAATATGAGTCAAATTCTGAACGACCTTTCATTCCTGAAGGGCTCGTCTCTGGGGTTCTACTGTATTTTTTTCTTTATTTGTTGCGAGAAACAGTGACCCCTTGTGGCAAGAAAAGGTAACACCAGCAGGATTTCAAACCGCAGAGCTGCAATAGTAAGGCCTTGCCATCCAGTCACGTGGTAAAACCACCAAACTGTTTCCTGGGTCAGAAAGCTTTTCAAAGCTTGCAGCAGCTGAACATGAATAAAATAAAATAAAATGATGAATATATATCTTCAGATTATCCAGATCCAGAACATCTCTTTTTCTGTGTCTGGCTGTAGGACAGCTGGTCTCCTGAGGTTTGACGAGAGGGTGTTTCTGTACCCCTCCTCAGCCACTCAGGGGGTGCAGGTCCACCTTCACTCTCTCCCCGCTGCTCAGCATGCCGATGGTGGGGTAGAACCCCCCCGCTGGCACCCCCACCTCTCGCTTCCCCATCACCTGCCCGTTGCGGGTGAAGAACACCTGAGCGAACACAAGGGGGCGACAGAGAACGAGCGTTTAGTGAAGGAACAGGCAACTTTGTTAGACTTTATGAGTGTTTTCTGCAGTCATGAAACCTAAGCCCCTATTTCCATAAGCCTTTAATATTTTGTGTGTGTTTTGTGAGTCTAATGTGTGTGTAGTATGTGTATGCACCCATGCGTTTAGGATGTGCGTGTGTGTGTGTTAAATGTGTGCATATACAGTATGTGTGTGTGTGCTTAATATGTGTATGCACCTGTGTGTATGGCGTAAGTGCTTAATGTGTGTGTTTTGGTGTGTTTGTTTTTAGTAAGTGTGTGCACTTGTGTGTTTCGTGTACTTTGTTTAATGTGGGAATGTGTGTCCATTTAGCATATGTGTTTAATGTGTGTGTTTTGTGTTTGTGTGTTTAATGTGTGTTTCGTGTGTGTTTAATGGGTGTTTAATGGGTGTGTGTGTGTGTGTGTGTGTGTGTGTGTGTGTGTGTGTGTGCTGCTCACCATAACCTTCCTGTCCTCACTCTCCTGCTCCATCTCCTCTCCATCCTCCTCCTCCTCCTCATCCTCATCATTCAGGTAGAGAATATTCTGCACCTCTGAGGAGTCCATATCATCACTGTCATCTACACACAAACACACACACACACAAAATTACACATTACACACATTACAATCATTTGGCAGACGCTTTTATCCAAAGCGACGCACAATAAGTGCATATTGAAGGTCATTGACGCGACTACAAAGCAAATCCGACAAAGCACAGCTTTCTCACAGTGTAGGAGCTATCGCTAGTAATAAACATGAGAAGTACACAGTCAGCTATACATTCTGAACTATAGAATAACCAAAAAACACAAGTTAAATAGAAAACAGGAAGCTAATACTATAGAATGGCCCTATATAGGTATAATTTAGTCGAGGTGGAGTCTGAAAAAGTGCGTTTTCAGACCACGCCGAAAAAAATCACACCCAAAATACTGAGTGAGGACCACATACAGTCAAGCCGGAAAGTCTCCCCACCCCTTTCACCTTCTCCACGTTTTATTATGTTAGACTTAGACTACAATAGATTTAGTTCATTTTTTGCCTCAAACATCTACACACAATAGCCAATAATGACGAAGTGAAAACAGGTTTTTAGAAAATATGCAATTTTATTTTACTGACAAAAATAGGTTATTTAGGGGTTACATATCTGTACACACCCTTAGCCTAATACTTGGTTGCTGCACCTTTGGCAGCGATTACAGCTTCAAGGCATCTTGGGAAAGAAGCTACGAGCTTGGCACACTTGTTTCTGGACATTTTTGCCCATTCCTCTTGGCATATCCTTGCAAGCTCCGTCAGGTTGGATGGGGATCGTCGGTACACAGCCATTTTCAGCTCTTTCCACAGATGTTCAATTGGATTCAGGTCTGGGCTCTGGCTGGGCCACTCAAGGACATGCACAAACTTTCTCCGAAGCCACTCCTTTGTTCTCTTGGCTGTGTGCTTCGGGTCGTTGTCATGTTGGAAGGTAAACCTTTGCCCCAGTCTGAGGTCCAGAGCGCTCTGGAGCAGGTTTTCTTAAAGGATCTCGGTGTACTTAGCTGCATTAATCTTTCCCTCTATCAGGACTAGTCGCCCCGTTCCCGCTGCTGAAAAACATCCCCACATCATGATGCTGCCACCGCCATGCTTCACTGTAGGTATGGTATTAGCAAGGTGATGAGCGGTGCCTGGTTTCCTCCAGACGTGACGCTTGGTATTCAGGCCAAAAAGTTCCATTTTGGTTTCATCAGACCAGAGAATCTTGATTCTCATGGTTTGAGAGTCCTCTAGGTGCCTTTTGGCAAACTCCAAGCGGGCTGTGATGTGCCTTTTACTAAGGAGGGGCTTCCGTCTGGCCACTACCATAAAGGCCTGATTGGTGGAGTGCTGCCTGGATGGTTGATCTTCTGAAAGGTTCTCCCATCTCCACAAGGATACGCTGGAGCTCTGTCAGAGTGACCCTCGGGTTCCTGCTCACCTCCCTGGCCAAGGCCCGTCTTCCCCGATTGCTCAGTTTAGCCGGGCGGCCAGGTCTAGGAAGATTCTTGGTGGTTCCAAACTTCTTCCATTTACGAATGATGGTGGCCACTGTGCTCTTTGGGACCTGTAAAGCTGCAGAGATTTTTCCGTACCCTTCTCCAGATCTATGCCTTGACACAATCCTGTTTCTGAGGTCTGCAGATAATTCCTTTGACCCCATGGCTTGGAGTTTGCTCTGACATGCACTGTCAACTGTGGGACCTTATATAGGCAGGTGTTAGCAATCCCCAATCATGTCCAATCAATTGAATTTATCACAGGTGGACTCCAATTAAGTTGTAGAAACATCTCAAGCAGTATCAGTGGAAACAAAATGCACCTCAGCTGACTATTGGGTGTCATATCAAAGGGTGTGCACAATTGTGTACATATGATATTTTACATTTTGACTTTTTATAAATTAGCACAAATGTCTAAAAACCTGTTTTCACTTTGTCATTATGGGCTATTTTGTATAGAATTTTGAGACAAAAAATTCACTCAATCTATTGTAGAATATGTCTGTAACGTAATAAAACGTGGAGAAGGTGAAAGGGGTGTGCAGACTTTCCGGCTTGACTGTACATCTCATAATAACATAATAATCTGTCATGGTATAAGAGAGTTGATCCTCCTCATCCACTTCGCCCCCATCCCCCCTCACCTTCCCCATCCAGGATGTAGTCCCGGGGGAACATGATCCCACAGCCCATGATGTCCCCCTCGAAACAGCGGGGGCCGAAGGGGTCCCCCACACCACTGCCATGGAAAACCTTCCCATCGTCTGTTTGAGAGAGGAGGCAGAAGGTGAGGGTCTCAGCCACACTGAGGATGATTCCTCAAATGTCTAAGACACACACTGAAACACACAGATGCACACCGAAACACACTGATACACACAGATGCACATTGAGACACACTGATACACACAGATGCACATTCAGACACACTGAGACAGACTGATGCACATTGAGACACACTCATGCACACAGACACCGAGACACACCGAGACACACACAGACACACTGATGCACACTGAGACATGATGCACATTGAGACACACTGAGGCACACAGATGCACATTGAAACACACTGAGACAGACATTGAGACACACATGCACACAGACACACAGATGCAAACAAATGCACACTGAGACACACTGATAGACACAGATGCACACAGACACACAGAGGCACACAGATGCACATTGAGACACACTGATGCACACAGACATAGATGCACACTGTGACACACTCAGACACAAGTTAAGACACACACAGATGCGCACTGTGACACACTGAGACACACAGATGCACATTAAGACACACTGAGACAAACAGATGCACATTGAGACACACACTGAGATACACAGATGCACACGGACACACTGATGCACATTGAGACACACAAATGCACACAGAGACACACTGAGCCACACTGATGCAGAGTGAGGTACAATGGACTGCATAACCAATACTCCAGACCGATGAGATTTTCTGCGCTTTTAAGCTTGCACTCGTCTCTCATACGTGACAGGCATTGAGACACACAGACACACACATGCGCACTGAGACACACTGATACACACTGATGCACACAAACACTGAGGCATACATATGCACACTGAGAAATACTGAGACACACAGATGCACACTGAAACACACAGATGCACATTGAGACACACTGAGACACACTGAGGCACACAGATGCACATTGAGACACACTGATGCACATTGAGACACACTGATGCACATTGAGACAGTGAGACACACATTGAGACACACACCGAGACACACATATGCACACAGATGCACATGGAGACACACAGACAGACACACTGATGCACACTGAGACACACAGATACACATTGAGACACACTGATGCACACTGAGAGACATTGAGACACACACTGAGCCACACTGATGCACACTGAGACACACAGATACACATTGAGACACACTGATGCACACTGAGAGACATTGAGACACACACTGAGCCACACTGATGCACAGTGAGGCACAATGGAATGGACTGCATAACCAATACTCCAGACCGCAGACCTTACACATACACACGACTGTAAAAACCCACCCTTTTAAGCTCACACTCATCTCTCATACGTGGACGTCAAGAACACTTCCACATGAGGTGGGTGAGGAAAACAATCATCGATACCCAATGCCTGAGGTATATTCATTTCATGCTTTCAAACACCCCTCAAAATCTACTATCGCCTGAGGGGTTAATGGGGCATCTGCTCCAGCTGCACAGTCCTCTCATACTGCACTGGAGAGTGTGCAGGGAAAAGGAGTGACAGCTGGCCAAACTGAGAACCAACAGAGCGTGTTACTGCGTTGGGATGGCTCTGTGATCATGTCCCTCCAAATGGGGGGGGGGGGGGGGGGGGGGGGGGGGGGTGAAGAATAAAGATTCGTGACAGAGAGAGAAGAGAGATTCCCTCTGTCCACACCTCCAATTGAGTGAATTCAAACTGACATTAATAAAGTCTGTAGGGGAAAAACACTTTGCAGTCACCTTAATTTAAATTCCTGTGTAAACTTGTATAGTTTGTACAGGTTTATGTAGACCTCCGTGGCTGCCTACCCCCGAGTTTATCTCGATGTCCCTAGCGAGCGTGCAATGTTTATAATGTGTTCCATCACAACATCCACGTGCAGACGACTGACATGCCAAAACAGACATGGCTCACAAAACAGCACACGCGTCTCACGCCTGTACAGATGCTGTTAATGCAGTGCAGCGAAAAATAAAAGTGAACCCAATTTCTACGTGTAAACTTTTTTTTCCAGAAAAACAAAACAAATCACAAAAAGCAATAAGAATAATATTTTTCAAATTATAAAATAAAAATAAAGGACAAGGGGGGGGGGGGAAGCAAACGGCGGCCTGCAGACGAAAACGACTGCGCAGCCCGGTAAATATTTATGGAGTTGTCATGGGACCCGTCTGAGACAGCGGGTACTGTTTAAACAATCTGGACGGCAAGCACGAGGGGCGGGAGTGGGGGAGACTGTTAGGGGGCACGCGAGATGAAGTATCTGTATCATTACAGCTCCCATGCAGGTCGCTGTCACAACAACACACACGCTAAACAAACACGGAAGGATGATTATCGGCAAGAGGCTAAAAATAGTCACAGAGGCGGCAGGCTGGATAAGCGAAGAGAGTGATTCTACCAAGAGATAAATTTACTAAGAGATAAATTGCACTGAAAGCTTCCGGACGAACATACATAGAAGATCATTTTCTAAACCCCACGCTTGTCCAGATCCAGTCTTTCCTTGCAGATAAATCTTTACACTTTAGCAGAACCGCGCATATTTTTATCTCCTTTTTGAGATACGGCTTCCCTCAAAAACCGCTGGTCTGTCAACCCGTGGATTTGATTTCCCATGATTTTATGCGAGTACAGTTTTAGCCGACCAGTGGGCCAAACGCCTTCACGGTCCAGCAGGCATTTCATTAGTCCAAACCTCTATGGTCCAAACCCGTGTACTAACTTTCCTGGCGCGAGCGTGCACGGCCCGCTCCCGTGTTAGGTGTGGGGTAGCGAGCAGCTGTCACCGCCAAGACCCGCGCCAACACCTGCCCTCAGGTGAATGCTGCATCCATAAATTAGTTAATTGTTGACTGAGCTACGGCGGCTTTTGGCAATTCCGAAAGTCAAAAGCAGTTTTTACGTAAATTTCAACTGAAAATAGCAACTCCAAGTGAGAACAGGCAAACTAGGTACTAGGTCAGAGTATGACATCACACCAAGGGCAGGAACTAATTGGCTCCTCCATGGTTACATATTAATTTCCTCTGAGAGTATGTAGAAGCTCCACCCATTTCCGGGGTTAGGAAGCCTTGCTCTTTCCAATTGTGGTTAACCTGTTACAGA
The DNA here is from genome assembly GCA_029718625.1 of Synaphobranchus kaupii. NCBI lineage: Eukaryota > Metazoa > Chordata > Actinopteri > Anguilliformes > Synaphobranchidae > Synaphobranchus > Synaphobranchus kaupii. The sequence goes on along the minus strand of CM056378.1, from coordinate 84,709,561 downwards.
AACAACTAAATCACAGGACACCCGATGTTGTCGTGATTAAAACAGGAAAGTAAGTCTACATGGTACTGTATATGACATGTCTGTTTGGATGGTCCAATGTATAGGAGATACACCAAAATTATGTTTAGGCTACAGTGAAAATAATGACATCTGAAAAGACCCATTTACCATATGTCTTACCGAAACAACAATAACAGCAACAATCACAAAGCAACATGGTCGTTTCCTCTCTTTTTAGTGGGAGGCAGGGTTTCACAGATGTCCCCATTTTTATCTCCGACACGGAAACTTCCAGAGAGTTATTTTTATTCTTTTCTCTCTCTCCGCTGTGCAGATGTTTCCTACAACATGGCGGGTTGGATCCCACATGCCCCGCTGAGATTGACACGATTAAGCCCCTACACTTCCTCGGGGTGTGGCTCATTATCGCAAAATGGAGCGGACCACCCCCCCCACCACTCCAACGGTCCTGGTGACACAAGACCTGCACAGACTTTTGGAAGGGCAGGGGCTCAAGCTGGAAAGAGGGCACCCCCTGTGCACGTGTTCGCACGCAATACCGTCCGTCTCTTCAAAATGCACTTCACCACAGGCCCCCGGCATGCACACACTATAATCAAACATAACAATAAAATAACACACACATAAAAAGAGAGTGGAAAAACTAATATAGTACATAATAAAAGCAGTGCTTCTCAAGATGCGATTATTTACGAATGGGGAGGGCTCTCGTGCTATATCTGTCAGTAGCTACAGTGCGGTCCGTAAGTATTTGGACAGTGTCCAAATTTTTGTTGTTTTGGCTCTGTACTCCAGCACATTGAATTTGAAATTAAATGATGAATATGAGCTTAAAGAACAGACTGTCAGCTTTAATGTGCAGGTATTTACATCCATATTGGGCGAAACATGTAGGAAATGCAGCCCTTTTTATACATAGTCCCCCCATTTTGGGGGTACCAAAAGTAATTGGACAATTGGCTGCTCAGCTGTTTCTTGGTCAGCTGGGTTAGGTTTAGGGTACAAGAAAGTGAACAAAAGGTGTAGATTCTAGGTGTGGCATCTGCATGCGGAGTCTGTTGCTGTCGCTGCACTGCATGAGGACCAAATAGGTGTCAATGTCAATAAAGAAGGCCATACGGTGGAAAAATCTGAATAAATCGATCAGAGACATAGCCAAAACACCGGGTGTGTCAAAATCCGTTTGGTACATGCAAGAATACACTGGTGGTGATGCCTCAAATTTAATAGGGACAGCGCTTCACCTTGCAGCAGGACAATGACCCCACACTGCTAAAGCAACCAAGGAGTTTTTCAGGGCCAAAAAGCGAAATGCTCTTTACTGGCCAAGTCAATCACCTGCCCTGAATCTAATTGAACATGCATTTCACTTGCTGAAGACAAGACTGAAGGCAAAAATCCCATGAAACAAACAGGAACTGAAGATGGTTGCAGTACACGACTGGCCAGGGAAGGAAGGAATATCACCAGGGAAGATACCCAGAGTTTGGTGAGGTCTATGGATCACAGACTTCAGGCAGTCATCAAATGCAAAGGATTTGCTATGTATAAAAAGGGCTGCATTTCCTACATGGTTCACCCAATATGGATGTAAATACCAGCAAATTAAAACTGACAGTCTTCTTTAACCACATATACATCGTTTCATTTCAAATCCAATGTGCTCGAGTACAGGGCCAAAACAACAAAAATTGTGGCACTGTCCAAATATTTATGGACTGTTCTGTATATGTCTCTATCTCTGTTTCTCTCAATCTGTGTTTCTCTCTCTGGGAGATACAGCTTCCGCTAGATTATAGCCTCTTATCACCCGCTGGTCTCTCTCCTTAAAGCTCATATCTTGATCTCTCAGTCTTCTTTGATGAGTACATCCCCTCCTGGGCTCAGTCTCCTGTTTGGGGGACCTATAGTGGGGCTATGGTAGGGGGAGGCTGTGTGTATGCGCTTGTGTGTGTGTGTGTGTGTGTGTGTGTGTGTGTGTGTGTGTGTGTGTGTGTGTGTGTGTGTGTGTGTGTGTGTGTGTGTGTGTGTGTGTGGGAGGCTAAGGGCAGCATCTGCAACACTTCATTCACTGTTATTGGCACTTTCAATCTGAGCTTCGATTGGCGATACACAGCCTTGAGGCACCTTTCAGCTGATTGGGGATTAGCAGTGCTCCTCTTTTAGCCTAGAGATTAATTCAGTATCAATCCATTGTTTATTATATCAAATACTTGCTAAACCCCAAGAAGGACAAGATTAATTAGCATGGCGAAAGTTTGATATTTCACAGTGCAGACGTCCCCCTGTTTTCAGTAGTCAAAGATGACCTGTCTGTAACACATACAGAGAGAGAGAGAGACAGATACAGATGAAGACAAAAGGGGACAGACAGAGGACAGTGAGTGAGATGGGAAGCAAGAGAGAGAGAGAAAGAGAGATCGGTAGACTCACCCGCGTGGTATGCCACAGATCCTCGACTCCACCCGGGGTGTCTGTTTTTGGGGTAATCCTGCAGACACACACAGCCACAGGCCCCTAAATCAGTCATTTCGGCTCCACTGTTTCAAAAAACTGATATTGAAAATACCTACGAATGTCATGAAACCAGTATACAGTATAGTATGAGAAGCCCTCTTGGCTTTTCGGTAAGTTAAATCATGTCACCCTCTTCCAGAGCAACATTTTAACATTCACATCAGATTTTACAGGTATTGTTTATGTTATTTTAAGTGCATTAGATTACATCATTTATTTTCATAGCAGGAACCCTTATCTAGGGAAACCAGGACAGCTCACATTTTTACAAATTCCACCTGAGCTGAGAACATACACAGGCTTTGCCAACACAAGTAACGAGGTGGGCCAGCAGCTCGATAAGATCGCGGTACTAGGAGTGATTCACACGAACGCGACATGCCAGCGCTACCAAGCATACAGGGGCACCGCCTAGCATTTGTGCCGTCACCACCACGCTCGTGTGTAGTTCACCTTTTCACCGCCAGGTTTACAACTACGCGTGTTCTGGCAATGTGGCATTCGGCCTGAGGCTGCACGGATTATAAATCGTGAATACTGTTTTCGCTGAGGGGGAAGTAAGGCCCGATTCCGAAACATACCTTACGTAAATACGCGAACGTGGATGCTTGGAGCTACGCAAACTGGATTTCACATGTCGTTGCTTTCTAAAATGTGTCACCTGAAATTTTTTCCACGCAGCGCAAGCGTGAGCTGCAGTGTCAAGTGTCGCAGCGAGAGACGCTATAGCAGGCAACAACAGCAAGAAGCCGTCTTCTTTGATTTGTGCTTTCCTCTGCTCTGTATTTCACAACTGTCATGGCAGCCCAGTTTGACGAGTCTCTCCAGAGTTTTTCTTATGTTCGCTCACATAAACATAGCCTATTTATGATACTTCGTCACAACTTCATTCAAATAGAGCAGCAATGAGTAGAATGTGAATACAGAACTTTTTATTATTCATGGCAGCATGCATATTTCTCACATAATGCGGCTTAAGAGTGTATATAATCCCTCAAAGCATGAAAAATTTACAGCAACAACATAAATAGCTTTTTAAAATTCTGGGATTACAATTGTGGGTGGAATGAAAACATATACAGTCACCTTACAGGTGCTCTGATTTGTCCTGGATCGGCCCCTCCAGGACTCGGGTAGATTACCTCCACAGAGACATAAGAACGCATGTTGAGAATGTTGAGGCCCGGCGTTGTCGTTTGAGTTTGTGTAATTATGGAGGGTATGTTTCGGGCCTAAGGAGGCGATTGCAGTCGAACATCCGTCACCCCTTTGAACAGGCACATTTTTTTAAGCATATATGGTATAAAAACACACCCCGTTAATGTGAATAAACCAATCACGGTGCTGCCTTCACTGCGCACATCCAGAGTGAATCTGGCTTGTTCATTTCTGAGATAAGTACCAGATGTAATTGCTAATTAAGATAGTTGCAACATATGCCTGTATTCCAAACACACTCAGCCGTTTATTTCAGCCACCCCACAAACAGGACACATCCCCGCACACACAGCTAGCATACACCCCAGCTGCAGCTTATTTACCTTTCAGCAAGCGTTCTTTACACGCACAAGCACACAAGCGCACACACACGCACACGCACACACAGCTGGCATACACCCTAGCTGCAGCTTATTTACCTTTCAGCAAGCGTTCTTTACACGCACAAGCACACAAGCGCACACACACGCACACGCACACACAGCTGGCATACACCCTAGCTGCAGCTTATTTACCTTTCAGCAAGCGTTCTTTACACGCACAAGCACACAAGCGCACACACACGCACACGCACACACAGCTGGCATACACCCTAGCTGCAGCTTATTTACCTTTCAGCAAGCGTTCTTTACACGCACAAGCACACGCACACACAAGCGCACACACGCACACGCACACACAGCTGGCATACACCCCAGCTGCAGCTTATTTACCTTTCAGTAAGCATTCTTCACACACACACACACACACACACACACACACGCACGCACGCGCACGCGCACGCGCACGCGCACGCACACGCACACGCACACGCACACAGCTGGCATACACCCCAGCTGCAGTTTATTTACCTTTCAGTAAGCATTCTTATACACACACACACACACACACACACACACGCACGCAAGTGCACACACTATGGAGACCCATCAATGTCAAAAATAACGAACACATGCGCAGCAACGTGTGTGTGCCTGCGTGATTAACTTGGTAAATTTTGGTACGCGTGCGTGCGTTGTTACGTGCGCATTGTATTTCACGCGTGACAAGATGATGCGTACTGCACTCAAAGCGTGTACACATTCGTCTGTCACTGTTAGAGAAATTTTGTTATGTGTTCACACACACACCCGTTCGCATTTTTGATGCTACGCAACCGGAAGTTTTATGGAGACCCATACGTCTCATAATGCGCAGCATCCGCGTACATGAACGCCTCGCATAGTTCGCTTCCATTTGATTATATTCTATGATCCAGCAGAGACACTTGGACACACAGGACTTTTGTTCCACTTTTCATTAGATGTAATTCAAAAGACGGACACAAAGTTAGTAGCCTAGATACACTTTACATTTATTTATTTTTTTGTATTCTGGAAGAAAGTATTTACGTGAAATATTTGTAGTAGTGGGACTACAACTATAATAAATAAAGGGGTGGAAAAGGAATTATAGCATTTTGATTGACTATTACAAGCAGGGCAAACATTAGCTAACCAGATGTCAATATAAATGTATGATGTTATGACACCTGCTGAATAGATCTTAACTATGCGAGGCGTTCATGTACGCGGATGCTGCGCATTATGCGTCTCATAATGCGCAGGATCCGCGTACATGAACGCCTCGCATAGTTAAGTTTTTTTTAACGTCAGTTAATGTTATGGAGGGGCTTAATAGGGCGAAGAACTATATATGGTAACTTCCGTGCTGTTATGGAAAATAGTTGGTAGGTACAGTAACTACTCCCACCTTACATTCCTCAGGGAAATGTGTAAATATTAGATCTATTCAGCAGGTGTCATAACATCATACATTTATATTGACATCTGGTTAGCTAATGTTTGCCCTGCTTGTAATAGTCAATCAAAATGCTATAATTCCTTTTCCACCCCTTTATTTATTATAGTTGTAGTCCCACTACTACAAATATTTCACGTAAATACTTTCTTCCAGAATACAAAAAAATAAATAAATGTAAAGTGTATCTAGGCTACTAACTTTGTGTCCGTCTTTTGAATTACATCTAATGAAAAGTGGAACAAAAGTCCTGTGTGTCCAAGTGTCTCTGCTGGATCATAGAATATAATCAAATGGAAGCGAACTATGCGAGGCGTTCATGTACGCGGATGCTGCGCATTATGAGACGTATGGGTCTCCATAAAACTTCCGGTTGCGTAGCATCAAAAATGCGAACGGGTGTGTGTGTGAACGCATAACAAAATTTCTCTAACAGTGACAGACGAACGTGTACACGCTTTGAGTGCAGTACGCATCATCTTGTCACGCGTGAAATACAATGCGCACGTAACAACGCACGCACGCACGCACGCGTACCAAAATTTACCAAGTTAATCACGCAGGCACATACACGTTGCTGCGCATGTGTTCGTTATTTTTGACATTGATGGGTCTCCATACACACGCGCGCACGCGCACACACACACACACACACACACACACATCTGGCATACACCCCAGCTGCAGCTTATTTACCTTTCAGTAAGCATTCTTACACACACGCACACGCACGCACACGCACGCGCACGCACGCGCACGCACACACACAGGTTTTTACTAATCTTTAAATCTTTAAATACAGTCTAAAGTTCATGCAAAAAATTAATGTTGTTTCTTAATTTTCTTCTCCCTCCACTGCTTATTTTTTCAGATTCGACTAGACCAGCAAAATGGCTCTACAAGGCCTCATTCCAAATGAGCGGAAGTTCAGAATGAGGTTCTGCTTTTAAATCTTAAAACTACACTGTATAGACACACATTCATATGTGTTTATATATACTGTACGTACATATACAGCACGTGTGCATTATACGTACAATTCTTGTTCTATCATATTCATATGTACGAGGCCATAAAAAAGGCAAATGTCATTAAAAAAAAGTATAAGTGAGTGGCCCCGAAGTCACCCTCATTATTTAAACGAACAAATAAATAAAATCTGCTCGGACCGAGGACCGCAAAACGCCAGCCTCCCCTCCCCCTCCCTCATCTCTCCAGGTTGCAAAAGCTATTAGTGTAAATAAATAATGTGCTTCCAAGAAGCATGGAGAGAGACTGCAGAGGGGCTGGGGGCCCTATCTGATGCGTGGGGGGGGGGGGGGGGGGGGGCTGTTATCGCCTGCTTTTCCACCGAGTCCACATGGGGGCCGGCCGATATCCATCTGCTGGAACAGATATACGCCCCCCCCCCCCTCCCCCCCCTCCAACATGCACCCCACCACCCCTCCCACCATTGTTTTTGCTGCCCTGTGTCAACGCCGCAGGCCTTGCGTAACAATAACATGTACGCCAGTGTGCAGTGAGTTAGTAACATGTACGCAACACACACATACACACACACACACACCAGGGTGTGAAATTAACACCTGCCACCAGCCAAATGCTGGAAAAAATTTGATTGTGGTTCATAAGATTTTCTACTCTAGCAGCCACTTTGGCAGGTAACCAACCAGGTTGTTTTATATTATAAAAGGTAATGTGGCTGGTAAGATGTTGTAAATGGCTGGTGATTTTTAGAATGCACAAGCCACAGGCCAGTGAGTGAAACATTTTAATTTTATGCCCTGACACACTGACACTGACACGCACACACACACACACATTCTCTGAAAATCATTTCCTGTCAAGTCGGGCAGACAGCGTGCGGTACTCTAATGCAAAATAAAAGTGAGAAGGTGGAGCCTGTCACCTCGCCAGGCCAATCACATGTCCAGATTTATGTCCAGGTACACTGTTAAAGAATCTGACAATAATTATCCCCTTTCTTTCCAGTTCAAGTTCAAAAGCTTAAACCAGACCACGGGCAAGCTGACACTTATGCTCCCAAAGCCTATGGAAATAAGACTTAGAACATTTAAATGGAACAGAGGAGAAAAAACAATGAAATACAATACAGTACATAATATACACACATGCACATGTATCATTATTATTAACTTATTCCTATCAGTTTTCATCACATCCTGTCCAGCAGGTGTTAATATCTCCGATTCGGTGACACGGTTCATTATCATGCTACACACGCAAATAGGCAGGAGGCAGCCATTCAAACGGGTCTCGGGTTTTAAACACAAAACAAAAAAAATGAAAACATGCAGCTTGGATTTCCTGTGTGAAAATGTGGAAAAAGTACATAAACACTCCCTTCTCCCTACCACTCAACTTCAATTTACTGCCATTCTTAATCTGAGCACCAGAGTGAATTACAATGCAAACACAAGCGCGAGGTTCAGGGTTCGAGGTGCCATTCTTAATCTGAGCACCAGAGTGAATTACAATGCAAACACAAGCGCGAGGTTCAGGGTTCGAGGTGCCATTCTTAATCTGAGCACCAGAGTGAATTACAATGCAAACACAAGCGCGAGGTTCAGGGTTCGAGGTGCCATTCTTAATCTGAGCACCAGAGTGAATTACAATGCAAACACAAGCGCGAGGTTCAGGGTTCGAGGTGCCATTCTTAATCTGAGCACCAGAGTGAATTACAATGCAAACACAAGTGCGAGGTTCTGGGTTCAAGGTTCCAGTAATTCCCTCGAGGGGGAAAGCATAGCCCCAAGAGACACGCCCGGTGCAAGTGCAGACTTGACTGGCAACTACCCTACTTAACATTTACATGACATTGCATCCATTTGGCAGGTGCTTTTATCCAAAGCGACGGACAATAAGTGCATACCGAAGGTCATTGGAACAACTACAAACAGGTCAGTACAGTTATCATAAAGTAGCAGCTATCCATAGCCATGAACATCAAGTCTATATATAGTACATACAGTGCCGTGAGAAGTATTTGCCCCATTTTCAGAATGTTTGCACATTTTTCACATTGTATTTAGTCAGATTGTCTTGTGGGTTGTATCAGTACACAGAGGGAGTCTGGCAGAAAATTTGACACACACGTTTGGTGCTTCTTTAATTTGTTTGGTGTGCAAGGTAATCAAACATGCAATCTTCAGGTGTGAAAAAGTTATTGCCCCCCCAGAAAAAGCAACCAAATTAAAGGGTTAATTAGGGTTAGCTGTTTGAATGCTTTGGTTAACAATTAGGCCTGATTTGGGCCAGCCCTGCCCAATATAAATCTAACTAACTTTGGCCCTTACCATCAGTATGAAGTTGACAGCACACAGTTTGTACAGCACACAGTTTGTACAGCACACAGTTTGTACAGGCACATCATGCCACAAACAAAAAGAAATCCTGAAGACCTCCTGAAGAAAACAGTTGTTGATGCCTATTAGTCTGGAAAGGGTTACCAAGCTATTTGGCTCTGGGGCTCCACCGAACTACAGTCAGAGCCATATTGTCCAAATGGAGAAAGTTTGGGACAGTAGTGAATCTTCCCAGGAGTGGCCGTCCTGCCAAAATCTTTCCAAGAGCAAGGCATAAAATCGTCCAGGAATTCACAAAGAGCCCTAGAACAACATCCAAAGATCTACAGGCTTCTCTTTCCTTGGCTAAGATCAGTGTTCATGACTCCAATATCAGAAGGACACTAAGAAAAAATGGGATCCATTGCAAAGTAGCAAGAAGGAAACCATTGCTCACTAAGAAGAACATGAATGCTCATCTCAAGTTTGCCAAGAAGCACCTGGATGATCCTCAAGAGTTCTGGAACAATGTTCTATGGAGTCAAAAGTGGAACTTTTTGGCCGACATGGGCCCCGTTATGTGGAAAGCCAAACACTGCGTTCCACAGTAAGAAATTCATACCAACGGTCAAGCATGATGGTGGTAGTGTGATGGTTTGGGGATGCTTTGCTGCATCAGGACCTGGACGCCTTTCCATCATTGAATAAACCATGGATTTTATCATGAATGAGCTGAAGCGCAACTGGGTCATGCAGCAAGACAATGATCCAAAACACACAAGCAAGTCTACATCAGAATGGTTGAAAAAATGTAGATGTTGTGGCAGGACCTGAAATGCACAGTTAATGCTCTAAAACCTATAAATATCACTGAGCTGAAGCAGTTCTGCATGAAGGAGTGGGCCAAAATTCCTGCACGGTGTTGTGAGACACTAATCAATAACTACAGGAAGTGCTTGGTAGCACTTATTGCTGCTAAAGGTGGCCTCACCAGTTATTGAGTCTAAGGGGGCGATTACCTTTTCACACAGGGGCATTGGGTGTTGCATACCTTTCTTTAATAGATACAGTTGTGTTCAAATAAATAGCAGTGCGTTAAAAAAAGTGAATAAAGTGCAAATATTTTTTAATAGCTTTTAGTTCCATATTTCAAATGTAGTGGAAACATTACACATTCAATTCCAAATCAAAGCATTAACAAATTTTATCAAGTCTGCGTTATTCTTTTACAGGAAGCAAAGAAAAGGAATATTAATCTGTTCAAAAAAATAGCAGTGTCGACATTGTTCTCTTCAAACTCAAACACTTACTGTATAAACTGCAGAAATTTTTCAAGATTTAACCACTTTAAATTACTGAACTAATATTTAGCTGCATGACCATTGTTTTTGATAACTGCTGCGCATCTGCGTTGCATCGACTCAACCAACTTCTGGAACCAGGATGAACGAACTACATTCCACAGTTCCTGTGAATTTTTGGGTTTTGCTTCAGAAACTGCATTTTTTATGTTTTCAATGGGGTTGAGGTCGGGGGATTGAGCTGGCCACTCCATTACCTAAATCCTTTTTGTCTGGAACCAAGATGTTGCTCGCTTACTCATGTGTTTGGGGTCGTTGTCTTGTTGAAACACCCATTTCAGGGGCATTTCCTCTTCGGCATATGGCAACATAATCTCCAAGTATTTTGATGTATTCAAACTGATCCATGATCCCTAGTATACGATAAATAGGACCAATACCGTAGTATGAAAAACATCCCCATACCATGATTTTTGCTCCACCATGCTTCACTGTCTTCACAGTGTACTGTGGTTTGAATTCAGAACCCGGGGGTCGTCTGACGTACTGTCGACGACCACTAAACCCGAAAAGAACAATTTTACTCTCAGCAGTCCACAGAATGTTACGCCATTTCTCTTTGGGCCAATCGATGTGTTCTTTGGCAAATTTTAACTGATTCTGCACATGCCGTTTTTTCAACAATGGTGCTTTACGGGGGCTTCTTGCTGATAGCTTAGCTTCGATCAAACGTCTTCTGACTGTAACAGCACTTACAGGTCATTTTAAATCATCTTTGATCTTTCTGGAGGTGATGATTGGCTGAATCTTTGCCATTCTGACTATTCTTCGATCCGTTTTAACAGTAGTTGCTCATTTTCTTCCGCGTGTTTCTGGTTTTTGTTGCCATTTTAAAGCATTTGAGATCATTTTAGCTGAGCATCCTATAAGTTGCTGCACTTTTTTAATCAAATTACGTTGTTCCTCCGAACAATGTTTGGAACGGCCCATTTTACTTAGCAATTCAGAAGGAAATATATTTTATAACAATGTGTGAAACATTTGCTTCCCTTCTTCCTTAATAAAGGACAATTAATGACACCTGTTTTTTCACAGAATGAAATTAAATTCTCTAATTAAATAACACTGCTATTATTTTGAACACGCCCTTTTCAATGAATGAGTCAATTACTCAGAACAAGCAGCGTGCATGTCATGACAGTTGGGTCTGTTGTTTTTCTATTACACTACTACATCTACAAGTAAATTATTTGCCATGCAGAAATATCACTACTACTAATAACAGTGGTTCATCAGGTTACTGATGTTGTACGGCTATTTTTTTGAACACCACTGTATATGAAATGTGTATCACATTGTTGTGTTCTTTGTTCACTCGGGGTCCCTTGTATGCATTATTAGGCTTGGGTTGAAGAGCTGATAACATTTAGTGTAATAAACATGCAAAAATGCAGAAAATCAGATGGGGCAAATACTTTTTCACTTTTGCACTTATATACATGTATGTACATGCATACAGATATCTGAACAAAAACGTCTCTGACGTAAAAAAAGCCAAGTTACTCAGGCATAGCCTACAGAGGGCTGTTTATAAGACCTTCATTTCAATTTGCAAAAACTAGGCCTGCCTTTAAAAGTATTGATATTAAAATGTGGCCAAGTTACTAACTAACAATATTGCCTATCGTAGCTCACACTAAATAAACTAGCTCTATTCCAAAGCAATGCTATCCAAACCTTCCTAAATTATTTAATGCAACTTGGCCCTGTGTTTCTTCATCTTAGCATATGAAGAGATTGTGCCTCATGGAACAACATATGATTTCAATTTATGTTTTTAACAGTTGATGAATAATTACACTCCAGAAAGGATATGGTTATACGTTGTTGGCAAGTTTACTTTAGAAAATGTCAGGTTTTAAAATGTTAACTGCTGCTACAGATTTATTTACAATTCACAAGCAGACATTTATATCAAGAAACATCATGTACAATAGAGAAAGGGGGGATGAATAAATAAATGCAGATAAAAATGTATCCAGACATGTTTGTGGGTCAGATGATGGAAAATAAGTAATAGTACTAATTTTCTTAACATAATAGTTATGATATTTGCGAACAGAATTTTGTGAACACAAGGATATCCATGCTCTGTAGGACCACACAGGTTTTGATAGAAATCCAAATATTCCAAATAAATAATAATAATAATACATTTTATTCATTCTGTGCTTTTCATAGACCCAAAGCAGTGGATGCAGACAATTATTCAATCATGCCCTATAATGTTGTAATTTTTCTGCTTAATTTCTAAGTGCAACACATCTGAATCAGAGTATTTCCACTATAAATTATTCTCATTTTGCAGTTTGATGTGGAACATACAGTTTCATTGACCACATTCTCTTGAGATGGTAAGATGAAGAAACACAGGCCAAGTTGCATTAAATAATTTGGGAAAGTTTGGATAGCATTGCTTTGGAATAGAGCTAGTTTATTTAGTGTGAGCTACGATAGGCAATATTGTTAGTTGTAACTTGGCCACATTTTGATATCAATACTTTTAAAGGCAGGCCTAGTTTTTGCAAGTTGGAATTAAGGACTTATAGACAGCGCTCTGTCGGCTATGCGTGAGTAACTTGGCTTTTTTTACGTCGGAGACGTGTTTTTGTTCAGATATCACTTATTTTTGGTAGCTAACTAATGATGAACAATGCATGAAGATAATGACATCGAGAGAGACATGCATACAGAATAGTACATGCATTCCAAATAAATGCATGCAGACATTCGCGTAACCATAACGCCCTCTACTGACGAGAATGATAACATTTCTCCTATTAGCGATAGCCCACAATTACATTAAAAGAGTTTGTAGATGAGCTGTATTTAATGTCTAATGAAATACAATGAACAGCACCACCTGAACTATGGATCACGAAGAAGCATGTAAATTAATTAACCAAGTCTTTATGGAGACATGCATGCACAATAGGCTAGACGCAAACACATTGTAGCTGAAAGAAATACATACAGCCTAAAATATGGAAATACAGTTGTAAAATAGGCGTATTAGAATTCTATAGAAATAACGTTAGGCTATTCAACACTGGCTTGTCGGATGCGTAACTCCAAGCTTCCATGTCTGGGCTATGAGCTGCCGAACTTCATAAGCACAGCATAATACCTTCGCGGTTTTTTTTTTCTTCCCGGTAGTGTAGTCTAACGTTGTCTGCGGGAAATCTTTTGGTACTGGACCATGTAGCTAGGTTTAGTTTAGTTTTCTGTAGTGCAATGGATGTAAGGCATGTTGATTCGCTTCGTAGTAGCCTAACTTGTACTTGCTTCCTGACTAGCAGCTGACTGATGTTTCTCTGGCAAAACTAACGTTGGCTAACAAGCTTAATTGGACAAAGCATATTTCCCAGGAATCTTAGCCAGCAAGAAAACAATAGATACTACTAAGAAAGTAGCCTATTCTAGTAGCCTAGATTATAATTATAATTAAAAGTGTTTGCAGTAAGATACATTGTCTGCAGAGTACCGTAGACTAGAGCAATGTTCGGAGGCTATAGTATTTTTTTTAAAGTGACTAACCATGAATCATATATGTTTAGGGAATTGGAGGTTTATAAATCCAATGTCTTAAGGGATTGCAGCTTATAGTAGGCTATCGTCAATTCTTAATGTATTATCGTCAATTCTTAATTTACCCTCAAAGAATAATTCTCCCCATTGGATAACATCGCAACGGAGGCAGGCAGTTTGGCAGGAAAAATAGGAAGAAGAAGGAAAAAAACGGCAAAATAACCCAAGTTTGGGGCTTTATTGTGTGGATGTGTGAAGTTATATCTGAATGCTGTGTGGTTACATGAGGTCAGAACATACAGAAGTTAATGTTTTTAAGGGCTGAGAGTCTATGGTAATTGTGGTTACTTCTGTAGGAAACCCTGAAAAGTGCCAAACCGTAACTTAGCGGATGGCATACCTGCCATCCCAATAACTAAGTTATACAAACTAAAAAAAAACAAAGACTGAAAACAGTTTGGAAAAGCAGAGAAGAGCCCCACTTCCTGCAGTTGCTGTGGGCAACAGTCAAAGTGACTGTGATATCACCCATTGGCTGTGTCGCAAACCGAAGGCAGCTGCCTCGTTGCCTTGCTGTCTTGCTCTCTCCGAAGGTACCTCAAAAGGCAATGAGTTTGAGTAGGGTGTATCTGCAGAACTGCAGAAGGGGCTTACAGCTTGCTGGGCGGGGCTTGAGGGGCTTACAGCTTGCTGGGCGGGGCTTGAGGGGCTTACAGCTTGCTGGGCGGGGCTAAGCACTAATGCGCATGCGGATGGACCGAATTTGTGTTGCCAGAACTTAAGCAGATGAGCAGACACTAGTTTGTATGAGAGAGTCTCTCTAGCTCTGGTTTAAACTTTCATTCGGTTGAAGAAGAACCAAATATGGCTTCCAGTGAAAAAGTAAGTACCTTAAGGGGCACCTTCGCTATTTTGGACATTAGGGCCTATTTTCGGTCTGTCATTTGCTTCAGTGTTGAGCTAACGTTAGCTAACTTTAGCTAGCTTGTTAGCATGTGCACTAGCTAGCTAACGCACGTTAGCTAATATTCCCTGTAAACACCCAACCCACCCCAACTATGTGAATGTGAAGTTGCCATCATTTTGGCCGCCAAGTTTTGAGGAAGACTACTTATTAATGTTGAACTGATGTTAAAGCTATGTTAAACACTAACCATTTTCACAAAGTGGTCAACTTCACATTCTCTATAATGTCCACCGCAATACACATTGTCAACGTCGTTGTAAAAAACACATACGTTGAAATTTGTTGCTTATTCAATCATCAAAGTCACCTTGAAAATATGTGTAATGCTAAAACGAATCCCGGTGCATAGTGCACACAACTGCGTTTTATAAGCTTGAGCAACATTCCTCTATTTTAGTCCAAAATGAGAAACATGACTTGATGCTCATATAGCATAGTGAAAACAGCAGAATCAGTTAGAGGCCGCTTATTGTTACATTTGTGACCGCAGCTGGTGTTTTGGTCCTTAAGTCAATAGGTCATTTTTTCAGTTGTTTTACAGATTATGAAAATGCAGATCCTACGCTTTCAAATGATGTGTCATGCATTGAAATCTGAATATAGTGGAAGAAGATATGCTTATTTGAATGTTGGGACACCTGACCTTGACATTTTGAAAGTAATTATCTTCTTTTTTTCCAGGACCACATAATACAGAGAGGCCGTTCACTTTTTGTGGGCCTTCCGTTTTCCACAAAGTACCTGGATTCGAATTGAATCTTTGCATCTCCATGAGTTCCTTATCAAAACAATAAGAAACACAAAATAAACGCTTATCAAACCCATTGTGTTTACCGATCAACCATATATACAGAATAAACCATTAAGAGGATATTATAAAAGATGACAGAGATCAAAGAAGCACATATACCTCTCCCAACATAAAGTTTTTTATCTGGTAAATCCCTGCACAGCCACAGACACTAAACCGAAAGGAGCTTTAGCTGTCATGACATAAAGATGCCAGACATCCATAAATCTGCTTATAGATCTGTTTGATAATGTCTAGCTCAGGAAAGGCTAAAGTAATCTTGTGTGCATTTAACCTCCTGCTATCCTCAAATTTACATCACATTTGGTTTCCTTGAGGTCAATTTGACCCCAGCAATTTAAACCTCCAGAAAATGATTAAAATGAAAATTGTAACCAAAGTTTATGTGTCAGGTAGGCCTACTTTACAAAAAAATAAGTTAGAAAAAATATACCCATGGGGTGCATGGGGACCCTTCCTACTACATCACACTACCAGTATACCCAAGCTGGTCTCCCAGCAAGACCATCACATTACCAGCTTAGTGAACATCACTTCCCAGCATAGACCAGCATCAGGTCTTCTACACGTTCACAAGAAAAGATTTGGGGAGACTGCATTCTCATTTTGTGCACCCAAATTGTGGAATGCACTTGCCAGCTTTCATCAGGGATGCAACCTCAGCAAACATTTTCAAATCAACACTCAAAACTCATTGTTCCAATATTGCTTTTCTTCACTGATTGCTGCTATGTTTTTGCTTGTCATCCCTTACCCTAACCTGGGTTCGTATCCCTTTCCCTGATTGCTGCTATGTTTTCTCCTGTATTTAGTATCCTTAGTATTTTAGTACACCACTATGTCCTGTGTATCTTGTGTATTTGCACCATATTATGTGAATATGTTATGTGTATCTTGTATATTTGCACCATAAATGTATGACTGTTGCTATGTTTACTCTTGCATTTTAGTATTTATATTTCAGTACTGTGTATCTTGTGTAGGCTATACCTTGTGTATAGTTGTGTATACCTTCTGTATCATTGCTGCTTGTGACATTTGTTGTAACCAGGGGCACCATTGTAAATGAGACCTTGGTCTCAATGGGTTTCCCCTGGATAAATAAATGTTAAATAAAAAATAAAAATGAATGTATTAATAATTTCTGAATGTATATCGTTGAATGTTAGTTGATGAATACATGTATATATGCGAACTAATACATACAGAAGGACATAGAATATCTATTAATGCGATGTTAATACTAAATAAACTAAATAAAGAATCTGGAAACCCAAATTCGGTCCATCCGCATGCGCACTAGTGCTTAGCCCCGCCCAGCAAGCTGTAAGCCCCTCAAGCCCCGCCCAGCAAGCTGTAAGCCCCTCAAGCCCCACCCAGCAAGCTGTAAGCCCCTTCTGCAGTTCTGCAGGAATCCCCTGTTGACGAGTTTGGGACACCACTTCGAAGGCAGGATGATGTCACGTGAGATCAGTGTATACTTTGTTCATTACGCTACGTCAGCTTGCTAGCAAGTTAGTTCCTGGAAAGCTGACATAGGCTTAAAAATATCAGATACACTATTCCAGTTTGGTAAATAATTAAAATGCATTTTTAAATATAACTACAACAAATTACGAAGTTTATTGCATATTCAGACTGTAGAAAAGCTCCGCTGGTGTCGCGGCAAATACCGCATTGTTGTTTTCGGCCGCCATTAATTTAACGGAAGTGAGAACCCTGATGTAATCGCAAAGACTTATGGGATATCATACCTGGAGAAGGATACATGTAATGCTGCCTTCAAATGCTGCCTTCTAAGGCACCTTAGAAGGCAACATTTTGTGCAAACTTTAGAATGAGACACACCTCGATGCCTTCCTGCCTTCGAATGCTGCCTTCGAAGGCAGCAATTTTGCCATTTGAGACACAGCCATTGACTTTCCATGAGCCTGTGAAAAGCGTTTTAAAGCCACAGAAGTGCTGCCATGTTGTAGAAAATTTGAGAAATTGGAGTAGGAAGCAGGGTGACCCTTAAATGGTCATTACGTCCGGGCCGGGTCCAGTTCGTCCACTAAATGTGTGAGCCTGAATGAGTATACGTGCAGGCCCTCATGATATGAAGACGTGTAGCCACGCACACTATGTACTGACCTGTGTGACCATAGCGCAAAGGAATTTTCTGTGCAAGCAGATAATGGTAAAATTAAGGAAAATACCCATATAAGGATAACCAGATGTACATCAATGTATATAATGCAGACATGTTTATGACTGTTATATAAGTTGAAAAATCTGATGTAATGCCACGAGGAGGGAAAGGAAATCCGAGAATATAAGATAAGATACATTAGTGATACAAAGCCTAAAGGTGTGGGTCATTCATATATTGAGGAGATATCAATGTATGCAGCAGGTGATTGGCCATCGGACATTCTAAGATAGGAGGGTCTATACATGTTTTACCTGTATAAAACCTGTGGAATAAGACTGAAAGGGTGTGACTTCATGAACTCACCCGGCTTTGTTAACCCTATTTACTTTGGCCCTTTTGAGGCAATGTTCTCCTGGTTTCTACTAGTTTTATTTAAATGTCAGTATCTAAAAAAATATTCCCTGCAAAATCCATGGTTTTAAGTTTGAACTGAAAAAGAAGCTGTATCATTCAGAAATTTGCTACAGAATACATTTATTTCAGAATAGTCACATACAGTATATATATAATAACCATAACATACGTCGCCTAATGTATTTAAATACGTTTAAAAAAGAACGTACGAAAGCGCGTGCGTATTCACACAAGTACAGCAACGAATTTCAGCGCTCAGTGCGAGGGGAGGTCACTGCGGAAATGTCGACTGTATGGGACTTTGGCGAAATATAAAAAGATAAACTCTTCAGGGTTCATGAGAAAACAGCTGTAGCTGAATATACTGGTAAGTACTTGGTTTCTTAAACATATTTATACGAGAGATTTTGGAGCAAAAAATGAGGTGTCTTCTAAACCGAAAGTGGATCAGGTACTGTATATAGTACAGTAAGCAAGGGAAAACGGCGAATACTCATTTGTACAACGTTTTAAAAAAATATTATTGTTTCTATACGTCAACATGATTTTCTTAGCGTGTATAAACGGTGCATTTGATGCATTTTACAGTCTGTGGCTGTAGCCAGAGGAGGGTGCGTGAGTGCTGTGGGCTACTAATAGCACCCTCCTAATTTATTGCACGGCAGTGTAACTGGAGAAGCTGCGGTTTTCGCAAGAAGCTACCCTTTAAAAAAATACTGCGTCAAAATTTTCGGGGTTTTCTTAAAGCTGTAGTGTATAATTTCAGATGAACATGATACTGTAATTGAGACGGATACGTCTCAAACCACTAGGGGTGAAGCTTATAGAGTTAATCATTAATAAAGTTTGTTCGAAAATGGCAAGAGAATTATTCTAAGAGAAAAAGACACGACAATCTCTGCACTCAATACAGGTAGGGAGTTGGCTAAGAGCTCATTTTAGTCAGGAGGACAGTTACTCTTCTACAAATAAAAGAACATTTTTTGGTGGAATTCCCCTCACAAATCAGATGGACCCCACGGTCTGGTGTGAAACCTGGACCGTACCAGTTGCTGGCTGTGGCCGGCAGCCCCGCAGGTGAAAGTGTAATTTCCTCTAGCACCACCCAGGGATTAGAGGGTTTCAGTCGGGGGGATGAAAGTGTCTCACTACGCAGCAGCGACCTGCTGGTCGACTGGGCGCCTGCTTCTCCCCCGGCTGAGCTGCACATGATTGGGTTAGACATGGGACTGGCTGATCAACTGAAGACCGAAAGAAGTGCTTTAAAAAGCGTGTGCCTTTTTTTGGACGGGACACTGCAATGATGGGACTAATTAGGGAGGATTATTCACACGCGAGTGAGATTTATCCAAAATTTACAAAGGGTTCGCTGCTGAGGCAGGGGTGTTACGTCCATATGCTGCCCTACGAGTGCGCCTTTCTGATTCTTTTGTATGCTAACCTGTTTCCTGCTGCTCACCTGAGTCTTGTTTGAAAATTTCAGACACCTGTGGTGGACTTCGCGGTAGCATATGTTCTTGGGCTTTCTGCATGCACGCTGCCAGCTTTGCTGCCATGCTGAATGTGATTTTAAAACACTACTGTGGCGTTCAGGTTGCTTTGCAGCCAGTTGCTACATTCTGTAGCTTCGTTCGAGGTTGTTACCATGTGGTGGTGGATTTATACAGGCTTATTTAGTTCAAGGCACATTTTCATGTTCTACATTTTTTCTACCCCTCGGTTGGGTGGGTTTCGGGTCGTAACAGGAGACTAAAAAGAAGGCCAGCTGGAACAAGAGCAGATCGTTCGTACAGTTATAATGAACATCGATGCAGTGCCGGGTCAGGGATGAATTAAGCAAAGCTCAGTATTAATGTTACATCACATGTAGCAGTGCAGAGAGATATGAGCAGCCTTTACTGAAAAAAATATGCGATTGTTTATAATTCACGCCGTCAGTTTTCGATCGAGGAGTCCCTATGCTCACACACATGTACAGTGTAGTATATTCACAAACTGAGCTATCCACCATTTAAAAAGAACCTGGCCAGCAGAAGTAGTTGGAGAACAGTGATATAAGGACACTTATATAAGAACAGCGTTTCCGCTAGAAATGTCTTTTGCAGCAGCGGCCAGGATCATTCGGAGGGAGGGGGGGGGGGGGGGGGGTTGGGACGTTGCTGTTATACAGTATGTGCCAGTTTTAAATAGGCCAACATACAGTGCACAGTCCGTAACACAGTAACACATTTTATGTCGTTTTGGCTCAGTACATTGGATTTGAAATGGAACAGTGACTATGAGGTTAACCCCTTTGCGCAGATGCCAGATTTGGTAAATTCTCACCTATTTAGGGGGTGTTCTATTTAAGGCTTTATAACTCCAGGTGTTATTAGTTTATTTTCTCCAGGTAGATTAGTTTATTTTCATAATTTAGGTCAAAATAAAGTGCCAAAAATGCAGGCATCTTGGCAAAAATGCAAAAAAAAAAGATTTTCTTTAGTTTGCAATGAAACACTGAGAGCTACATATCTAAAACAGGTAAAACTAAACATCATTTTCAATTGGGTACTATGATTTCTATCGGTGTAAAAACCTATCCAAAGCCTGTCATAAAATGAACAAAATATTTTTTAATACACATTCATACTCACTCCAAGAAAACTTTTTATACACAGTAAATTTGAATTAGTATTTTCCATACCCTAAGTGACAATTATAGCCAAATTAGATACTTATACACCATAGTCTATGTATGTATTATACAATAAAATAATATTCCACCATCAGGAAAATGCTGGAAAATCTTCTAGCTCACGCAAATCAAACATAAAACATGACTGAGCCACCTATGAATGCTTACACTACAATATGTGAAATGCCCTCAAAATGCGAAAATAACAACATCAAACATAAGGCACAACACTGTGGGGAGTGGAAAAACTAACAAACGTATCTGAAATATCACAATCAGTAATACTTACATACGAGGAGGAAAATGTCCCTCTTGCATATCCTTCAGGCATATTCTCAGACTCAATCAATGCTATGGTATCTTGGTAACTATGGTATCTTCTTCTGACCCACTCCCAAAATCAATGTAAGCAGGCGAGGATTTTCTCTACCCATGTTGACGAGTTAGTAAATTAAATTAGAAAATAACAGGAAACAACTACGTCTCAGTGAGCGAATGTACATTCTAAGTTGTTTGCGTAAAACTAAACTCATAAAACTAGAAATGCTGTAACACATGGGTAGGTATAGTTGCAGGCAAGACTGGGTGGGGGGTTGCTTGTTAAATGGACTAGCTACGCAACATATTGAAACAAATTGTGTACTAATGAAGCTAAAACACAGAGTTTGTTGTTTCCATTCATAGTTTGGTTGCAGCAGGAGAAATTAATATCCGAGTTCAGCAAAATCTTGGCGCCGGCGCCATGGCTACTTAGGGATATGTGCGAAGGGGATAAAGTGCAGACTTTCAGCTTTAATTTGTTTACATCCATAATTTGTTTACATCCATAACCGTGTAGCATTTGTAGCCCTTTTTATACATAGCCCACCCATTTTACAGGACCAAAAGTAATTGGACAATTTAGCATAAACATAAAATGAAGTCATCATATTTAATATTTGGTTGCATATCCTTTGCATGCCATGACTTCCTGATGTCTGTGACCCAACAATATCAAAGAACTCTTGATATCTTATTTTCGGGTACTCTTACAAGCGATACTATAAGCTCTCTGCATTTGAATGGATCTCTATGGGAATTTGGGGCGGGGGGAACTAGATTAAGCTGTAAATTATGCTGGAACAGCATGGAACACATGTTTGGCTAAATGGCTGTAATTCATGAAGGGTCTGAGGTATCAAACGAGCCTCACACCATCACTCTGCTGCCAGACATGCAGTAGATGTGGATGGATCACTTTAAGGGTTTCTTCTCCTGACTGCATAGTGAATGAAAAATCACTGGGCATGGTTGGTATTATTCATCAACGTAAAGGATGATGGAGAGATACAGTAAAATAGTGAAAATAAAATCACAAATCAGCTCAGCAGATTGCAATCTCTTGGTACGTTTTGGGACCAAAACGGTCACACTTTTGAGCCCTGTATGAGAACACTGATCAGGACACTCTCTTAAGAACACTGATATAAGAACATTGGACACTGATATAAGGTGTAATTTAAAACTGCAGCCTCATATGGCCAAACCAGGTGTCCACAGGCCACCAGTCACAGTCAATGAGATGCACCTCTCCCCAAAATGATGATCACTGGCTGCTACATTACTACAGGATCAGTGATCTCATGCAAAAAGCACCAACACGGTCACGATGATGTTGATGACGACAGGAATTGTCACTACTATGACGTGAAGTCTACATGATTGCTAAGGCGATGATGATAGTGATAGTGGTGATAATGATGATGTATTGATGATGCTCACTCACCCTCCGTGCCAGGCCCAGGGCGATGTAACACTTTTCTCCGGCATCCACGATCTCCACCTCGAAGTAGTGACAGCGTGTGCTTAGAGGAGCCCGAGCCTGGGCCAGGCCCACATCCATTATACTCTTCCCCTTTCCTGTGTACTCCAACAGCTAGAGAGAGAGAGAGAGAGAGAGAGCACATCCATTATACTCTTCCCCTTTCCTGTGTACTCCAACAGCTAGAGAGAGAGAGAGAGAGAGAGAGAGCACATCCATTATACTCTTCCCCTTTCCGGTGTACTCCAACAGCTAGAGAGAGAGAGAGAAAGAGAGAGAGAGAGCATATCCATTATACTCTTCCCCTTTCCTGTGTACTCCAACAGCTAGAGAGAGAACATCCATTATACTCTTCCCCTTTCCTGTGTACTCCAACAGCAATAGAGAGAGAGAGAGAAAGAGAGAGAGAGCATATCCATTTTACTCTTCCCCTTTCCTGTGTACTCCAACAGCTAGAGAGAGAGAGAGCACATCCATTATACTCTTCCCCTTTCCTGTGTACTCCAACAGCTAGAGAGAGCACATCATTTATACTCTTCCCCTTTCCTGTGTACTCCAACAGCAAGAGAGAAAGAGAGAGAGAGAGCACATCACCATACTCTTCCCCTTTCCTGTGTACTCCAATAGCTATAGAGAGAGCACGCACATCCATTATACTCTTCCCCTTTCCTGTGTATCCCTACAGCTATAGAGAGAGAGAGAGAGAGCACATCCATTATACTCTTCCCCTTCCCTGTGTACTGTAACAGCTAGAGAGAGAGCATCCATTATACTCTTCCCCTTTCCTGTGTACTGTAACAGCTAGAAAGAGAGAGAGCATCCATTATACTCTTCCCCTTCCCTGTGTACGGCAAGAGCTAGAGAGAGAGAGAGCACATCCATTATTCTCTTCCCCTTTCCTATGTACTGCAACACTAACCTTTTTAATAATCATTCTTTATTTTCCATTCTTGAATTATTTCCTTTTTTATTTTTGATTATATTATAATTATACTATTGTTATAAATAACTATATTATTTTTATAACTATATTATTTTTACCAAATAATTAAATTATTTAGATTTCATTATTTATTCTTGTTGTAATTTAGAAATGTTTTGCTTTCAATACAGAAAGAGAAAGAGAAAGAGAGAGAAAGAGAGAGAGAGAGCGAGCGAGCGAGAGAAAGAGAGATCATCAGGTTCTATAATATCATGCACGGACTGAAACCGTGACACGGGATTGGCCTGGCACGGATGCTCATACAGCACTCAACAGTCGTCATGCCAATCAAACCTAATTTCAACTTTTATTTGAAGGGGAGGGAGAGCAACAGAGACAAAAGCCAAAGAAAGGAAGAGAGAGAGAGAAGGAAAGATGAGAAGAAAGGAGAGAAAAACACAAACACGCACGCAAACAGCGAGGCTTTTCCATTACAGCCTCCGGACCGTTCATCAGAGGCAATGTTGGGCGTGAGTCAGCACAAGTTCTGGGGGCGATTTAACACAAATGAGCGGAGCGCGGGGCAACGGGCTGATCTGTTTTGGCCCGTGTTTGTGGCAACGAGGCGCTCCGCCTTACAGCGGACGGAAGGAAGGAGCCGTTTCAGACCATGCCAGCCGAACAAGACCGGGCAAAGGCCTCCGCAATCTGGGGCCGGACCACGCCCCCCGATACTGCAGTCCGCGCCCGGGCAGGTACCTGCGATCAAGGCGGCACCCACTGTTCCACCGTGGATGAGAGGAGAGAGAGAGGAGAGATGAGTATTCCGTTCACCCCCTTTCTTGTTCCGGCAATTTCCAGCACATAAGGTGTGGGGGGGGGGGGGGGGGGGGGGGGTATATCTCAAAAAATATTATTGTCTCAAAAAATAAATAAATAAATGCAACGGATCCACAAATAAATGTAACCCCCCCCAGCACATCTTTCATGGAGGGCTGGATCTGCAGCCTTTCATGGCTTGTAGTATAGAGAACATGAGTTTGTCAGCAGCTGTCAGCAGAGATATTCTGCAGTTCCCTGGAAAAACTGCAGAGGGGGCTAATGAATTTTCACCCAGTGAAATTCAAACCAACAAAAGGACACTGTGCCTGGAATTCAATCACCCATGCTGAGTTTTTTTTGCCATTTTTAGCTGACAAATGTGTTTTTGACAAAACAAGCCAATCAAGAAAGATGCAAAAGGACAAATGTGGGCAGGCTGAGTTCCAAACCCACACACAGGAAGGATATAACAGCCAAAACAGCCGGAAATAATAAGTATCAATCATCCACTCAAAGTGAAAACGATGAAAGAAAATGCATTTCTATGCAAATAGTTACTAATAGAGAAATGATAGACCAAGTCATGTTAGTGTCATTAACATATGTACACTATGACAATGATCTGCAAACAACACCAAAGACAGACAATTATGCAAAGGATCAGTTCTATAGATCTACAGTGCATCCGGAAAGTATTCACAGCGCTTCACTTTTTCCACATTTTGTTCTGTTACAGCCTTATTCCAAAATTGATTAAATTATTTTTTTCCCTCAAAATTCTACACACAACACCCCATAATGACAATGTGAAAAAAGTTTTTTTGAGATTTTTGCAAATTTATCAAAAATAAAAAACTAAAATTTCTCATTTACATAAGTATTCATACCCTTTGCTTTAACGTATTTTTAAAGTATCATATTTCATATTTGGTCACATATCCTTTACATGCTGTTACTTCCTGAAGTCTGTGACCATCAACATCAAAAAACTGTCGATATCTTATTTTCAGGTACTGTTACAAGCGATACTATAACCTCTCTGCATTTGAATGGATCTCTATGGAAATTGGGGGGTGAGACTAGATTCAGCTGTAAATTACACTGGTACAGTATGGAACACATGGCTGGCTAAATGGCTGTAAGTTATCAAGGGTCTGAGCTATCAAACAAGCCCCAAACCATCACTCTGTTGTCAGATATGGAGTAGATGTGGATGGATCACTTTAAGGGTTGTTTCTCCTGACTTTTTTCCCCATAGAGTTCTATAGGAAAATGAGTCCGGAGAAATAACCCTTGCAGTGATCCATCCACATGGTTTTTTATTTTTAATAAATTTGCAAAAATCTCAAAAAAACTTTTTTAACATTGTCATTATGGGGTGTTGTGTGTAGAATTTTGAGGGAAAAAATTTATTTAATCAATTTTGGAATAAGGCTGTAACAGAACAAAATGTGGAAAAAGTGAAGCGCTGTGAATACTTTCTGGATGCACTGTATATACATCTAACATAAATCTGGTATCAGGCCAAAATTCAAAGTCAAATGTACAGGAGGCCCTCGTGGCACACTTGCTTACCAGGGGTCCAAATTTGGTCCACATTTGGTATCCACAGCTGCAGACTGGACCCTACAGCTGCAGGTATGAATCAACAGGCGGTTACACACCGGACGGCACGCTGGCATGGTCAGGACCAAAACGGATTTTCGGAAACGCACAAACCCTTTCCTCACACCATCCGACACGGAGGCTCCTTTCCCACACCCTGAACTCTTTTATTGTGCCCATTGAGTTACATGGACACAGTTCTCTGACCATCACTCTGCTGCCCTCAGGTGGGACGGCACCAGTTGGAAATCACATCTCTCCAGAGGGTCACCTGCCGTTGTGGTTAACTCAATAAACCTTCTCTTAAGCATATGAGTCCCACTATTGGAAAAAGTTTTTTACGATGACAATCGGATAGTTGGACAGTTTGCTTTGTTCTAGGATCTCGTGCAGCAGTGCAGAGTCATTTTCTATTTATTTATTATTATTATCCCTGTAAAATGTGCCTCAGGTTTGCACGGTTCTGGAAAGCGTGCAGCCCCAAACTGACCCCCGTCCAGCCACTGGGGCGCAGACACAGTTTTTCCACCCCAGCCCACCCGCCCCCCCGCCCCCTCCCCCCTCCTTCAAAGCCGCCACTTCCAATAAGCAACACGCCGTTTTAATTACCAGGAGATTTCCGTGCGCAGAATAAAAAATAAATTTTTTAAAAAGAATGAAAAAAGAAAGCCAGCTGCTAACGGCCACGGAAAACATTTCTGGTCCGTCGTTTACAAATTTCAGCATTCTTGTTCATCTCAATAAAAAAGAAAAAAGAAATATCCGGCACAGGTCAGACAATGCTGTTTCTCCAGACGATGTGGAGAGTTCGGGGGGGATGAAAATGTTTGGGGACTGGAGTAAAAGAACCCATCTCTTGGACCCGGTGGCACAAAAATAAAATAAAATTAAATTAAATTTAAAAAAATATATATATATATATATAAAGAAATAAATACAATTCAGCATGCACAGTGACTTAATCACCACCAGGCACGCATGCACATGAACATTTGTGGGCTGGCATCAAAGCACATTTTCCCCTTGTTGGCGGTAAGGTGATGCCACATAGAACCCAAACCTGAATTTCCATAGAAAGCATAGTGATAGTAGTGCTAATGGCCAGGAGCTGCCTCTTAGCACAGCATTACAGAACCAACCTCTGAGCTGCCTCTTAGCACAGCGTTACAGAACCAACCTGTGAGCTGCCTCTTAGCACAGCGTTACAGAACCAACCTGTGAGCTGCCACTTAGCACAGCGTTACAGAACCAACCTGTGAGCTGCCACTTAGCACAGCGTTACAGAACCAACCTGTGAGCTGCCTCTTAGCACAGCATTACAGAACCAACCTGTGAGCTGCCACTTAGCACAGCGTTACAGAACCAACCTCTGAGCTGCCTCTTAGCACAGCGTTACAGAACCAACCTGTGAGCTGCCTCTTAGCACAGCGTTACAGAACCAACCTGTGAGCTGTACACACAACATCTGTGCTGTACACACCACCTGTGAGCTGTACACACAACCTCTGTGAGCTGTACACACAACCCCTGTGCTGTACACACAACCTGTGAGCTGTATACACAACCTGTGAGCTGTATACACAACCTCTGTGCTGTTCACACAACCTGTGAGCTGTATACACAACCTCTGTGCTGTTCACACAACCTGTGAGCTGTATACACAACCTCTGTGCTGTTCACACAACCTGTGAGCTGCATACACAACCTCTGTGCTGTTCACACAACCTGTGAGCTGTACACATAACCTCTGTGCTGTTCACACAACCTGTGAGCTGTACACACAACCTCTGTGCTGTTCACACAACCTGTGAGCTGTATACACAACCTCTGTGCTGTTCACACAACCTGTGAGCTACACACAACCTCTGTGCTGTTCACACAACCTGTGAGCTGTACACACAACCTCTGTGCTGTTCACACAACCTGTGAGCTGTACACACAACCTCTGTGCTGTTCACACAACCTGTGAGCTGTATACACAACCTCTGTGCTGTTCACACAACCTGTGAGCTGTATACACAACCTCTGTGCTGTTCACACAACCTGTGAGCTACACACCTCTGTGCTGTTCACACAACCTGTGAGCTGCATACACAACCTCTGTGCTGTTCACACAACCTGTGAGCTGTACACACAACCTCTGTGCTGTACACACCACCTGTGAGCTACACACACAGCCTGTGGGGGGGGGGGGGGGGGGGGGGTCACACCTGAGTCACACCTTTCCCACTCTCTCTCTCTCTCTCTCTCTCTCTCTATCTTAACCCCCCCCAGTATCCTCCAGCACGCTTCACCTACAGCGCTGACAGATACACTCTCTCCTGCCATGGGGGGTTGGAGTGGGGTGAACTGGGCGGGTGACAGGAGCTTGTTTTGTTGACCTGCTGCCTGGGCAACAGGTGCAGTATGCACTAAGGGTATCCAAATTCCTATTTTTTTTCTCTCCCCTAAGCTGCATAGAAAGCTCACTCAGAGCTAACCAGGGGACATTCCCCACCAATACATTACACTACATTACATTACACTACAGTACATTTTGGATTACTTCAATGCGCGCGCGCACACACACACACACGCACACGCACACGCACACGCGCACGCGCACGCGCACCACGCACACTGTTTGTACTTTGCCTACTGCTCAGTACCGGACAGCAAACAAATTTGAATTTGGCAGATTCGCAAAGGCTGTTGAACTGCTGAACCTCAAAAACTCTTCAAGACAGTTCCCCTGCCGGTCCAACATATCTCAACTTCCGCCAAGAAGACAGTACTGACGGTTCTTTTGGAGGAAAGCTCCAAAAGTAATTTTTATTTCTCATTAGTTTGATGGATATTAGCAAACCTCCATTTTGGCTCGCTGATATCCATCAAACTAATGAGAAATAAAAATGAAGGCTTCCCCCTCAATGATGCTCAGGAAGAGAAAGGTCACTGATTCAATGTTATTCAAACGTAACCCTCAAGGTGTCTGCTGAGTGGTTGTTTGCAATGCCGGGTTTGCTGACTTCGATGCCACCAACGATACGGGTTTCACGCTCATATTTCTGACGCCGTCCCCTCAAGCAAACACGCACGCACGCATGAACTCACGCACAGCTGGTGAGTGCTGCTGCACATTTTGAGAAAAAAGAGAAACAGTGAGCCCATTTGCTGGAACAAGTTAATTAGCAATGCTATTTCATATTTCCTCACTTTGCTAGGACTATGATAGGCTATCACTAACTCTAACAGCAACCTGAAAACTACCGCAAATGTTAAATGTTCCTAGATACCTATGTCCTGTCAACTAATCATCTGATACTAAGTCTAAGTCAAACTCAACTACCCCGCCCCCATTTAGCAGACACTCATATCCATAGCGCATTACATAAGTGCATACAAATATATTTAGGCAACAAAGAGCTGATACTCTGTCATTAAGGTAAAAACTAGCTATTAATATGGAAATTATTTACTTAGTATTACATATTGAAACCAATGAGCATGTATGAAAGTTAAACATTGTAATGACAATCATTAATATAACTTTATACCAATAGACCAAGGTGTATACATTATATAATTGGTTAATTAAATCGAATTTATTATATATAATATATGTGCTGAGCTTTGAATCGGGCTGTTGCCATTCCCCCTAAAAGAACTCGCAGCTTGTCACTGCTTTCCATCAAAAAGCTATGTTAGAGCTATGTTAGTTTACCGAAATAGTTTTCAGGTCAGAGACAGAGAAAGTTCCAGATTTACTCCTCACGCTTGCACGCTGTCCGTGAGGCAGGGCGCAACCTCCGTCTCAGGCTCCTCCAGTTTCCCAAGCCCCTGGGTATTTTGCAATGACACCTTTCCTCTTTTTTTCCATGACACTTGTGCAGGGAGTGCTGGTGCATCACACGCCTGTTTACACGCCATTAAAACGCGCTCACACGCCTGTTTACACGCCATTAGAACACGTTCCAGATGTGTGCGATCAGTCTTTAAATAACAAACTGCAAGCAAGTCTACTCCTGCTGCCAATTTGGGGAGGAAAAAATAAAGTTTGCGTGGGTTCTTTTAGATTTTCTGTGTACGTGTTGGTGAGCATCTGTGTGTCATCTTCCTTTGAAAGAAGACCCCCGGGAACTAAATTGCGCTGATTAAATTCCTTATGCGTGTGTGTGTGTGTGAGAAAGAGAGTTTATAAGCGTATGCATCCGTGCTTGTGCACGTGTGTGTGTGTGTGTGTGTGTGTGTGTGTGTGTGTGAGAGAGAGAGGGAGAGATATTAATATTATTGTTACATTACATTATTGTTATTACTATTCTATTTTTTTCTCTATTAAAGCCATGTCTACCAGTCCATTTAAATATATTTTAAGAACCAATTAAAAAATTTCACTGCAGTCATGCCAATAAAACATTATTGTATTGAATTGAATTGAAAGAGAGAGAGAAAGATAGGAGAGTACAGCCCCCTCCAAAATGATTCACACCCTTGAAAAAGAACACAAAGACTGTGTAACAGAGATGGGCACATGCGCTGGAGTGCTCGAAAGACAAGGACTCACTGATCAAGCACTATTTCATACTCAAAAAATGAGCCTACTTGATAATAAATGAAAGTGAACTAATCATCACTTGAGTATCACCTTATTTTTTCATTGCAGCTTTTGCAGGGATGGTTTTTATTAAACTGCATCTTGAGCTTTATTTGAACTGAATTATTTGAACCGTTTATTTTCTTGTAAATGGCCATTCTCAGATATGTCTAGGGGACAACAGTGAGTTGCCTAGGGTATAGTCTCATTTTTGTCCTGTCAATGGCAGCTTATGTTGCAGTTGTTTATGTAGATAGCTAGCTATAGCTACTGATTCCAATTTCTACTTTTTGCGACACTGATGGGATTAAAAAGGACTGACAACACTATACATATAAGGTCTGACAGAGTTTTTTTCCATCTTTTTTTTTCTCCCCCAAATACGTTTCAGTCATAATCACAAAAATATGAAGTTAGGAAATTTAACTCAGAGCACATCCTCATCAAAATTTCTCAGACACAGGAATGGCAAATATGTACCTTTGAGCCATCAGCCCACCTAATTTTTTCTTTTTCACCAATGAAATCCAGAAGATAGTCATAAAACGAGATTAAGGGAAAAAGCGAGCAATAAGGAGAAATGAAACAACGGTAATTTGTCACGCACAATAAAACACACGTTTAATGCATTTCTGGACACAATGACAGATCGAATAAAAGTTCAATATGAACTGATGCATTCCCCCCATTCCAACGCCAAACCCACACCAAACTCAAACCCATAGTTTCATATTGGTCTCATCCGACCATAACACCTGCTTCCAATAAAAGTTCCAAGCCCGTTTAGCAAACTCCAGATGCTTATTTTTGTTGATGGCTCTCAATAGAGGCTTTTCTTTACGCTTACAAAAAGCTTATTGGCATGGAGGTCTGATGGTAGGTCTTGGAGATCTACAACTGTGGCCGTTGGAT
The DNA here is from genome assembly GCA_029718625.1 of Synaphobranchus kaupii. Lineage (NCBI taxonomy): Eukaryota > Metazoa > Chordata > Actinopteri > Anguilliformes > Synaphobranchidae > Synaphobranchus > Synaphobranchus kaupii. The sequence continues at coordinate 84,678,176 of CM056378.1, read as the reverse complement.
TTTCCTTTGGCTTCCAAACCATCAGCTACACTGGGAAGCAAAATGAACTTTCATCCTCTACCAGGCAGGTTTACCATTGTCCCAGTGCTTTTAAGCTGCTTGATTATTGGCCTAATAGTGGGAAGAGCTGTCCTTAGTTTTTTATTTATTTGTTTGTAACCATCTCCTGACTTGTGAAGGTCAACAACATGGTTCCCTAAGATTGAGATGAACATTGAGATGAAAAGTAGAAAGTTAATACAGATTTATTTTTGATGTACTTTATTTAAAATAATTATTAAGGGTGTGAATAAACGTGACATTTTTTTGAGAAAAATATATTCGGCTTACTTGTTAAACAAAATCTATTTATCTGAGAACTGCTTAAAGCTGGAGTTTGCAATGTTTTCCAATGGTCACATTTGTTGTCAAGACATTTCCACAACCCTTGGCCCTGCCCACAGAGAAAGAGACACCCCCACCCCCACCCCACTGCGTCCACAGGCCTCATTGTGAACGTGCAAGTTTAGATACAATTGCAGGATTACAGACTAGTATAGCTAATGTTTCAGTAAAAATATCAGAAAAACTTTCATGTAAAACAACTGAATCTTTTCTGTTGTTGTAAAGTTGTTGCATATCACTGAGTTCACGTAGCATTAGTCTGAACCAGGCATTTTCTGGCTACAGCTGGTATGCATGGTAACTTATAGCCGAGCAGCTGGTCCTAGCTAACGCAATCTATATGGCATGCAACGTTAGCAAACATTTCCTTCTTCCAAGAACTTGCCGCCGAATAAAGTAACATTATCAATAATACCAACCTAGCTACCATTAATTATACAGCGGCGGTAGCCGTGGGGGTATATGTTTGTTTTGGTCGGGACTTGTTAAAACACAATTTTCGATCGTCTCATTCTCCGTCCAAAATATTTGGCAGGGTGACTCATCACACCGATATCTCATCACAAACCAAAAACGGAAAATACTAGTTCAGCCATTTTAGTTTGGTGGATACGTAAAAAAATTTGCATAAAGATAAGACTTCTTTGTTCACAAACATAGCTCAAATCCTACACCACCAATTGCTATACAAAAAACATCCTAAAGTCGTGGAACAGATGTATTATGTGCTTTGATATCAAACATGTATGTGCGTTGTATAGTTTTTTTAAGTAAAACCCGATATCTGGTTACGCAGCCCCATTGACTTAACATGGGGGAGAAAAAAGTTAGCAGTTAGTACCTGCATCAACGCCAGCAAACTAGCTATTTCATTTGGTGGCAAAATGAGTAAAAGGGATGGTGGATTACTAAAACAAAGTTTTCCAGGACAAGTGGAAAGCGATTATCTCTTCATAGAATCTAATGGCGACAATGCCATAAATGACAATGTCTGGTGTGTTTACAGGTCATTTCTGTACTAAACGAATACAACTTGAACCAACACTACAGCCACCTCAGTGACAAATACATGGTCGAGAGGGCAGTTGTCATCGCAAGTTTAGATCTGGTTCAGATACAATAGACTGATTCAGTGAAAGTTTTGAAACAATTCCCAAATCACCCGCAGCAAAATGCAACCTGTCTGAAATCTCTTGGTGGCTGAGATATGAAATTATGAGGCTTTGAAAATGAATGCACATAACTGTAATTGAAGTGTAATAGAACTGAATATGTAAGTTAGGGGAAACACTGCATCAATCTAATGTTAAACTTCAACATATTGTAAACTAGTTAGCTAGCTAGCTATGGTGAGACTTTATAATTCTAACATTTTTAGGATTTGTGACTGTTTATTTCAGGTAATGTCATGGGATTATTGATTTGGTGAATTATTTCAAAACAGAAATATTGCTACCTATCAGTGGTCAAAATGCACCTTTAGTCACAGGGTGGCAGTTTAAGACCACAAACGGAAATGAGAGCCATTAGGTTCAACTGAAGGAGGCAATACAAAAACAAAGAATAGCTAAGGTTAAATATGCAGACAAAAAACGTTTTTATCCGGCGAATATCTTAGTTGCAACACGTTACATCTAGCTAAGCATTTTTATGGTTTGCGGTTAAGTATTTAAGTTTTTAAATATTAAGGTAGCGGCCTATTTATGTTGGTTATTATTGTCTGTCATTATTCCGTTTGTTTTATGTGTACTGAGTTAAACTATTTGTAATTTTATCACAAGTTCAATTATGTGTAGTCTACTATTCTGGTGCTCATTCTGGTGTATCTGGGTGTATGTGAATTTATCTCATAGTAGATGTGTTCATTGGCAGTAAACTTCAGTTTTGTTTATTCAAAGCTCAAGTGGATGTGTACAGCAGATGATGAGGCTACATAGAAATATGTACACCTCCCGGTGTAAAAACCATAGAAATCTATGACAAAAACTACATTTTAAGTGTGATGTTTGTTTTGGTTAAAAGCCTCAAAAGTCAGGAAATTTCAATGAGGACCACGAAAACATGTCTCTAGGCTCTTTGAGAGGTTTGAAGCAATCTGTGCCTAGTGATGAGTAGGCCTACATGTTGTTTGGAATACAGTAAACCAACATAGCTACAGAACTGTATAGTAGTCAGATATACAAAAACTGAGTACTGGAAATACCTGATTGTACCAAGAGACATGTTTGTTTTGGTGGTGCTCATTTGAATTTCCTGACTTTTGAGGCTTTATCAAAGGTGTGCATAATTTTGGAAGGCAGTCTATATAAGCGAGAATGAGTGTGTGTGTGTCTGTGTGTGTGTGTGTGTGTGTGTGTGTGAATGGGATAAATATGCATGCAGGTTTTTGTGAATATGTGCATGAGTGTAAGAGTGTATGTGCGTGTGTTTCTGTGTGAGGGGCCGTTTAGGCCATAATTAATTTTATGCCTCTCACATACATATATTCTCTCTCACTCACAGTCACATACATATATTCTCTCTCACTCAGTCACATACATATATTCTCTCTCACTCAGTCACATACATATATTCTCTCTCACTCACAGTCACATACATATATTCTCTCTCACTCAGTCACATACATATATTCTCTCTCACTCACAGTCACATACATATATTTTCACTCTCACATAATGATACCCTGGTAAATAAAAATCATTTTTTTTCAAAAACATAAAAATGTGTCAGTGATTACAAACTGTTGAATGCTAGTCTATATATGTTCTCTCTCTCACATACATAATATATTCTCACACTCACACATACAGACGGGTGACAAATTAAAGTAAAAACCTGAATAAATGAGTGGAGAAACATAACGAATGCAGATGCATTTTCCTGCCATGGTTTGGGTCCACTTGTCCCCTTAAAGGAAAGGGTCACTGCAAATCAATACAAAGTTATTCTGAGTGATCACCTTTATCCTATGATGAAACATTTCTATCCTGATAGGAGTGGTCTCTTGCAGGATGACAATGCCCCCATCCACAGGGCACGAGGGGTCACTGAATGGTTTGATAAGAATCATATGCTATGGCCTTCGCAGTCACCAGATCTCAACCCAATTGAACACCTGTGAGAGATTTTGGACCAACGTGTTAGACAACGCTCTCCACCACCATCATCAAAACACCAAGTGAGGGAATATATTTTGGAGGAATGGTGTTCCATCCCTCCAGTAGAGTTCCAGAGACTTGCAGCATCTATGCCAAGGCACATTGAAGCTGTTCTGGTGGCACGTAGTGGCCCAACGCCTTACTAAGACACCATGGGCTCTATCTTGACGATAAATGCGCAAGTGCATTTAGGGCGTGTCCAAGTCCACTTTTGCTAGTTAGGTGGCTCGTTATTTGAGCGCTAAGTAAGGTGCTAATGGGCTGACCCTAGCCTCTTCATTAATTATAGGCGTGTCTTAAGCTAGGGGCTAGGGTAAATTTAAGCTAGGGGCTATAATGCGCCGGGTGTAAGATAGCAAAGATACTTGCGTTTGGGTTAGTGCTGCTTAGCGCCGGGTGTAAGATTGGGCCCCCTATGTTGGTTTTTCCTTTCATTTGTCCCTCGTCTGTATATTCGCATGCACATGTTCTCACTCTCACCTACATACAGTGGGCTCCAGAATTATTGGCACCCCTGAATGGCAATGCACATGAATGGCAGTGTACGGTGTTCCCTTCTTCTTTTTCCCTTCTTCTTTTTTAAACACACAGGGCACAACTGAATTCCTAATCCTTTACTTAAGTTTTCATATATCTTCATTTGAATGAATTACAAATTCTTGGGTTGTATTTATTATAATTTGATGTGACCATAATCAGGCGTCTGCACTTTCTGGTACTGCACAACGTAGAGCCAGTGATAGGCATAACTGTCCAGTAAACAGAATTCATTTGTTATTTCCTTTCATGGTGTACGCAAGATAGAGGCGAAGAAGCCAAAGCCGTGATTAGACAATGCAAGAAAAAGACACACCCCCAGGAAAAAATTTTTTGACGAGGAAACATATTTTGGAAGAACACCTTGCTCTCATCTCGCTGTCAGCTGTGCTATGAGTAGGCGCAGAATACAGCAGACAATAGTAGCCTCTCAAGAGATGTGGACAAAGCACTGACTGTTTTAGGCTACGACTATATTATTTATTACTCCGATTGCCTGCTGTAAAACGTGTCTCTGGTCTTCCCCCTCCATGGTGCATGGGAGCTGGACAAGAGCCTGTACCCGCTTCTGATCCAATCACAATTCGTTAAACTATCTGCCTTCAGTTTCCACTAAACACTTTCCGTTTCCACTATACTTTCTCTCACATACATACATTCTAATATTACATACAGTTGAAATCGGAAGTTTACATACACTTAGGTTGAAGTCATTAAAACTCATTTTTAACCACTCCACAGATTTCATGTTAGCAAACTATAGTGTTGGCAGGTCAGTTAGGACATCTACTTTGTGCATGACACAAGTCACTTTTCCAACAATTGTTTACAGACAGATTATTTCAGGAGAAACAACCCTTAAAGTGATCCATCCATATCTACTGCAAATCGGGCAGCAGAGTGATGGTTTGAGGCTTGTTTGATGCCTCAGACCTTTGATGACTTACGGCCATTTTACCAATCATGTATTCCATACTGTTCCAGCATAATTTACAGCTAAATCTAGTCCCACCCCCCAATTCCCATAGAGATCCATTCAAATGCAGAGACGTTATAGTATCGCTTGTAAGAGTACCAGAAAAGAAGATATCAAGAGTCTTTTGATGTTGTTGGGTCACAGACATCAGGAAGTCATGGCATGCAAAGGATATTTATACATAGTCCTTTTTATACATAGTCCCCCCACCATTTTAGAGGACCAAAAGTAATTGGACAATTGGCCGCTCAGCTGTTTCTAGGGCAGGTGTTTCGTTTTATCCTTCATGCACAAGAGATCTAACAAAAGGTTTAGAGTTAATTTTCGATGTGACATTTGCATTTGAGTCTGTTGTTGTTGTTTCTTAACATGAGGACCAAAGAATGCCATCATGAGGCTGAAAAATCTGAAAATATCAATCAGACACATAGCCAAAACATTAGGTGTGTCAAAATCGACGGTTTGGTACATCGTTAAGAAGCAAGAATGCACTGGTGAGCTCAGGAATTGAAAATGACCTGGCAGACCACAAAAAAACAGTGTAGTGGATGAGAGAATAATACTTCGAGTGGTGAAGAAAAACCCCTTTTCAACTGTTGAACAGATCAAGAACACTCGCCAGGATGTAGGCGCAGGCATAGAAAGACTAACATCAAAATAAGAGTAAGCCTCAAGAATAGAACGGCCAGGTTACAGTTTAAAAAAAAGTACATTAAAAAACCTGTAGCGTTCTGGAAGTGTTATGGACAGATGAGGCAAAGATCAACCTGTACCAACCAGAGTGATGGAAAGAGTTAAGCGTGGAGAAAAAAAGTAACAGCTCATGATCCAAAGCATATCACCTCATCTGTCAAACATGGTGGAGGTGGTGTTATGGCTTGGGCATGTATGGCTGCCACTGGAACTGGCTCACTTGTGTTAATTGATGATGTCACTGCTGACTGCAGCAGCAGGATGAATGCCGAAATATACAGAAACATCTTGTCTGCTCAGATCTATGCAAATGCATCAAAACTCATTGGACGGCACTTCACCATGCAGTAGGACAATGATCCCAAACATACAGCCAAAGCAAGGAATGTAGGGCCGGAATGTTCTTGAATGGCTAATCAATCACCCGATTGATTAGCCTAATCAATCATCAAAGGATTTGCAACCAAATATTAAATATGATGACTTTAAATGTATGTTAATTTGTCCAATTTCTTTTGGTCCCCTAAAATGGGGGGGGGCTATGTATAAAAAGGGCGACAATTGCTACATGGTTCACCCGATATGGATGTAAACATGCTCAAATTAAAGCTGAAAGTCTGCACTTTAACCTCACAGTCACAGTTCCATTTTAAATCCAATGTGCTGGAGTACAGAGCCAAAACAACAACAAAAATTTGTCACTGTCCAAATAATTTTGGACTGCACTGTATGCATGTGAGAGTGAAAATATATGTATGTAAGAGAGAGAGAATGTATGTGTGAGAGAGAATATATGTATGTGGAGAGAGAGAATATATGAGAGGTCCAAAATTAATGATGTGTGTGCGTGTGTATGTGTACCTGAGTGTATGTGTGTGTGCGTGTGTATGTGTACCTGAGTGTATGTGTGTGTGCGTGTGTATGTGTACCTGAGTGTATGTGTGTGTGCGTGTGTATGTGTACCTGAGTGTATGTGTGTGTGCGTGTGTATGTGTACCTGAGTGTATGTGTGTGTGCGTGTGTATGTGTACCTGAGTGTATGTGTGTGTGCGTGTGTATGTGTACCTGAGTGTATGTGTGTGTGCGTGTGTATGTGTACCTGAGTGTATGTGTGTGTGCGTGTGTATGTGTACCTGAGTGTATGTGTGTGTGCGTGTGTATGTGTACCTGAGTGTATGTGTGTGTGCGTGTACGGGACAGCTGCACTCTATTAACAGTCCCTGATAGGAGGCTAAATGAATAAGCGCGGCGAGGTGACAGAGGAGTAGGCGCAGTCCTGGGGGGTTGGGGGCGGGTCAGCTGCTCTCTCCTCTTCTTCTCTTCTCCTGTTTCTCCAAACTCTTCCAGAGAAATGATCACTGAGTCACTTCCCTCACTCCGTTTCCACGTAAACCACCCGTGCCAAGGAGGAAGCCAGCAGGGGGGGTTAGCTGCCGAGCTCTGTGACTCACTGGGCGAGGGAGTGCCCACCGTTTAACCCTGCCGACTTCACGCTGGCCCTGGGTGACGAACCGCCCGCATTCTGGGAAACCGATACTCCCCCCAGCCACCGAAACCGTCCAATCCAGAGTTTCATATACCGTTAAAAAAAATGTTGGCCGGGTTTTTTTCCCACCATAAATCTTTTACGGAGAGTAAATGCTATCCTGTCTTCTCAGCTTCCTGCAGCCACAGCTGCTTCCTCAGATACGTCCAGTATTATAAGACTGCAGGGACCAGTCAACTCAGGGGCACAGCTCCTTGGCCTCTAACACAGAGGTTGCAGGTTTCATTCCCAGGTGGGGCACTGCCATTGTACCCTTGAGCAACAAGAGACTTTACCCAAACTTGTTCAGTATATATCCAGCTGCATAAATGGATTACAATTTTGACAATTTTCTTTAAAATAAACAGTTTTAAGTCACTCTGGATAAAATCATCTTCTAAACGGCTAAAAAAAATTTAAAGATGAGTCAAAAAACAGCATTTTGATGGATGCCCCGTTAGTTACACTGGCAAGTTTTTGGAAGAACTGGTGACTAACCAGGTAGGAAAGACACAGGGGTTAAAATGTACCGATGCACAGATGCTTCTGAGGGTACCCATTCAGGAAAGACCATGTGGCCCAACCCAAAGGACAGCACTCTCAACCAACAAACAAATCTCCTTGTGAGGGTGAGGGTTTCATACCCCGCCATGACTGTGATACCTCTATCTCTATCTGTAACCCTATCTGCTTTCCCCCATCTGAATAAAGCAGGAAAAACACTGGGGAATGGCTGACAATCCGTTCTCCGATTAAAAGAGAGAAAGAATCTCCAGGAGAGCGAAAGAAAGGCTAAGGCTCGGCTAAGGTCCGCTTCCCCGCGGGGTGTCGCGCACGAGTGTTGTCTGTTCTGTACGGCTTTGCCCTGTTTGTTTTAGCATTAGTGTGAAGTTGGCGATGAGAGACGAGCTAAGTGTTTTGGGGGGGGGGGGGGGGGGGGTCTAAAAAGATTGTGGAGGACACAGGGAGTGTGCTGTCAACGGCTCCAACTTGCCCGTTGCTGTAGAAACGCCCTTTCATGCTCTTTGCGCCGCGGGCCAGCGGGAAAGGGTGAGCCGCACGCTCTTCTACCAGCCCCACCCCCACTCCCTCTTATTTAGTGTGAAATGGCAGTCTCTCAGCCGCCAACACTCACTCCCAGAGTACCCAGTGCCTGTCAAAATATGTGCTTATCTATGATCCACTCTACTACCTCTAAAACCTGGCCCGCCCCTCTCCCACCCCCACTCTCAGCCACACCCCTCACCCACCCCCTCTCTCAGCCCCACCCCCTCTTTCAGCTCCACCCCTCTCCCAGCTCTCTGAGTAAATTCAACGGGAGGATCACAGCTGAGTGGGCAGTATGCAGGCCGTGCTCATAGCTAGCTAACTACTGGTCACTAAATCTGATACTAATACTAAACTGCTACTTAATTAGCTACCTAGCTCGCTAGTCTAAACATGAGCTCATGACATTAACACAAAGTGATGAAAAATGATTCGGACTGTGTGCCGAAAGTGACTAGCAGATGACGATTTTCATGGGTGGGTGGGGGGGGTTCACACGACACTGGCACAGAGAGCGGCTCCTTTCCCATCACTCCTCACCAGAGTGGGTGGGGCGGTTCACACGACACTGGCACAGAGAGCGGCTCCTTTCCCATCACTCCTCACCAGAGTGGGTGGGGCGGTTCACACGACACTGGCACAGAGAGCGGCTCCTTTCCCATCACTCCTCACCAGAGTGGGTGGGGCGGTTCACACGACACTGGCACAGAGAGCGGCTCCTTTCCCATCACTCCTCACCAGAGTGAGCATTTATAAATGAGGGGGCCTATGGGAGGGGTCTGGACTACAGCACTCCTCAGGTACACATCCAGATATTGCATGTGTTCCATCACAAGCACACCTGATGCAACTAATAAAGGGCTTGGATTTGTACCAACAGCAGACGTTTGCCATAGAAGGCGATCATTTTGTTCTGTTGCCTTACACAGTGCTTGACAGAGGGCCCTTAAAAAAGTGACTCCCACCCCGGTACAATGCTTAACTGCTGACACCTTTATCCAACACCCACTATAGACTGCAAAGCTGCAGCTATTTAGAACGGCACATGTAAAATGTGATGTCACATACTATGCATCTAAATCAGGCATGCATTTGTTCAAACAAATATGTAATAAATTACAACGGTCATAATATTACCAAAGATATGTAAACCAGACAGAGTGTATTTTGTCTGAAAATCCAAAATATGTAAATTAAAAAAACATGAACACATAAACAAATACCTTCTAAGAGGAAAAGTATTTTGTTTCACGATGCTGTGGGTCTGCCGTAGCACCCTCTCCCTGAATTTGGAGACAAATCAGTTTGGAGGCCCCTGGGTTTGGTGACCCCTTATTTTAGGGAACCCTGAGTTTGGAGACCCCTTAGCTTAGGGACCCTGAGTTGGGGGACCCCTTAGGGATTGGGGACCCTTGGGGCTATGCAGTGCAGAAAGGTCCTTACCGTGCTGTTGACGCAGATGTCGTGCAGACGGCCCCAGTCTTCCTCGCCACTGTCCACCACCATGGCGCTGTCATCTTCAGCCATGTCTCCCCAATCTGCCTGCAGGTCCAGCCTCACCTCCTCCCCCAGAGAGTGCATCCCAACTGCAGGAAACAGCCCTTCTGGAGACTGGGGTACCAGCACTGAGCCCACCTACACAATATACAAACACAACAACATATTACATATACACACATACACACTCACATATAGTGGCTTCAGAAAGTATTCAGACCCCTTCACTTTTTGCACACTTTATTGTGTTTTAGATGTAATTTTAATTTGAGAGAAATTTTAATTTGTTTTTAGACATTTTTGCAAATTTATTAAAAATCAAAAACTGACATCTCTCATTTACATAATGCTTACCCTTTGCTTTAACATATTTTTAAAGTATCATATTTAATATTTGGCCGCATATCATTTGTATGCTGCTACTTCCTGAAGTCTGAGACCCATCAACATCAAAAGACTGTCAATATCTCATTTTCAGGTACTGTTACAAGCGATAATATAACCTCTCTGCATTTTAATGGATCTCTATGGGAATTTGGGGGGGGGGGGGGGTGAGACTCGATTCAGCTGTAAATTACACTGGCACAGTATGGGACACATTGCTGGCTAAATGGCTGTCAGTCATCAAGGGTCTGAGGTATCGAACGAGCCCCAAACCATCACTCTGTTGCGTAATATGGAGTAGATGTGGATGGTCATGTCCATGAACTGAATGAAATGTAATACACTGTAACGCAGCATATGCGAGACTCGCTTGATTAGCAATGGGGTAATCTGTGTTCAATTTCATAAAGTAGACTACATACAAATGCAGGTTCATAGCTATAACTGACGGGTCCTCGCAATGGCCCGGGTTTGCGAGGAAACTTGCTTTCCGAAGCGAAAGCTTAACAAAATTAGCAAAAATAACTAAGGTTAGCTGGACTTGGGTGGGGCTTGACAAAGAGGCAATATTTTATGACCAATCAGCTTTCACTCCCCACGTGGGTCAATATGTTGTAGTGCCCTGCACTCTGTTCAGATTTAGGATATCATTCTGCTGATGCCCAGGGGCACTATAGAGTCTTAATCCGGCCCTGAGTACATCCCTCTATTAGAAATCACCAGGAGATCACCAGCACTGTCCCTGGATCAGTATTCAAATCCTCACTATAAAAACAAAATGAAGTACCAACCCATAGAGAGTTTCATTCTTTCTCATCAATATTCATGATAAATTGAGCAGTATTCATGTTCCTGTGGGGGAGAGTAGTTCAGCCATTTCACAGTGAGCCGCGTGATCGTTGAAAGCTCAGAACAAGCGGAAAGCTTCATTCGGCTCTCAGGCGGAGAGTGGGCTTTGATTGTTCCAACACAACATCTTGGGACCAAAAAGAACATTCAAACACCACATTATTCCACATGCACGTCCTTAGAAAGGCCTAGACTCAGGAAGTATGTTTCTGTTGGCTTTGGACACTCCAGTAGAGATAACAAACAGCGAGAGATAAGGGACTGAGAGACACTGGCTGTTTATGACCACAGCTTTTGCTGCCTTCAGAGTAGCTGGCCTGCCTTTAGAGTAGCTGGCACCCAATCCCACAGTGAATCCACTGCAGTGGAAATGGTTCAGGAATCGAGACGGAAGGAAGGATGTAAAACACAAGGCCAGCATAGGTTCAGAATCGTTTGTTCTTATGCTATCCCAGCATCACGGGGCCGCGGAGACCCTGCCTGCAGAAGCCTGTCTGTTGGGCTGTTGGTTTCTCTCTTATAGTCAGTAAGTGCCGAGTTTAATCAATGGTCAGTCCCAAGTTTGTGGAAGTATGCTGATCGGCAGTCATGTTTTTTGGACGTCTGGCAAAAATAATAAATGAAAACAACAAAGGAAATGAACATAAGTCTTGGGGTGATTATCAGTTCATGGGAGGTGAGTGCGTGATGTGTGGTGTCCCTTGTGCGTTTTGTGTGATTGTGTGTGTTGGATTTGCTTTAAACCGCCCATTTTATAGATCCTCCAACAATTCTACTAAAGCTCCTACATGGCTCTTGGGTTTTTTCGCTAGCCAGTAACAAATCATCTACATATTGTATGCACACACTGCGGAACTGCACAAAATCACATTCTCGTAAGCAAGCAGCCATGGCTCGGCTAAACAAAGTAAGACTATTATGCAATTGTCTTGCCTCACTCTCACAGTCCTCGGTTGCTATGGCTGCAACTAACCTCAGCATAACCCCTAACTTTGCTCTTACCCTCTCTTCCCCTTCCTAATTTCTACTACAATTCCTGTAGATGAAACATGTATTCTCCCCCTGCCTTATAAGCCACTCTGCCATCATTAAGAGGCTTGGAAAAGACAACCTACTGTTCTTCCTATTATTTTTCTTCTTACTCCACTCAAACTTCCACATCCAGCCAAAGCCAAGCTCACCAAACTCGGTCAGCACCCACACTTAGTTGGGAATTAAGTTGCTTGTGCTGTTCTGTGTAAATACTCCTCATATCATTCAAGTCATTCAAATTCCAAGCGACAAAATCTTCCCACTGAAATGCATTGATAGAATGTTAATAAAATTCAAAGGGTTTGAAAATTCTAATGCCTGCTGTTGATGATGTAATAACAGCATACTAGCCTGGCTGGCCTCACTGCTATAGGGACGTATCAAAATAATCGCGGCCATGGGTTTTTTTTCTCCTCTAGGTTGACATTGATTTCAGGCTGCTAGTCTTCTCTACATGGCCAGATCGATAATTATTTTCACCTCTAATCACAGACTGCCTGTCAAATAAATAATTTACTAGGGAAATTGTCATTGCCTGTAATTGGGCTTTTAGGTCACGCAGGTAGAGACAACAGATCACTACAGACACCCCTGCCAGCCGCAGTACAACAGTCCAAAAGAGGACATTTCGTCAATATGAAGGAGGAAGCACAATGGCAGAAGGAGCTTTAGCGTATCTAAGTGATCTAAAAACAGGAACCGCCATTTTAAATTTAAATGCCCTCAGATTCAGCACATAGCAATAAATTTAAACCACGAAACACATACAATGAACCCAGACTTCAGCGCTACGTAGTTTGCTTATATTTAGCTTTCGCCACTCTATTTAATAGGGAGGAGTATACCGGAAGTATCATTCACAAAATGTCCACTTTAACTCCCTATTCTGACACATTGGTTATGCAATCCCCTGCTTAATTTTGCTGTCAGTTCATCTCACGCTCAACCACACCAACCAATATGACTCATCAGCATGAGCATCGCACCAGTCAACACAATTCCATGTCCATACCAGTCTCCTGACCCAAATACAGATTCTGCTCAACTCCACTTCAATCAATTCAGCCAAATTCAATACTCTGTTCTATTTGATTTGTAAGTTCGAATTCATATACACTAAATTGTGTTAATTAATATTATCTTAGTTAAATGTACTGCTCTGCACATATTCGCTTATTTCTTGGCATTCATTTATTTCTTGGCAACATCAGTTTTTATCTACTATCAATCACAGGATAGCCTATAGTTAGTTATTCGTGTTGTTTACAATGTCTCATCACTAAATGTCGCAATTATTCAGTATTTAAATGTATAGTACTATTTAACTTCAATGTAGTTTAAATTAAATTTTTTCAGTACGTAGTCCCTCAACTCATCAAATACCACAACTCTTAAATCTTTGTACTACTACTAGTTGTACTACTTCATCACCGTGACTACAGCTGTTAACTACTTTGGCTGCCCCCTTCAAGCAGGGCCAGTATCGACTCCTTTTTCGCTCATTACTGAAAAAAATAAAGAAATTTTAAATGACACTGAAAAATTCTGTTCCGCTACATTTTAATTCATCCAATTCCATTCAGCTTTCGGTTCATAGAGCCTATTTCAATTCAACATGCTCATACTAGTACATGCCATTGCTAACAATGTATATTGTGTGTTGTCTAATGCCTAACTTCAATTATCAAAATGTAGTGTTCTTGAGGCTTTGCTTTTTCAAGCCAACTTGAAGTTTGTCTTCAAACTTCTTTTTCAAGTTATACTTGCTTTTTGTTTTTGACCGTTATGTCTCTTCCGATCTCGCCACCATTCTACCTGGCTGGGATTGCACGATCAGGGTCCCAGTCCCCCTTTAACATGCCACACCTTACTGTGTCTTGCTTCATTAACAGCACTACAGAACCCAGGTAACTAGGGGGATCCTGAGGTTCTTTGTGTACTTTACCCTTGGCCATATTTCAAGTTCCCATGTTTAATACTTCACCGCTCACTTCCCCGCTTTATATAGGATTGCCAGATCCATCCATCCATTATCTAACCCACTTATTCCTAGTCAGGGTCACAGGGGGGCTGGAGCCTATCCCAGAATGCATTGGGCAAGAGGAGGGAATACATCCTAAACAGGTCGCCAATCCATCGCAGGGCACACACACACACTCATACCTATGGGCAAATTAGAGTCTCCAATTAGCCTAACCTGCATGTCTTTGGACTGTGGGAGGAAACCGTACCCGGAGGAAACCCACGCGGACACGGGGAGAACATGCAAACTCCACACAGAAAGGCCCTTGGTCGGGATTCGAACTCGGTACCTTCTTGCTGTGAGGCAAAAGTGCTGCACCGCTGCACCACTGCACCACTGCACCACCCCGGATTGCTAGATCCCTATTAACTAATGTTGCATACATGCAATGAGGAAATCTCCACCAGACAACAAGCAGGGTACTTTAAGGCCCGCAATGGGTCACCGGAATTTCCCCAAATACTACACCCTTAAGCTGGAAGGGGGTCAGACATAAACACATGCATAAACGCACTGAGGAACACAAGAAAACCTGTACGGAGACACGCTAAGACCCGCAACTGGCCACTCTAAGAACCCCCAGTCAGGACACCCCAGAGGGGCCTTTCCGCCGTCCCTCACCCTGAGGGACATTCGGACACCAGTAGGGGAAAACTCCAAGACTCTGCAGTTAGGACACCCTTAACCCGAAAGCGGCCTTTCTCAGTTCCTCACAGGACACCCTTAACCTGAAAGAGGCCAGTTACCACATAAAGAAGCACAAGACCCAAACACCTCCCATCTATTCCCACCGACCTAGGACTCCTGAATCATTACCATTTGGTTCTTCTAACAAAAATATGCAAGCGTGTCATTTACAGACCTGGACCAATCCTCCCTTTAACTACTCAGGTAGAAATGAACATTCTTACCTGTCCGGGAGTATTCGTCCAGTCTGGTCAAACCACGATGCATCCAATCCTCATTGCCAACGTGTAGTAGAAATGGTTGAGGAATGAAGACGGAAGGAAGGATGTAAAACACAAGGCCAGCATAGGTTCAGAATCATTTATTCTTATTCTATCCCAGCGTTGCGGGGCCGCGGAGACTCTGCCTGCACAAGCCTGTCTGTTGGGCTGTTGGTTTCTCTCTTAGTCAGTAATTGTTGAGTTTAATCAATGGTCAGTCCAAAGTTTGTGTTCGTATGATGATCAACAGTCATGTGTTGTTGTTCTTCCCCTGTGGTCCAAGGTGATGGATTATTGGCTCTTTTTCATAAGTGATCCTTCTCTGTCACCAATTCCTTTTGCTCTGTTGTGCCACCTCACCGCGACATGCCTATGGGAGGGGTTTGAGGGCGCGGCCATACCTCTTTGCCATTCCTGGTGAAGAAGACAGTGACCAGGCCCGCCTCCATCCTCTCCAGGAAAACCCCACAGCCGATCCGGTCGCCACGGTTACACTTTGGCCCAAATTGCTGACCCACTGTGTTCCCGTTGTACAACCTGGGAGCAGAATTGTCAACTAATGACCATGTGGCACAGAGCAACACAGTCTGACATACAGGGACAGAGCGACACAGTGTGGCATACAGGGACAGAGCGACACAGTCTGACATACAGGGACAGAGCGACACAGTGTGGCATACAGGTACAGAGCGACACAGTGTGGCATACAGGGACAGAGCGACACAGTCTGACATACAGGGACAGAGCGACACAGTGTGGCATACAGGTACAGAGCGACACAGTGTGGCATACAGGGATAGAGCGACACAGTGTGGCATACAGGGACAGAGCGACACAGTGTGGCATACAGGTACAGAGCGACACAGTGTGGCATACAGGGACAGAGCGACACAGTGTGGCATACAGGGACAGAGCGACACAGTGTGGCACACAGGGACAGAGCGACACAGTGTGGCACACAGGGACAGAGCGACACAGTGTGGCACACAGGGACAGAGCGACACAATGTGGCACACAGGAACAGAGCGACACAGTGTGGCACACAGGGACAGAGCGACACAGTGTGGCACACAGGGACAGAGCGACACAGTGTGGCACACAGGGACAGAGCGACACAGTGTGGCACACAGGAACAGAGCGACACAGTGTGGCACACAGGAACAGAGCGACACAGTGTGGCACACAGGGACAGAGCGACACAGTGTGGCATACAGGGACAGAGCGACACAGTGTGGCACACAGGGAGAGAGCGACACAGTGTGGCATACAGCGACAGAGCGACACAGTGTGGCATACAGGGACAGAGCGACACAGTGTGGTATACAGGGACAAAGCGACACAGTGTGGCATACAGGGACAGAGCGACACAGTGTGGCATACAGGGACAGAGCGACACAGTGTGGCATACAGGGACAGAGCAACACAGTGTGGCATACAGGGACAGAGCGACACAGTGTGGCACACAGGGACAGAGCGACACAGTGTGGCATACAGGGACAGAGCGACACAGTGTGGTATACAGGGACAAAGCGACACAGTGTGGCATACAGGGACAGA
Organism: Synaphobranchus kaupii; assembly: GCA_029718625.1. NCBI lineage: Eukaryota > Metazoa > Chordata > Actinopteri > Anguilliformes > Synaphobranchidae > Synaphobranchus > Synaphobranchus kaupii. Next base: position 84,661,567 of record CM056378.1, on the reverse strand, counting down.
GCGACACAGTGTGGCATACAGGGACAGAGCGACACAGTGTGGTATACAGGGACAAAGCGACACAGTGTGGCATACAGGGACAGAGCGACACAGTGTGGCTTACAAGGACAAAGCGATATACACAGAGTGGCATACAAGCAGCCAAAGCCATTGATTGGTTGTGCATTCATTTGTTTGTGGCACATTCAATATCATGCCTTGCACCGTATGCTAATAAACAGACATCAACCTTGTATTATCACAGGTTCCCACCTCCTTTCTGTTAAAGTAATAATGTCTGATTCACAAGTACATGTACAAAAATGAGCACACTGGGAGCCACTGGTGATCCCAAACTGCGGAGAGAAGAAGGGCAATAAATTCTGGGACCACAGGCTCTGCTCACAAACCCCTCCCGCCTCCTTCTGACCTGCCCCCGCCCGCACTTCTCTGTCCCACCGACTTACTTGCCATCATCGGCGTGGTAGGCGATGGAGTGAGGGAGCCAGCCGGGCTGGTGGTCCAGCTTGTAGCGCTGCGGCACCAGGCCCACAGCGATCGTCCCCCGCACCCCTGTGTCCATTATGGTCACCTGAAACAGCACAGTCCACAACAGTCACCAGGGAAACCACAAATAGCTTGCGCCCACTGCAAATTTATTTCAAACATAGTGCAGGCTGTGCAATATAGAGTGGCTCAGTCAATAGACTCTCACTCCGAACACAGGCTGGGCCCTACAGAGCGGTTCAGTCAGTAAAGGTTCTTACACCGAACACAGGCTGGGCCCTATAGAGCAGCTCAGTCAGTAAAGGCTGTCACACCGAGCACAGGCTGGGCCCAATGGAGCGGCTCAGTCAGGAAAGGCTCACCGCAAGTAGAGGCTGGGCCCTATAGAGTGACTCAGTCGGCAAAGGCTCTCACACCAAGCGAAGGCTGGGCCCTATAGAGCGGCTCAGTCAGTAAAGGTTCTCCTCTGATCAGCGCTAGCCCTATCTACGGCTGCGGGGCCCATGTAAAACACTCACTGGTTCAGTCACAGGCCAGTGCATCGGAGGACTGTGTGGTTCACATAATCTGATTCCAATCGCTGATTCCAAATAATCGCTGATTCCAAATTCATGAAAAAATCATTCTAAATAAATAAAGGCGCTTCCCAGCCCCTCCTCATGTTATCATCTGGAAAGATGGTAGTATAGAATGGGTATCTATTCATTGTAAAATTGTATGACACACTATCTCAAGTATCTGTTTGTTTCCATGTCATGGAGGGTTCACAGGGTTGGGTCACTGGAAACCCCAAAACCCTGGAAAACATTGACACTGTGCCTGTGAGCCACTGGAGAAGAACAGCTTGGAAAAAGTGAGCTGAGCTTGCCCTGGCCCCTCCCATTCACACCATCTCTCTGTATCCCCTCCAGGTTCAGGGTGGAGTGTGCCGTTGCAGTTCGGATCACATCGTTGCAGAGCGGTGCACGGTGTTACCGGGGGAGCACGGCATTACAGAGGTGAGGACAGCGTTACAGGGTGCGGCACAGCATTACAGGCCGGAGCACGCCGTCACAGGGTTGCCCTGTGGAGGAGCCGCAATATGTTCAGAGGGTGAGGAGAAGCGTGAACGCGGGCGGGGCCTGGTGGTGGCGATGTTCCTAGAGCATGACGGGGAGATGCTTCAACACGGTGAGGCACATCATGTCCCGTGACCTTAGGGGAATGCAGCCTCCCTCCCGAAACTGCTGATCGCCGACAGAGTTACGCAGCACATCCACTCTCAGAATGAGGAATGTGGTGGTTTAACGATGACGCTAAAATCCTGGCACCAAACCACAAACAAAATACTGCTCAAAACCCAAACTAAGTCTGCACTGGATACAAACAGTAAAAGAAATGTCGGGTCAAACACAAATTCTCAGATGCTGCTCATCATAGTTGGACCACAAAAAAGTTATTTTTATTCAAAGTAAATAGTTATGGCAAACAGGGGTAAAGGAAATTACTTATCTGAGAAAAAAAGTGTTCTTGAACAAAGTGTCTTAAGCAAATTGATGTTAAACATACACTGCAATGTACGCCAGCGCATAAGTACAGTACATAACGTGTAGGAGCGGGAAAAGGCTAACGGACTGAGATCAGGAATGCACATTATACAAACATTTTAACAGGAAGAGACTGATTTTGTCCCTAAATAACAAAAAATTGTTATTTAGGGAAGTGGGAACCTAAGTCTGTGTAGAAGTAATTCAGAGGGCATGGATGTTCTTTGCAGAATAGTGCTTCCACTGCAGGGTCCTGTGTGACAAATTGGACTGAGGTGGGTCAGTGTAATGCCTTTCCCACTGTCTGAGGGGGTCGGTGTAATTCCTTTCTCACTGTCTGAGAGGGTCTGTGTAATTCCTTTCCCACTGTCTGAGAGGGTCTGTGTAATTCCTTTCCCACTGTCTGAGAGGGTCTGTGTAATGCGTTTCCCACTGTCTGAGGGGGTCGGTTTAATGCATTTCACACTGTCTAAGGGGGTCGTGGAATTCCTTTCCCACTGTCTGAGGGGGTCGGTGTAATGCGTTTCCCACTGTCTGAGAGGGTCTGTGTAATCCCTTTCCCACTGTCTGAGAGGGTCTGTGTAATGCGTTTCCCACTGTCTGAGGGGGTTGGTTTAATGCGTTTCCCACTGTCTGAGAGGGTCTGTGTAATGCGTTTCCCACTGTCTGAGGGGGTCTGTGTAATGCGTTTCCCACTGTCTGAGAGGGTCTGTGTAATGCGTTTCCCACTGTCTGAGGGGGTTGGTTTAATGCATTTCACACTGTCTAAGGGGGTCGTGGAATTCCTTTCCCACTGTCTGAGGGGGGTCGGTGTAATGCGTTGCCCACTGTCTGAGGGGGTCGGTGTAATGCGTTTCCCACTGCCTGAGGGGGTCAGTGTAATGCGTTGCCCACTGTCTAAGGGGGTCTGTGGAATTCCTTTCCCACTGTCTGAGGGGGTCGGTGTAATGCGTTTCCCACTGCCTGAGGGGGTCGGTGTGATGCGTTTCCCACTGTCTGAGGGGGTCGATGTAATGCATTTCTCACTGTCTGAGGGGGTCAGTGTAATGCGTTGCCCACTGTCTAAGGGGGTCGGTGTAATGCGTTGCCCACTGCCTGAGGGGGTCGGTGTAATGCGTTTCCCACTGCCTGAGGCGGTCGGTGTAATGCGTTTCACACTGCCTGAGGAGGTCGGTGTAATGCGTTGCCCACTGTCTGAGGGGGTCGGTGTAATGCGTTTCCCACTGCCTGAGGAGGTCGGTGTAATGCGTTTCACACTGCCTGAGGAGGTCGGTGTAATGCGTTGCCCACTGTCTGAGGGGGTCTGTGTAATGCGTTTCCCACTGTCTGAGAGGGTCTGTGTAATGCGTTTCCCACTGTCTGAGAGGGTCTGTGTAATGCGTTTCCCACTGTCTGAGGGGGTTGGTTTAATGCATTTCACACTGTCTAAGGGGGTCGTGGAATTCCTTTCCCACTGTCTGAGGGGGTCGGTGTAATGCGTTGCCCACTGTCTGAGGGGGTCGGTGTAATGCGTTTCCCACTGCCTGAGGGGGTCAGTGTAATGCGTTGCCCACTGTCTAAGGGGGTCTGTGGAATTCCTTTCCCACTGTCTGAGGGGGTCGGTGTAATGCGTTTCCCACTGCCTGAGGGGGTCGGTGTGATGCGTTTCCCACTGTCTGAGGGGGTCGATGTAATGCGTTTCTCACTGTCTGAGGGGGTCAGTGTAATGCGTTGCCCACTGTCTAAGGGGGTCGGTGTAATGCGTTGCCCACTGCCTGAGGGGGTCGGTGTAATGCGTTTCCCACTGCCTGAGGCGGTCGGTGTAATGCGTTTCACACTGCCTGAGGAGGTCGGTGTAATACGTTGCCCACTGTCTGAGGGGGTCTGTGTAATGCGTTTCCCACTGCCTGAGGAGGTCGGTGTAATGCGTTTCACACTGCCTGAGGAGGTCGGTGTAATACGTTGCCCACTGTCTGAGGGGGTCGGTGTAATGCGTTTCCCACTGCCTGAGGAGGTCGGTGTAATGCTTTTCCCACAAGGACTGAGATTTCTCTGGCCAATCTTCACTGTTGGGACCAGCATTACAGGTGCCAGGAAGGGGGGAGGACGAGGCTTAGCCTGCACCAGAGACTCACACAAGTCTGCTGCATGCACGCACGCACGCACGAACGCACGCACGCACGCACGCACGCACGCACGCACGCACGCACGCACGCACGCACGCACGCACGCACGCACACACACACAGTCCTGCTCTACAGGGACCAACAGATACACACACACCATGCATACCATACACACATACCCATACACACACAATATATACACAAAACGATTCAATAAAACACATTGATTCACATGAAGGGAACGTTCTTGACTGAACAAAGCAGCTGCGCAGCATGCACACTACAGGCAGTTCAATGCATGATTTTGATTGGCAAAGAACAGTTTGGTAGGAGGGGCTATGATAAAGTATGGGAGACTAGCAACATAGTCAATAAACTGGCTACTAGCTTTTTTTAAATACAAATCAAACGCGCAAATTTATTTAATGTAAATCTGAGCCAATAACATTTAGGAGTATAACATGTTGATGCTGTATTTACATTTGTTTACATTACGTTCATGAATGCTGGACCAATACGCGTCTGGTGCTGCACAGGATGCAGGACAGCTGGATCAAAAACCGGACTGTCTGGCTGGACATCTGGCAACCCTGCTTAAAAATGTCTATCACATTTCTGTTCTTTCTTTGGTGTGGTGACCTGTGACGCGCTAGCTAGAGCAGTGCTTAAAATGAGCCGGGTCTTTTCGGGAAAGAGTAGGCCGGCTGGCATTCCTGAATCCAGCCATGTATTAATCATTACACACACTCGTTTCGTGCAGCTGGCTTCACTCAAGGCACGCAAATAGTTTTAAAAAGAGAAAACATTAGCTAGCTAACGATGAAGTAAAATCCAGTTTCAATTAATTTTGTCTTATGTATTGTCGTGTTCATTTAGCAAAGTAATTTAGAAGGTACAGCGTAGTTAGCTTAGCTCGTTAAAGGCATACTGAACTTTGTTAGAACATAATGTTGCATAATCCACGTTGTTGCATTTGTTTATGTGCTAAAAGTGTGCTTTTGAGACCTGTTTTGACATGCAATGGGAGTGAATGGAGAGAGAAAAAACATCATTGTTCGTTGGCCAGTTGTTGACCAGTTGTTAAGTCATGAAGGTGAACTTGAATATTACGACTCATATCGGGGCCAGATAGCTATACAACATTGTGTTCTAACAAAGTCCAGTATGCCTTTAACTAATGAAAGGGGTCAATGCACAAGCTGGTTGTCTAGCTATTTACAAGGTGAGGTGAAGTACTGCAGTACTCGCATTTTCAAGCCTACAAAGCGCATCCTGTCTGGCCGCAGCCGATTCGCCGAAGCATGCCTGTCTCCAATCGTGTGATTGTCTGTGAATATAATCAAGTGATTGGAGTAAGATAGCTGCATCTGATCTAATGACATGTATGCTATCCTCAACAGTGCAAGAGGATAGGCAAAGAGAGGCACACACAGTACTTAGGAAGTAAATGGTTGTATTCTTCGTATTTTAATTAGGCTATACTTAAAATAACATTGAGGTGCCCCATCTACATGTGTCATGTGCTGCTGGTAATCGTTAAATATAATTCCCCACCAACTGCCACTCTTTTTCTGTGCAGTTCATTTACATTTAAGTATACATTTAATATACATTTGAAATGTGCTGTAATGTTTTTATTTTATATTTACATTTAATATTTCTGCCTCACTGTAATTGTTCTTTGGTTTACTGTGATTGTTCTGTAAAGTAGCCTGTAATGGTTTCGTGTTGATAGGAAGTGATTCAATCATGGATTAAATGTATAAGCTTTGGGATACATGTGGCTTTCACATCATAAGTGTATTCTGAAGCGTAAAAAAAATATACAATACAAAATAATATCCCTTTTGCGTTATATCTTCACATTTGTTACATAGCTATGTTACTGTAAACCTAGGTCTAATTAATTTGTCTGACAAACGAGTGGACTCCAGGCATGATTAAGACAGGCCATGGACAGCCTTATGGAGACTCAATTCTTTGCTTATCATTTAATGTTTATTGGTTTATTTTTATTGTTATATTAAGTAAGCTGAAATTATCTGGCTAACAAACTAGCTAGCTATGTTGAGCACAATGGCTGGCAAAAGAAAATGTACACTTTTGAAATTTCTAATTTTAAAAAGTTTTATAATTCCAGGCGTGTCTGTTTATTTTTTACGCTATTAGTGTATAGGTCCATCGCTTACACATTTTAGTTTAAGGCTGGCAAAATGCATCCATGACAGCCATGTAACTGTTGAATAAAGTAATTTTCTACTCTCAGAAATCATCAGAATTAACCATTTCAGAGTGACTTTTGAAAAAATTTGCACATGGGGAACATGCCCCCAGACCGCCTAGTGACATCATAACAAAGCATTGCACGATACCCTGGGCTGTGAGAACATCCATCATCCATCATAGCACAGCGTAAATGGAACAACATCACCTCGTAGATGTGTCTCGAATTATATAAGCTACTTCCAAAGTACGATTCGGTAATGCAGAACACAGAACAGACCATACACTTGAGGGGGTCACCAAGGGAAAAGCAATAGATGGCAGGAATCGCTCCAAACATGAACCGTTGGTTTTTCAGCCAACACACGCTTGAAAGCAAAAAAGCGCTAAATTTTTTATATTTTTTTTGTTTATTCACTTTGTTCTTTCAATTTCTCATGTCAACCCTGCAACAACCTCCGACAATTCAGTGCAGATGAGCTGGATGAACCTTTGGGACAGCCAGTTGTCGCTTTTTTTTCTCCACTGCACATTCACTGCGCAGACCAGCCACCATCAGCACTGGCTTGGTCGGGCTTTTTATTCCAGACCACAGGCCATTCAGTCGAGCGAGCCAGCGCTTTAGCAGAACGTGAGATCTCAAAGCTATAGGAGCATCACAAGTCCCGTTCAGATCCTAACACTTCTGGCCCCAACCAAGCAAGTGATAGGCGCCTCGTCGCTGAATCAGAACCAGCACGTCACCCTGTAAGCGTGAGAAAACCAGCAAACGGATTCAGCCGCCGCTCAGGCACTGAGCGCGGCGGTTGGAGCGGGATTTCGCAAAAAACAAAGAAAATGACTGGGCTCACGCGCCTCCCTCAGAACCCGTGGAAAACCCACCGCAGGTTCTGTCACAGCGCAGCCCCCTCTAAAATCTTTCAAGTTCCAGTCCTCTTATGAACATATGGTAGAACAGACAGGGAAAGAAACATGCAGCTATCGGGTTATCCCAGGAGAAAATGGCTCCTTTTCAATCTTGACCTCTGAGATCTTAGGAGCAGTGGGCTGCCGGGCGCTGCACTGTGGCTGCCCACTGCTCCTAAGCGGTTAGGATGGGTCAAATGCAGAGGACAAATTACCCAACGGGGTCAATAAAGTATAACTTAACTTAACTTAATCTTGACTTCTGAGATCTTTCTAATATTTGACATCCATGATGTAGCCTGGGAGTAATGACCATTGGTATACTTTTGAGGAAAAAACAACATTAAGAATATTTGGGACAAAGGGCCTGATTTACTAAACCCTGCAACAAACTTTTAGTTTGTTTTGCGTCAATCATCAGTTGTTTTCTCTACTTTCAAAAGGTCAAGATTGAAAAGGAGCCAATTTCCCCAGAGTTACCGTAAAGGCCTTGATGAAGACTGACCCCGGCTCGACAGGCAGGTACTCCAGACCTCGCCTCACATCCGAATTGAAGAACCCAGCCTGCTCTGTACCCCACCCGCATGAATTAAACACTCGTCCTTCCTCCCGCCCCCACATAATTTACAACCATTTCCTCGTAGGTTTACCCCTACTAAATCACTGGGATGTTTTCTCTCCCTCCCTCTCTTCTGTAAGCTTGGTTTTATAGTGTAGCTACAGGAGAAAAATATTTATCCACCATAAACCCACCTCTTTTTGAGGTAAACACACTGTTTATGTGTGCATCTGCATCTTTACTTTACTTTACAGCATTTGATTAAAATTTCCATGTTTGCCTTCATGGGAAAATAATTAGAGTGCACAGAATTCTCCTGAATGGGGCCACTAGTTCAAGTTAAAAAAAGGTTATCCATGTTGCCACAACATGAATCCTCCCCCGAAAAGACTATTCTTGTCCTACCTGGCCGAACTGGTAGAGAAGGATGTGCGGAGCACCATTTTAACGCAAGGCTATTAAGTTTGTACTATTAAAAGGAAACTACAAGCTAGAGATTGGAAGCCCCAAACATGGGTCAGACACCAGGTTGCTGCATCCTTACTGGCCCAGAGGCTGGAGGATCGACCAATCAAAATACAGATACTGAACAGGAGTAACCTTCTCGGTGGGAGATCCAGAAGTGACACTCCTGCTAGGAGCCTCCGTGACCTTGAGACCAGTCTGACCTCAAGAACAGTAAGGAGAACATTTGTGTTAGTTCACTTTTAATAAAAAACAAACCAACAGTAAGGAGAACATTTATGTCGGTTTGTTTTTAATTAAAAATCCCCTGAGACTGCGAAAACAAACAAAAAAAACAATAAAACAAATCTCTGGAGCTCTTGTGACCTTGATCATTGACAATGGCTTGGCCATGGAAATCCACATGAGCTTAGGAGGAACAGTCAGTACAAACCCTTTCTGCTCAGAAAAGAGTTTTACAAGTTTCATTCAAATAAAATGGAGAAATGAGCATTAGAGCTAGAGCAACAGGGAAGTAGATGTTCCAGCTACAGTGCACCAATGGGAAACAGGTATCGGGTCTTACCTCAAAGTAGCAGTTCCCCTTAGAAAGTGGCCTGGGAGCCACATAGCACCCAACTTCATCAGAGTTCCCTTGGTAACTGCAAAAGGGTTTTCAAAAAGAAACATCTCAAATTTCCAGATTTCAGGTTTACTGTCCTTCAAAGAAGGATTTCAGTCTCCACAGCAGAAACAATACAGATTATCCACCCACCTCACCCCCAAAACAAAAAGGGCTCTTCACCGAACGGTGTGTCACTTTACATTATATCACATTCCATTAATTTAGCAGCCATGCGTAACCAGAGCAACCTACCAAAAAAGCGAATACGAGCCTTCACATTAACTTAATAAGTCAAGAGCAACACTACTGCATCATGTGGTAAAAAGGAGGTGGCCCTTCAGTTTTGGACGTCTTACTGCCATATCACTCCCCTGCAGAAGAACCTCCCTTAAAATGGAGACACCATTTACTAATGCAACAGAAGGGTCTTGACAGTAGGGGCTTTAGTCAATCAGAAGTCACTGCCAGCTAACAGGACAACAGAAATCCAAACAGAAAAAAAAAGTCAAATGAAATGAGGACCAGAATGTAAATAAGTCTTTTGACATTTAATTGTTAAGTTTATGCTTATTTTATAGAGTAATGCATGTCACACATTCAGAATAATCAGATCACATAGTGGATTTTAAAAAACTGCAAAAAAGAACAGGTACCACACTTAAAGTGATACTGCAGTCAAAAACCGACTTTTCCCGTTGAAAACCGATGTTTTGGGTTAGATTATGATCATACACAACTGTTTTTGTCCGAAACTCTCATGTTTAGTCAAAATGGGTGTTTTCTGAGTTTCTGTGTAGGCTTACCAATACGCTGGTTTCCGGGGGTTCGTGACGTCACGAGATCCTTAACATAAAAATGGGTGGAGTTGAGGTGATCCTAGGGTGGTCTCGGCTGGGCACGTAGTATAAAAGCAGAGACCAACGTTTTTTTTTTCCCTCTTTGAGACTGAGTCCCTTGTACTGCTAACTAGCTAGTTCAAGTTCAAATGTGAATTGCTTTGTATTACTGCTAACGTTAATATTAAGACTTGTATCGACACACCCTTTCACTCCTTGAAGGTATGTATGAATATTCATAATATGACTACGTGGCATCATCGTCATATGACCACACCTACTCACGAGTTCCAGTTCAAATTGAAGCGGTAAAAAAGGCCTTAGAAAAGGCTCTGCAGTATCTCTAACTCCTTTGCGTAGAAGGTGACGCCAGCGGAATCTTTTTGCTCAACTGAGACATTCGTTGCTACTGCAGTCAAACTATTAGTGGAAATCACAAACTCTGTGTTTTAACTTCATTGGTAGACGGTTCATGACGACTTCTGTTGAATACGGAGTTTCTAAATGTCACTATTTCCCCGTAACAAGTCCATTTAACAAGCAACCCCCCCACCTAGTCTATACCTACCTATGCATGACATAGTGGACAATAGCGTCTATGTTTGAGTTCATAAATATATTTATTCATCATATAAAATTAGAATAACGTCATAGCAATGAGATAAACCCAACAATAGCCTGATCGTATGTCAGAAAATCCGTGAAAATCCCTGCTCACTCAAATGCAAAACAAACTGTGAAAGTGCTGTCTCATTCTACCATGTATTCTACTAGCAATATATGCTACTAAATATGAAATAAATATACAATCCTACCATCGGTTTTACACATCGAGATGTTCCTTTCAAAATTCAGTGGTCATTTATTGTCTGGTACAATTGGTTTGAGAAATATACAACACTCTATACCGCTATTACACTATCTGAAACGTCGACGCGTAATACCCCCATGCCCTGTAAGCCTGTCTCATTCATTACAGTTCATTATGGTTTAATTGTCAGCTTTTTTTATCCAATAGAGTACATTATAACCTTAGCAACGGTATATGTCAAGTCTTTTTTGGTGCTTTGAACAATTTTCTACAGCCCAGCGTAACGGCAGTTTTCGTTTTAACGGTCTAGTATTACGCAAGCTCTAAGAATAGGCATTATGGAGCGGAGTTTCCTTTTTCCGATATGTAAGTATTTTTGCGTCAAAAATACCGTTGGTCTCGCTGGCTACATATGTACGTTCGTTTTTCCACTCGAGCACTGTCTTTCCAATATGTTTGATAGCCCAATTGTTATTTTTGCATATTGAGTGCATTTCACATACTGTAGTGCAATCGTTAAATGTATTTTTGATGTAGGCTACCGATGTTCATTGAAGATAGAACATTTGGCAGCATTTTGCAGATGGTGGAATACTATTTTATGTTCATGTTATCGTACATAATATAGGTTATGGCGTATATACTTGTCTCTTAGGGCATGACAAATGCTCATTCCAATTTACTGTGCGCTGATATGTGGTAGATTAAGGTAAAAATTTCCTTGGAGTCATTATGAATAGGAAAATAAAAATAAAAAAAATACAGAAAAATGCAATTCCAGGACAAAAGTATACATACTGTAGAGTACAGGGACAAGTGATGTTTCATTGAGGTACAAGAGTGAATGATTAGGCAACATATTTAGGTGTATGTAACACTGTGATATCAATGTTTATCTTAAGCCATCAGAAGGAGCAAATGTATAGGCATATGCTTTATAATACAATAATGAATAATTTTATTAATTTTATGACATGTTTTGCATAGGGGTTTTGGACCCATAGATATCTACCCCCCTATACTGATGAAAATATAGTAATTCCCACTTGAAAATTATGCAAAAGTGAGTTTTATGAGCCAAAACTGTTGATTTGTAGTTAATCATATTTTTTTTTTAATTTACAGCAGTGCACAATTTATCCATTTGGATAGATTTGGAGACACTAATGGACAACAGGGTACACTGCTATATTTTGCATCACAGACCTTTAGTAGATCTGAATATCATCCTCAGATTTTGCAAAACTTGTGGACATGGAGTTTATGATCCAGGAAATGTATATATATTACCGATTTCACTTATGTAGCTCTCAGCAAAATAAAAATAAAAACAATTAAACATTTTTTTTTCCCCCCCCAAAATTTCTTTGCATTTGTGTAACTTTATTTTGACTTAAATTATGAAAATAAACAAATCTAAGTTTGTATTGTAAATGGTACACCTGTCTTGTTTCATTTAAGCCATTTAGCAAGTTTATTTGATGCTCACACCTGGAGTTATAAAGCCTTAAACAGAGCACCCCCTAAATAGGTGAAATTTCCCATCTGCGCCAAGGGGTTAAAGGTCTACTCCAGGGCTCAAAATATGATAAACCCTGCTAAACACTCATGCATGAATGTTTCTTAATGTCGATTTATCCGTTTTCGATAAATCTTTTGTAAGAATTCAATGAAATAAGCATGTATTACTGCCTACTTTCACGGAAGCTATGAAAACATTGTTTGACTGGGGGGGACTATCTAAAGTGACCAAGACACTCCCACTCAAAATTTGATTGACAAGCGAAGTCACATCACATCAATGTCGGTGCACGCACTGTTTACAAATCTGTTAGCTACTATGCACATTCTACATTAGCCAAAGAGTGTTTATACGGGTTAAGCATGCACTAAACACTCAGCACACACTACACTAACGTTAGCTAATGTTAGAAGCCTCCTTGCTACCAGCTAGCTAAGGTTAGCTAGCTAACTGGTGACAGCATGACACTCAGGCTGTGTCTGAATCAGAGCCCTATCTACTGCGTTCTGTTTACTGTGTAGTGTGTACTACTGTATACTGCATACAGTTTAGTGACATGCAGTTTGCGAAAATAGACTATTATCAGCGAAAACCCAGAAATCCGGAGACTATATCGTCCGGGGATATTAAGAAAACTCAATTTTCTAAATTGTCGGGTACTTAACAGCTTCTTAAAAAAGTATACTCAACTGGCATGCTCAATAGTAGGCAAGTGCATCGATTCGGACACGGCCTCAGGCAAAAAATGATTGACGCACAGCCATGCATAATCCGGATTGAATGCAGTTGTATTTCCACCACTGCAGGAGATGTAAGATAAACATTGCTGTATAATATAATCTTTTTTTGGGATTCTGTGCAAAGACACATATTCAGCCGTGCATGCTGGCATCACACAATGCTTCTTCCCTGACATGATGATCTCAGTGCTATCTGCTAGCTAACTGATTAGCTATCGTGTGCTAAGCTAAATTCAGGCACTAATATGTTCAGACTCACTGCAGCCACCTGTTGACGTAATGGCATGGCGGAGTGGGAGGTAGTAGGTGGAGCAAGGCAGAAAATTTAAAGGGATAGTTTGGAATTTTGGACATAATGTTTCAATTACGACTTACCCATGATGTAGTTAATTGATGGAAACCATTTTCAGCTAATTCCATGCTGTCCCTTCTTTTGGACATACACACGTTGCTAATGCTAGCGCAACTCTATGGCAACCGGTAGCATCCACTACCAAACGCACTTAAACACTCCACAGTGCACCCAAAGCAAATAAAATACGACGACCGTCTATCGGGGGAGCGATACTTTACATTATCTACGAATGTAGTGCCGGCCCTGGTCGACTACAACAACAAAGAAGAGTAACAAGTTGCAATGGCCACGTTAGCTCCGCCACCGTACTTCCACAGAGAATATTAGGTCAGCACAAAGTAAAGGATTCAACGATAGTTTGACTTCAAAAATTATGGTATAAACACTCAAAATAACCCAGATAGATTGTTGTCGTATTTTATTTGCTTTGGGTGCACTGTGGAGTGTTTAAGTGCGTTTGGTAGTGGATGCTATCGGTTGCCATAGAGTTGCGCTAGCATTAGCAATGTGTGTATGTCCAAAAGAAGGGACAGCATGGAATTAGCTGAAAATGGTTTCCATCAATTAACTACATCATGGGTAAGTCGTAATTGAGACATTATGTCCAAAATTCCAAACTATCCCTTTAAATTTTCTGCCTTGCTCCACCTACTACCTCCCACTCTGCCATGCCATTACGTCAACAGGTGGCTGCAGTGAGTCTGAACATATTAGTGCCTGAATTTAGCTTAGCACACGATAGCTAAATTGAAATTCAGAGATTTCATACGTATGTCTTCTGTTCATAAACCCCAGTTTCTGATACGGCGAGACTTCAGGAGGCATTTTGCTTTGAACGACATTATGAAGATGCACATAACCAATATATCCACGGCCTAGTGTATTATGCTTATCCCCAATTGCCATAAAACAGTACCAACAGCCTCTTCACCAGAGAAGACCTTTAAAACAGCCAAACTGTTCACACCCTTATCCAAGGTGGATTAGAGAGCTTTGATTGATGTTTCGGGCTTGTGTTCACCTTTTTTTGAACACACACCTGACAATAAAATGATTACTGTTCTTGAACCTCTTTGACGACAGACATAATCTTTGTCTCATCTGTAAGGTAACCCTTGTGTAGCGAGCAAGCTTTTGGAAAATGGAATGGTTCAAGTAAAGTGGCGAATGGAATAGGTGGTAGGGAGAACAAAATCATATCACTAATTAAAAGCTTGGCTTGGTTCAGAGGACAGGTGTGGAAGGGGTGTGGTCTCACGAGCAGCATGAAAAAGTGAGGGTTTAAATGATGTGAGGACACACCTGAAAGAGGTTAGGATTTTCGCCTGAGACCGTTCTGCTGGAGTTTTTCACTTGTGTTTCTTTTGGTTACTGTCTCATGGTTTTCCCTCAAAACAACTAAAACAAAACTTACCTGTTGGGAACGTGGCCTAACAACGTGTAATCACCGGCGTGTCGGAGTGGAGTTGGCCGCAGATGCAATAGACTGTACTGGCCTGAATCTGAAACGGAGGGATGTGTAATTTCCAGCCATCGGTAAGTGAACGGCGCCCTGACTTCACCTGTTCTTGAACCAAGCCATATTTAACTTGTGCTAGGTAACGTTAGCTACAGCGTGTCGTGGGAAAACAAATGTTTATGTCGGAAATCTCTCGTTATCCCCTAGACTGGTTGAATGAGCCCATATATATAATGAAACTGTATTTGAGTTATTTCTGAAACGAGAGGATTAAATTGGTAACACTTGGGAATTCGTTTTTGTTTTCCAAGAGTCAGAATTACTCTAAGGCAGGGGTGTCAAACTCATTCCATCGAGGGCCGAGTGTATGCAGGTTTTTGTTCCAACCGTGCCCTACACCAGCTGATTTCACTAATTAGCTCAGCTCTTCAACCAAGGAGGTGAACTAATTAGTGGAATCAGCTGGTGTAGAGCATGGTTAGAACAAAAACTTGCATACACTCGGCCCTCGATGGAACTAGTTTGACACCACTGCTCTAAGGGGTCGAGTTATTAAGATCCCAAATAAGGAGTGTTATTTTGCGCGCACAGCCAAAGTATTTGCAGGCGTTATCATTTCACACTTTGCGGGTGATCAACTAAGAGTCATTATGTAAATTACTCCAGCCGGAAACAGCCATATTTAAATGAGATTTAAAAAAGTAACAAACAAGCTAATATTCTCCACTTTTGAGAAAAAAAATAATATTTTAAGTCTCATTACAAGATCAAAACACTTGCTAAGACAGACATTTTTTGCAGTGTGCAATCAGATGCTTTAGAAGGCATGGAGTTATAGAATGAATAGTTCAGTCCTGGAATTATTTATATTCACTTGACTCATTGAAGCCCTAACGAGTAAATCACCTTGGGCCTGGGCCTTAGTAATCATCTTTTTAAAATGTAACAAAGAATAATCCAAAAGGGTTCCCAAACTTTTACACAGGGCCTTTTTCCTTTTTTTTATTTTTTATTATTATTTTGAAACTGTAAAAAATTTTAATAAAAAGAAATGTGTCATGTTTAACTTTGCACCGTTTAGAATAGAATAGAATAACTTTTATTTTCCCTTTAGGGAACTTCAGTTGTAGCCACTAGCATCAACAAAAAAGACATAGACAGTGGGGCAGACACACAACACACAAACAAACATATCAAATAAAGACATTCAATAGAATCACTGCATTAATCAAACTAATTAAGTGGAATACAGCCATGATTAAAAATAGCCCCCGCTGTCCCGAGATGTGCAGTGTCATTAAGCAGTCCAACACACAAAATCCGCCTCCACTTTCCTCCATACACACAGTGTTGTGGTCTCAGTACACTGTCGAAACGGAGCACCAAACTGCGTCAACCTTCCCACTCGTCGCCTCGCTCCTCCCCCGCAATATCTTCTCCTTCCCTTCCCTGGTTGCCCTTTTGGAGATTGCCTGCACTCCCGGATCAGTCCCGACATCTTCAACTCCGGTTAAGAGCAATGGTAAACTTTGTTGCTGCAGATCCAACGGACATTCCCGAGCATATGTTGCGAATGCGTCTCCATGGTGACGACCACAGACTAAATTATCCCGACTAGACAATTCGTTAATATTATCAAAACAAGCAGCAGGAGTGCCCTGAAAAATCTCCAGCCCGCTTCCCCGTACCACAACAGACACACAGAGCATAAAAAAAACAAAAGACAAAAGCCTGACACAACAAAATACATTCAAATTAACAAACACGAACACGAGAGACAGCTGGACTACATGTCGCCATTACAGTGCCACGTGACAGATTAGATTGTGATTAGAGGTCAGGTTAGCTTCCGTTCACTTAGATATTAATTGTAAAAGGCATTTTGACCAGGGGTGCCAAACTTTTACACCCCACTATAAGTATAAAGTTAACTATCTTCCTGATGGTTTGCGATAGCTAAAGTTTGCTAAGTATTTTATTAATTAGTTTTCTTTATTAGTATAGGATTCGTGACAACTCTGCTAAATACGGAGTACCACTATTGTCACATAGCTAGTCCCTTTAACAAGCAACCCCCACCCAGGCTCACCTGCAACTACACCGACCCATGCGTGACACAGTGGAAAATAGCGTCTTTCTGAGTAGTTCATAAAAATATTTTTTCACCACTATCACATTCACATTTCACGTTCATTTGTATACCATCATAGCAACAAGATAAACCCAATAATAGCCAGAATGTATGCCAAAAGAGCCATGAAAAGCCCTGTTCATTCAATTGCAAAATAAACAAGTAAAATTATTGTGTAATTATACCACGTCATTCTACTATCAATATCTGCTACTAAATATGAAATAAATATACAATCCTACCATCGGTTTTACGCATACCCATGGCAACGGTGTTTGCTAAGTTTTATTGGATGTTAAGAACAATAAATTACAGCCGAGCGTAACAGCATTTCAAGTTTTATTAGTTTAGTTTTACACAAACAACTTAGAATGTACATTCGCTCGCCGAGGCATAATTGTTGTTTTCCTGCTATTTTCGCAAGTTTTTACTAATTTGGCCAACTTGTCAGCATGGCTAGAAGAAATCCGCACCTTGCTTACATGGTTTTGGGGAGTGGGTCAGAAGAAGATAACATAGTATTGATTCTATTGGAGAATAGGCCTATGAACATGACAGAGAATTCCCTCCTAGATATGTAAGTAGTACTAATTGTAATATTTCAAATACGTTTGTTAGTTTTTCGACTCCACCACAGAGTTGCACCATATGCTTCACCTTGTTAAGGAGGCTCAGTCATGTTTTATGTTTGATTTGCCGTGAAGCTAGAACATATGGCAGAATTTTCCTGGTGATGGAATATTATTTTAATCTTACCATACTAAATATTGACTTTAGCGTATTAGTATCTCTCTTCAAACTTTGTGGCAACAGTTTGGCAAAGGCCCTTTCCTGTTTCAGAAGGACAATGCCCCTGTGCACAAATAGAGGTCCATAGAGAAATGGTTTGTCGAGATCGGTATTGAAGAACTTGACTGGCCTGCACAGAGCCCTGACCTCAACCCCATCAAACACCACTGGGATCAATTGGAGAGCCGACTGTGAGCCAAAATAACTCCACATCAGTGCCCAACCTCACTAATGCTCTTCTGACTGAATGGAAACAAATAAATACAGGAATGTTCCAATCTAGTGGAAAGCCTTCCAAGGAGAGTGGAGGCTGTTATAGCAGCAAATGGGGACCAAATCCATATTAATGCCCATGATTTTGGAATGAGATGTTGGATGAGCAGGTGTCCATATACTTTTGGCCATGTAGTGTATGTGCTAGATGCTAAATTTTCCTTGGAGTGGATTATGAATGGGAAGATTTTTGAAAAAACTACACAGAAATGTCATCCCAGGGCATGCAGCAAAAGATTACATACTGTACAGTTAGAGTGGAGAAAAAAAGTTATGTTTTATTGAGGAACAAGAGGATAAGGCTACATATTTAGGTATGTGTACCAGTGTGATATCAATGTTTTCATCTTAAACCATCATAAGAGGCCAATGTATATCCTTTATAACGGACAAAAATGTTTTTATTCATTTTTATGACAGGTTTTGGATAGGACCCATAGATATCTATCCCACTATGCTGATTAAAAATTAGTTACAATGAACAAAACGATTTTAAAGAGAACTAAAAGTCTAATTAAGGAAAATAAACATTTTCAACAATTAGAAATGAAACCAAATTTGCAGCACATTACTCAATTCATTCTGAGAATTTTAATGCCATATAATCTCAGCATGCATGCTTCAACTTTGCACAAGAGCAGGTCCGTTTCACCAGATGTAAATCTCTCTTTTCAGTCTTGCTAAATACGCCATTATATTAGCAATCTGCCAAGGTGCAAACAAAGGTGGCTTTTAAAGGGAATGGGAGATGACAGCCTGATTGGTTTATTGTATGTTACACCCAAGACACACCAATGAAGAGACTAAGTTTAGCTCATTTGAACCATGCGCCTTACTTAGGGCACTAATTATCCACCGTCTAACTAGCAAAAGTGGAGTTGGACACGCCCTAAATGCACTTGTGCCATGCGTTTTAGACCATATAAGATTGTCAAAGATAGAGCCCTTAATCTAATTTTCTTAAATTTAAGCACAATAGTTGATCTCAATTTTTGAGATCTTTGCCTGCCCTGTTCCACTAGGCCACACCGCTGTGCTCCCCGGATTGGCTCCACAAAACTTGCACACCACCACAGCTAAAGCCGCCACATCGAAGGAATTGAATCGCGATGAAAACTCAAAACAAACAAAAGGGGCAATTATGATCGGCGTATTGATCTGAGTGGGCCAGGGGTATCCAATGCCACCGACGGTCACACACCAGTTCCAGGCAAACAAAAGCCAGCCTTTATTCACAAATTTTCCACTTGGATATCACACAAACACGCACAGGACTCACCCAAACCCACCTCCCCTCCCACCCATCTCCTAAACGCCCTGTCCACCATCCCCACCCTCCTCAGCCTACGAAAGTCTGAAGACCCCGAATTGTACAAAGCCCTCTTTTTCCCATGGAGAAAGAACATTCTTGTGTACGGCATGTCTTTCATCTCTGACTGGCGGGCGACCAAGCCTCTACTGACAATCCCCGAGATGGTAATTGTTTCAATCAGCGGGTTAAAGGAGTCAGGGACTGTTTGTGTTTTCGGGGGTAGGAGCGGAGGGTTTGGGCCGCATGCAAGCGTGCATGCACACGCACGCCAGACCCCACCGAGCGCGTGCAGAGCCCTTTGTCCAGCTCCCTCCCGCCCCCACGCCACACTCCCAAGGAGAGCAGCAGCAGATGCATCGAGGCGCGGGACCGGTCGACTGCGCGACCACCCAGTGCCACTAGCCCCGCGGTTACAGGGCAAAAATAACTCGCTAGTTCATGGATCCATAAATCCGACCAATCCAATACCAGCCCTGGTTTTCTTTTCTCCAAGGTAATTAACTGATGAACAATGAGTGTTACTGACTGGCTACTGTCTTCACCTGACTCCCAGGTACAGGGATGGTGGAAAACCAGCAGTTTCCGGTTCTGGAGGACCGTGATTAGAGGTACAGGGCGCTAAGCAAACAAAAGTAGTCTCACCTCTTCGTCGTGTTGTTGAGTCTGTATGAATCCGACATGTTCGTGATCGCTTAAAGCTCCTCTCTCTTATTCAACACGGAAGGAAATAAATAAAAATCACGAAGCTGATCAAATACACATATTTTACACCAAGGGTGAATTAGCCAAAGGCGATAAAAACATTTAAATCTATATTCTCTGCCTTTTCCGAAGTGAGATGTACGGTTTCCAGCAGGGCTTCCCAATCCTTCCTCTGCACCTGCTGGAATTAGTTCCAATCAAGTTTTGAACCGGTTTCCTTTCTCCCCCGCTTGGAATGTGCAACTGCATTCATCAGCGTTTGCTGCTGCAACCTGCGCTATCGACAACCTGTGCTATCGATTCTGGAGAGAGCGAACAGGCACATGCTCCCCCAGGGTAATTCCAAGGCATTTCCTGTGCCGCTTTGACAAAAATGTGGCCGGTGTCGGCAATAATAAAGCAGATTTCAAAAAGTGTTTAAAATAACAGGTTAAAACCTGATTGGAACGTTGCACAGTGGATTACTGTCATTTGAACATGCAATGGTGGCACAACTCCAGAGTGGCACTGTAGCGTAATCAACGCTAACGTGTCTCTGGGACAAAACGGTGACGACAAAGAATAAAGCTACTGTGCTGCTGCAAAGCTCTGTGAAGCTAGCAACAATAAGCCACAACAAGACTTCCAGTTTTAGAATAGCATAACTTTCTTTTTCACAGGGGGAACTTCAGGTGAAGTAGCCGGCAGTGTTTGTTCAACTTTACATCTAGAAGTATGAGTATGAGCCAGTTGTCTCCGGAACCTTTGATTAGTTCCTATTATCATAGTTAGTCCCGAAAACAATCAATTTGAGAAACTGATCAACTAAACACAATCATTTACACTGAACACAAAAGGACAGAAAAAAAGAAGAAAGACTTCAAATGCTGTTTGTCCGCAGAAACTCCCTTCCAATTAAAATTTAATTCCACACAGGAATAACAGCACTTGTCAGATGTCAAAACTCAGATCAGTATACAATCAACAAACCGCAATTATTCACAACACCTTCAAGTAATGGACACTAATAGGTATTAAATGTATAAAATGCAATGGTGTTTTTCTTGAACTTTAATAATATTCATACGTGTTGACCTTGCACTTTATTTTTACTGAGCCAAGTTCCGAAAATCTTTCAGCAACATTTCAGAGAACTCACACTCATGGAAATATAAACACCGCTCAACAGCAAAAGGCCATTCAGAAACAGCACTCCAAAAGACTGGATTTCAAGATACTACAAGTGTGTGTGGGGGGGGGGGGGGGGTCATCTTGTTTTACTTCAAAAAAGCTAATTAATGTCACGGCTGCTAGATGGCTAATTCGGTTAAGGCACCACGCTATGGTGCATGGATGAACCTCACAGCCTCGGATTGAATTCGGATCGTACCATTGCGGACTGTGGTTCAGTCAGACAGGGGTCCGCGTTTCATCGCTCTTGGGCGGCCCCCTCCAACGCCTCTCTGTGCAAGCTTAGCCGCAGTCTGCGATGCTAAAAGAAGCAGCAGTTGGAGGAGAACCGTGGAAGTCCCCGCTCTCCCGAATTGGCAGGGTGGTTTGTGCATGGAATGCAGCTGTGGTTACAGACAGTTGGACATTCCAGATTGGAATTGGATATATACAGCCCCGGGCAAATTAATTACTGAACTATTAAAAACCCTTTCCAAACCAGCCCCTGTAGCCATAACACCCCCCATATCTTACTCCAGCCTGATGGACGAAGCTAAGCAGGTTTGGGCTAGGTTAGTACTTGGAAAGAAATTCCAGGAAATACTTCAGCTGTTTTTTCTTCCCAAGAACTTGTGAACAAGTGAGGACATCAGTGCATCCATGCAGTTGGGATTAAACTCTGGTGGCGGAATGAAATCACACACTCCCATCACTAACTGTCAAGTAGCCTGTTTCACCGGAGCCCTGCTTGTCCTTAAAAGCCTCACCCCCATGCCCCGCCTACCAGCTCACCTCAGGGTGTCGCCCTCCTTCAGCATCCTCTTGTAGCGTTCCTGAAAGTGCGGTGCACGCACCTCCCGGATTTCCCGAATCCTCCTACGCCAGTTGAGGAACCTGTAGTGTAGGTTGATGTCATCCATCATCAGCCAATTAAGCAGCTGCAGAGACAAAGTTTGGCAATGGCATCATCAGTGGAGCTTGGGCGGAGCATGGGGTGGGGGTGTAACATGGGTGTGGGGGCAGAGCTCTAAGTAATCATTAATTTTTGGTGATCTTTTACTAAACGGAGATAAATATATGTTATTATTATCATTAACATCAGGCCTAAATAGGCCCAAGATTGGCAGCTTAAAGGGATAGTTCGGTGGCATCACACAATGCTTCTTCCCTGACATGATGATCTCAGTGCTATCTGATAGCTAACTGATTAGCTATCCTGTGCTAAGCTAAATTCAGGCACTAATATGTTCAGACTCACTGCAGCCACCTGTTGACGTAATGGCATGGCGGAGTGGGAGGTAGTAGGTGGAGCAAGGCAGAAAATTTAAAGGGATAGTTCGGAATTTTGGACATAATGTCTCAATTACGACTTACCCATGATGTAGTTGATTGATGGAAACCATTTTCAGATAATTCCATGCTGTCCCTTCTTTTGGACATACACACATTGCTAATGCTAGCGCAACTCTGAGGTATCGAGTAGCATCCACTACCAAACGCACTTAAACACTCCACAGCGCACCCAAAGCAAATAAAATACGACGACAGTCTATCGGGGTTATTTTCAGTGATTATACCATCATTTTTCAAGTCAAACTATCGTTGAATCCTTTACTTTGTGCTCACCTAAATTCTCTGTGGAAGTATGGCGTTAGTTTAGTAGGTAACGTAAAGTAGCCTATAGCTCTGCCGGCCAAAAACAATATCGCGCGTGTGAAAGAATCAGACTCGTAGTATTGTTAGCTAACGTTCAGGTAAGATGGTATTTCGGTGTGTATTTCAAGGTTGTTCAAATCATGCAAAAAACTTTGTGGTGCCCATTTTTTCACCGATTTCCAGTGGAAGATCAACAAAGAAAACAGCTGTGGCTTCTTGCTGCTCGCATGGATGTCACCAATTGAGACTCTAAAAAAGTTAAGTGTGTGGTGACCATTTCACGGAGGATGACTGTGAAAATCAAAAAAGGATGGTCGGGACACCCTCTACTGAAGGAGACTGCTGTGCCATCACCTGTTTTTCTTCATGCACCGAAAACAACTGACGAGCAGGTAACTAATAAATGATTGCATGCGTGATCTATCTATTCAATTTAGCTAGCTAGTTGCCACGATTGGGAAGTCATGGAAGTGGTCAAACTTTTCCTGCAAATGGGTAGCCAGTGTGCTTGCTTGTATATGCTGTGTTATTCTGTAGCATGTTTGTGTTTAGCTGACTTGTTGTCTACCAAATATGTAACTTCACGGCAAAACGGATTGTGTCGGCAACTGTGGAGTACAGCAGATAGCCTACAGGCAGATACCCTGGCTAATCTACAGCTATCTCCACCGCCGTACTTCCACTGAAAATTTAGGTGAGCACAAAGTAAAGGATTCAACGATTGACTTGAAAAATGATGGTATAATCACTGAAAATAACCCCGATAGACTGTCGTCGTATTTTATTTGCTTTGGGTGCACTGTGGAGTGTTTAAGTGCTTTTGGTAGTGGATGCTACTTGATACCTCAGAGTTGCGCTAGCATTAGCAATGTGTGTATGTCCAAAAGAAGGGACAGCATGGAATTATCTGAAAATGGTTTCCATCAATCAACTACATCATGGGTAAGTCGTAATTGAGACATTATGTCCAAAATTCCGAACTATCCCTTTAAAATGCAGCCGATCCCTTTGGGCAGTACAATGCTGCCTTTCCGAATTAAATGTCAACTCAATTAAATGTCGACGCAAGAAACAGCAGCGTTCCGGGTTCCCATATCATATCAATGAGGGTCCGCATCAAGAGCTCAAATTCATTAACCCAGTTTAGTACCATGTGACCAACTTTGTAGGACCACCGATTAAATAAATATAGGAAAATAAGGATGTATACAGTCTGAAATGTAAGAATTCTGTGAGTGCTAATACTTTTTCCTAAACTTTAAAATCTGAATACAGCATTAATTTTTAAAATACTTGCTAAACCCTCCGGTTTGCTCTTTGTTTTGATAGCAGTAGGCCTATTTCATTAATAACAGAATAAAATCCACTTATAAACAGTTACCATTTACGGTTTATGTTTGGTACACTTTAACATACCTGAATTCTGTGTATGCAACCATAGCCTTGACCTTACTCTCACACGACAGTACTGACCAGAGGAATGGAAAAACTTTTCCAATGGAAAAAAAAACAGAATGGAAAATATGACGGAGTGCAAGATATCCATCTTTATATATTAAAAACTGATACTGGGCCAATGTCCTCCTGTGCCTATTGCTAATGATTTTATGGAACTACAATGTCGGCATAATATTTTTTGTTGTCTACAAGTTTGCTTTTCTTTCTAATTCATGTGCCACGTTCACCTGCCAGTTTTTTCCAGAATGTTCTTAAAGGGGCAGTTCACCCAAAAATATTATTTTGATATTTTTATACATAGCCGGAGTGCTATCTATCCATCTAGGACTAGGTAGTTTTGCTGAGAGCTCACTAGTTTTGTAGATATCCGCTCACCGTGTTATCACCCTGATAAAACGGACCTCAACGGGTCTGAAGTTTGTGGCGTTCAAAGCGTCAAAAATGTACATTCGAAAAAATCTATATCAACGTCTCTTTCCAAATATAATAGCACGGTTACTTAGGAACATCCACAGACCTTGTTCTGCACAGTTCTTTTTAGAAAACTACTTTCTACGTCAACTGCGAATATACCATAGACTGTATAAAAATATACGCGCAAAGTCTTAACCAAAGCACACCAGTATTCTGGGGCTTGTGTCACACAGTAATCCGTAGAATACTGCCGTGCTTTGGTTGAAACTTAGTGCGGATATACACATTTGGCCTACTTCAGTAGAAAGTAGTTTTAAAAAAACCGTGCATCCACAGAACATCTGTGGATGTTCGTCAGTAACCGTGTCATTGCATTTGGAAAAAGATGTTGCTGTTGATTATTTCAAATGTACATTTTTGGTGCTTTGAACGCCACAAACTTTGGACCCGTTGAGGTCCACTCTATCAGGGTGATATCACGGTGAGCTGCAGCGGATATCTACAAAACTAGTGAGTTCTCAGCTAAACCACCTGGATGGATAGATAGCACTCCGGGTATGTAGAAACGTATGAAAATTTAATTTTTTGGTGAACTGCCCCGTTAAAGTTGAAGGACAACTGCTTGCTGCTGGACTGACATCCAGCGGTGTATGAAAAAACATGTGTCAGATAGCCAATTAAAGGAATAATCTAGATTTGTACTAGAATTACAAATCTAGTCTGAACTGATTTACACAACACTATGGATGCTGTATAAAATAACCTATAGGCCTATTGCACTTGCTTGAATTCTATTATTCACAGTTTCATGAGAAATATGAATCCAATAGGCTACAGTTTAAGTTTCCTCATATAGCCTAGGCCAGGGGTTCCCAAACCGGTCCTGGAGTACCCCTGTGTATGCTGGTTTTTGTTGCAACCATAGTTGCAATCCCAGAATTTTAACAAGCTGTTATTTTTTCTTAATTAGGTACTTTTCATGTTTGGAGGAATTATTCGCCCTCTTAAGCCACATTATGTCAGAAATAGCTATGCATGCCATGTAGAACAAACTCCCCATGTTCACGTTGTGCTTATTGTGCTATATTGCAACAATTACATAAAAAGAGGTGACAAAATAATGTATTTTCACTAAAATTAATGAGTGAAGTGAATCAATAGACTCCTAACTAGGTTGTTGAACAATGTGTTTAACTCAATTTTTTTCTTTAAGCTTATTAACACAATGCAGGTTTGGTCTGTTATCATTTTTTGGTTTGTGTTTGAATTCTTCATTATCTACGAAATGGTTAGTTTTAGTGGCCATGTGTCCACACTTTCACCAATTAGAAGCCTATTGATTCAAATCAGTCTTTAAATGGATCTGTTAAATAATTTTCTTATCTTTTTTTAATAACATAGCACAATAAGCACAATGTGAACATGGGGTGTTTATTCGACATGGCATCCATAGCTATTTCTGATATAATGTGGCTTAATAGGGTGAATAATTCCTCCAAACATGACAAGCACCTAATTAAGAAAAATTAACAGCTTGTTAAAATTCTGGGATTGCAACTGTGGTTGCAACGAAAACCAGCATACACAGGGGTACTCCAGGACCGTTTTGGGAACCCCTGACCTAGGCTATACAATCTCATATCGATGTGCATTAACTGTCGTAGCTTTTTTCCATAGTTAACCTTAAAACGTTATCTTTTTAGCTCAATTCTGGGTTAAGAATCTCTCAAGCACCGTGTTAAGTTTAGGACAGCAACACAACGTTAACCGTAAGATTCTCTGATTAATCCAGTTTGATATTACTTCTTGTCCATAATTTCATGTTTTAATACACATTTCAAGTGTTCACGACACTCCAATCCAGTTTTAGGCATGGCATAAATCTAGCGCCAAAAACGGAGCCTACATGAGAAGCGAATTAGATGCACCACTACTTAGGCTACCAGTGTGGGTGGGGAGCTAGCCTGCTGTCTTAGTGGCTAACTGAATAAGCTACTAGTGACAGGCACCAAATAAACCATCACTATGATTATGTTAACAAGATAGCCTTCAAAGCTAACAGTAACGTAGAGGGCATATCCTACGGTTGTTTACCTGACTGGACAAATGCAGATAGGATAGCATAAAGTGTATTGTCAGATAGCGTTAATTAACTAGCTAGCAAGCTAGCTGTCTTGCTAGCCGGTTACTAACTACCTGAGCCCTAACGTTAGTCCACGTCCGAGCTACAACTTGCAGAACGAGATAGTTATCTAGCTAACGTATTTGTTACGTGTTATTATAACACAATCACGTTCAGATACCTTTAATTTCCCTACCTTATACTGTGATGGTTGACATGCATATGTTTTCACTGGAACTTGCACTTTTTCCGGTTATCTGCTACATTGCTCATATATAAACCAAACTCCGCCAAAGTGAATGTGGAGGCACTTCCTGGTGGTGGATGTCATACCAGTTAATTACGAAAGGCCAATAAATGGCATCTTTTAGAATGATTGACTGTGAGCCTGACCAATAGGAACGTGGAGTGTGGGCACAGAGTTTATTCAATTGGGCAGTAGTTTTCTTGTTCACAGCGTGCCTCCGTGCTTCTGGAGCGCCTCATTGGGACCATACAAAATGGCATAATTACATTAGTTTTCTCACTGCTCAGTTAGCAGAATGCAGTGGAACAAGGTACAAGCTATAGCCATTTTAACAGACAGGAAAATAATTAATTAGAAAAACTCTGTTGTAATTATTATTTTAAAGTAAAGCCTGTCAAAAGGCATCATAATGTCAATTTATTAAACTGTTTATAATAGGGAAAACGGGAAATAAACACCATATTTGAGCAATCTAGGGTATTAGTCTCTACTTGGGACAGTTTAACATCACCTGTGCCCCGCGCTATCATTGGAAACGTGGTCTTAGATCTATATAAAAATGATAGTGCCAGCACTGCTAACATTGGGGACTGCTGGTGGCTCATTGTAATACAATGTTCTAGTGAAGTGATTGAATCCCAACTAATCCATTGACAACTGTGGCTGGTAGCCCACAGGGTGAGGCATAATAGACGGCAGCCTTGGGCACCTGCAGTCTACTGAAGCTGCACATGAATATCTTCCTCCACGGCTTGGCTTGTGGCTGTGGTGTTAAAAGCAGTGTGTGTTTATCTAATCAAACTAGTAAAACTAGTTTATTATGAACATTTCTTATCCAATTATTTCTGTGCAAGTTACATGTTATATAACAGCTGTCATCTTCAATGTGAGTAGTCTATTTGCCATCACTTCACACAAAAGCTAATCTCGCCATGTACATTTCAAAACACTGCTGTAGCATATGTCCACATTCTAAATAATTTAACATTGTAGTCGATCATTACCTGTGCTTAATTTGTGGATACTTGTTTGACATGTAGCTTGACACTGCTAACTCAACCTTGAGTTAGCAGAGGCCTGAAGTAGCCTAGGCCTACATGTGAGACAACAAACAGAGACATATTGGTGGCCCTACTTGTAGCATATTGGAAGAATTTGAAGTTAAGCACAACAGGGCAAGTAACTTCTGGGATGGGGGCTGGAGGTTTCATGTTTGTAGTAAGTAGAGTTTAATTGAGGGAAAAATTCCCTTTTTCTGGGGAAGCCGGTAGGAGACAAGGTGGAAAATTATTGGAAAACAAATTTTTGGAAAAAGACAACCCCCATCTGCCTGGCGTGGTGCACGGAATATTATCCAGACAGAAAGCGGAAACAGAACAGGTCCGCAGTGTTGATGGGAACACAAGGCAGCAGGTGAATTCTGCTCGTCCCATGGCCAGAACCTTTAAGAATTTATTCATATATTTCACCGTTTAGGATTCCCCTTACCTCACCGAAGTGTTTAGGTTTAGTTGTCTTTGTGTCTCCTGATCGTAGGCTTCTGCAGTCACCGAATGGAATGCGCGGGGGTTGTGTCACAAAAGCGTTATCGTCATTAGTCACAACCGCTCTGTCATGCAGCAATTTGTTACTTAAGACGTCAAGGATTCCTCTTGAAAGTAGGCTACTCTGCCCATGCACGTCAAGTCGTCAACATTACAAGGTAAACACAGAGAAAAAATAATCTTGTTTGCTCCTTGTAGTAGGCTATCATTACACCCCAGTATTATTATAATTATTTTAATACCGCATGATGACAACTGCAAACAAAACACTGCTCGATCGACTTGGGACCTTCCCGCTGGCCGAGACCCAAGCAAAGCGGGGGAAGGTGGAAGCACAAGAAGTCTTAATTACAATACCAGAACGCCTCGCGGTACAGAACATTCTAAACCCTGCTCAGCATTTTGACACAAGAGACAGCGGATAACGCCGTACATTTTCTTTACATTCCGCACATCTACGTGGCCTGCATAATCCCATTGACAGGATGTTTTTTTAACGGTTTCTAAGTTAACTACCAGTGATGCATAGGGCGCAAATAACAAAATAAACAAATAGTTACATAGGCTTAAAGGGACAGGTCACCCAAAAATAAAATTTTGATATGGTTCTACATACCCAGAGTGCTATCTGTCGATCCAGGTAGTTTAGCTGAGAACTCACTAGTTTTGTAGATATGCACTGTGATACAGGGCCATGCAGATACCTTTTGAGGGGCAGGTGCTCAAAGTGAGAAAAGGGCACATCAACCTACAAAAACTATTTTTCGATACCCAGTTATGTACAGAATATACATTTACCAAAATGAATGATTCAAATGAATGACAGCAACAATAATAATGCAAATATTACGTTTTAAAATCAAATCAAAGGGGCCAAGGGCGTAGCAGCGGTTTGGCACCTGCGGGGGACACTTCAGTGCTTGCCCAGTGGTTCCTAACCTCGGTCCCTGTGTATGCTGGTCTTCCTTCTAACCACAGTTGCAATCACAGAATTTACCTTTTAACCACAGCTTCTTGACAGTTTCAACACACTGGGGGCAAGTAGTTTGGCCTTCAAAAACCAATATAAATCCCCTTTTCAAAAATGGGAAACACTGGAAATATATGCTCACACATCTGTGTATTTTCATTTTGTCTTCCTTTATTCAGAGCAAGTTTTGAATAACAGTCACATTTTATTTCGAACAACTACTTGCAATTTCCACAGTAGCCTACATCCCAACCATTCATAAACTTCTGCACTATATTTCTGGCAGCCCCATAGAAAAAGACAAACTCTGTTACGGTTCCGAGTATGAACTGGACTCAAATGCACTACTCAAATGCACGACTCAAACACAGGAAGTCCCAATACTCAAATATTTTATTGCTTCGACCAGAATGCCTCCTGAAGCATAGGGAGAACATATAAGACAAACAGTCCAGATGGTGGATACAGCAGGGGAACAGCGGGAGAGGCCAGGGGCTGGTGATGGTGACAGGAATCCGGGCAAGCTGAGCAGAGGAGGAGCGGGAACCAGGGCAGAGCGGAGTGGCAGGAACAGTTGCAGGTTAGCTGAGCGGGGTCCCGGCTGGACGTGTACACAGCAGCAGGATGGCAGCAGCAGCAGCACAAGCAGGAAGCAGGCACCGCCGCAGGATAGTTGAGCTGGAGCTCCGGCTGCATGCACACACAGCAATTGGTTTGGCAGGAACAGCAGCACAAGCAGGGAATACGAACAACTGCAGGTTGGTAGACTCAGAGCAGACAAAAGTTAGTACAGCGAGGCAGGACAGACTGAACAGCGAGAAGCGCCGTTCCTGGCGAGAGCTTGATCAAAACCGGACAGGCGAGTTAACACCTGAATGCAAGACAAGGCTTCCAAAGTGCAAGACAGGACTAGATACAATGTATCCACGAGACAAGACAAGGAGAGTTAACGAACTGGCACAGGACAAAGAACACCGGGTGACTAAATACAAACATTAACGAGTATCAATTAGGTGCGGCGTGCGAATGTGTGCGAGAGTGACAAACGGAGGGAAAAAAACCACGCCCAACCTGCAGCACCAACTAGGAAGAGACAAACATGATACGAAAGGAAACAGGTAAAACACGGGATACAAGAGGACGGGAGTGAGATCACAAACTCAGCTTTGTTGGTAGCTAGCTTCTCTTTTATTCCTGCGGGGATGTAGCCAAGAGAACAGATTTGTGGAAGTGCAGAATTAATTCAATAAAACCTGATATAAAGCATTTAGATATTTTTCATTTACAACCCCGATTCCCAAAAAAGTTGGGACAGTATGTAAAATGCACATAAATGCAGAAAGCAGTGAT
The DNA here is from genome assembly GCA_029718625.1 of Synaphobranchus kaupii. Lineage (NCBI taxonomy): Eukaryota > Metazoa > Chordata > Actinopteri > Anguilliformes > Synaphobranchidae > Synaphobranchus > Synaphobranchus kaupii. Next base: position 84,630,853 of record CM056378.1, on the reverse strand, counting down.
TTGTAAATTATCTTTTACAAATATTTAATTGAAAACAGTACAAAGAAAATATATGTAATGTTTGACCTTATCAACATTATTGATTTTTGTAAATATATGCTAATTCTGAATTTAATGCCTGCAACACGTTCCAAAAAAAGACTGGGAAGCTCAAAAAAACACCTGTTTGCCATTCCACAGGTAAACAGGTGATGCTATCATGACTGGGTATAAAAGGATATCAAAAGACTCTTGATAATTTATTTTCAAGTACTCTTAGAAGTGATACTATAACCTCTCTGCATTTTAATGGATCTCTATGGGAATTGGGAGGTGTGACTAGATTAAGATAGAATACACAGGAATAGTATGAAACCCATGGCTGGCTAAATGGCTGTAAATCATCAAGTGTCTGAGGTATCAAATGAGCCTCAAACCATCACTCTGCTGCCAGATATGCAGTAGATATGAATGGATCACTTTATGGGTTGTTTCTCCTGACTGTTTTCCTATTGAACTCTATGGAAAAATAAGCCAGGAGAAACAACCCTCCAAGTGATCCATCCATATCTACTGTATATCTGGCAGCAGAGTGATGGTTTGATAGCTCAGACCCTTGATTACTTACAGCCACTCAGCCAACCATGGATTCCCAACCATATTCCTGTGTAATTTACAGCTTAATCTAGTCCCACCCCCCAATTCCCATAGAGATCCATTCAAATGCAGAGAGGTTATAGTATCACTGAAAGTAAAATATCAAGAGTCTTTTGATATCCTTTTATACCCAGTCATAATAGCATCACCTGTTTACCTGTGGAACGTTCCAAACAGGTGTTTTTTTTTAACTTCCCAGTCTTTTTTCTGGCCCTGTCCAAACTTTTTTGGAACGTGTTGCAGGCATCAAATTCGGAATTAGCGTATATTTACAAAAATCAATAAAGTTAATAAGGTAAAACATTAAATATTTTTTCTTTGTACTGTTTTCAATTAAATATATGTAAAAGAGAATTTACAAATCACTGCTTTCTGCTTTTATGTGCATTTTACATACTGTCCCAACTTTTTTGGAATTGGGGTTGTAATTAAATTTTTCAGTAGAACATATACGTAAACACCTGTCTGAGTAAAGTGAGTATAGTGTGCATTTCCCCGTTTTTGAATAGGAGATTTATCACGTTTTTTGAAAGCAAAACTACTTGCCCCATTGGAACATGTTTAAACCCACTGAGAAGCTGCAGTTAAAAGGTAAATAAAGCTATCAGTGAGGTTGTGCTATGCATAATTACACATGATGGGAAACAACTTTTCAATAATGTCCAGGTTGAAAAAAGATGGTGGTTAAAACACTCAGATGGCGGATCCCACCGGAGTTGTGGGCAGACCGGCGGGGCTGTGTCTGAATCAGAGCCCTATCTACTGCGCCCTGTCTCCTGCGTACAGTGCACTGGCAGAAGTGTGCTGTTTAACGTGCACTGTTTTAGCAGTCCGCAAAAAATATCAGCCATACTATTTTCTAAGCGCACTGTAGAAGAGACGTCCCACCAGTGTTGCCATGTCCACGGTTTTACAGCTAAATTGGGATACTTTCAAAGTGCAGTCATGGGTAAAAATGAAAAGTCGCAAAGGACGCACTTATTTTAAAAAGTAAAAACATGATGATTTAGGTTTTTACTGTACTGTCGGTGCGCACCGTGCGCATTCTAGTATAAACTACTGGTAATTACGCGTTAGGACCGTGCACCTGAGAACCGTGCATTCTACTCGTGTTGCTGAGTGTTTAGTGCTCGTGCAAACAGTTAGCAGTGCTCACCACATACGGACACCACAGAGGGCTACGCCCTCCACTGGAGGCTGCACGTTAATGCAGGGCTTCCTAAACTTGTTAATCGACAGTAGGCTACTCCTAAATGACTACGTTTGCATGAGGACACAATTTAATATTTGAGGGCATTTACCCAACAAACAGAACAGGCTGCAATGTTGTCTATTTAGCATTATGAGTAAACAGAATCATGTCTAAACCAGGATGCTGTTATATCAATGTCTAAATAAGACAGTGAGCTATACAGGAAATGCTCAATAATTAAAATGTGACAGTATGCATGTGTAAATACCAGACATGGTTTGTTTTGCCTGAAAGTTTAGGACATGTTATTAAAGAAACTGAAATAGCAGTAACATCTATTTGCTGAGAACCCCCTAGGAAACCTACATGAGGCCCAAAATTGGGACCTCCTGGCTTTAATGCACAGCCAGCTAGCAGAAATGATCCAAACAAATTAATTAATAATTAACTTTTTGTTTCTTGTTGGCTCTATGTTGTTAAGAATCAACAATAAATATACAGTGTATATATATATATATATATATATATATTTGCTGTATACCCAGAAAAGATAATAGATAGTGATTTATGTGATAAATATGCTTCAGTAAAATTAAGAGCAAGTTGCATTTGATCTGAAGGGCTTTCTGGACGAAGTTCTACATTATTCTCTCTCAACTGTGACAGCTAAACATCACGTGTCAGCATTTTGCATGTAAAATATGTTGCATTAGACTGCGCACTCTGTATTGTCAGTTTGCTTACACTGAACAAAGCAAAGTTTATGCATATCCAATGTAATTACAGGTGCTCGGCAAAAATTAAGTAATTAAAATCACTCATCAGCAATGAGAAGTTGGAGGTTTGGAGGTTTATACATTGTGGTTTACATATTGTAAGAATCTCCCTGGCAACAGGGCCCTTCACCCTTATTGTTACCATGGTGCACATTACCTGCACTGTTTGTCAGACTTGTGCTTGATGATTAACAGGTGAATCATATTGTAAACCATGGTGATAAATGTGATATGTGATCAGAAAAATCTTAAGGTGAGTATAAAAGAAAAATAGAGGGGTGCCACGTGAGAAATGCAAAAATGTAGATGCAGGGGAATGTGCGCAAACTTGGTAGCACTGAAAAAGGAAAACAATATCTCTCCCTCTTTCTATCTATATTTCTCTCTCTCTCTCTCCCCTGTGAGTCCCAGCCCCTGAAGGTGTCATAGCTCTCTCTCTCTCTCTCTCTCTCTCTCTCTCTCTCTCTCTCTCTCTCTCTCTCTCTCTCTCTCTCTCTCTCTCTCTCTCTTTCTCTCTCTCTCTCTCTCTCTCTCTCTTTCTCTCTCCACCTTTCAGATCTTTAAAAGCCGCTGCTTGTTCTGTCTCTTTCGTTGGTTTATCTCCTTGGCCGTTGCAGGGGGACTCCTGGTTGCCTCTCATCAGAACACGCCAAGCACCCGTCACAGCCTGCAAGCAGAGGGAGAGAGCGAGAGAGAGAGAGAGAGAGAGAGAGAGGGAGGAAACACAGAGACACAAAATAGAGAGGGCGCGAAGAGAAAAAGCCCTCCAGAAATAACAACAAAAAAAAAAAGTACAGCAAAAAAAAAGCCCATAAATCCTCTGGCGTCTTGAGGAAGGGTACTGGACCGAGAGGGAGGAATCTGGACAGAATGCTTCAGCTGTGCGACCTGCTGGCCTTTACGCTCCTCCTGGCAGCCCGGCCGGGCTCCTGGACCGCCGCCACCCGCCCCGCGCCCCAGAAGGGGTGCGCTTCCTGCAGGGGTCCCGCAGGAGCTGGCCGGGGCCTCCGCGACCAGGCTACGGCGGAGGCCGGCGCGTTCTCCCTGGCCCTGGGGGAGCCCTGCGGGGTGTACACCCTGAGCTGTGCCCGGGGGCTGCGCTGCGTACCCCCCCAACGGGACCACAGCCCCCTCCAGGCGCTGCTGCAGGGAAGGGGCGTCTGCGCCAAGTACGTCAAGCCCGGCCCCACGGAGAAGCCTTCCTCAGCAGGTAAGCCCCGCTCCACGCACTCCCAAAAGCCTCTCGCAGCGCAGACCAGAGGGCGTTTTATTTAGAGCGTCTCTGACGCCGTGTCGTCGCCGGGGTTTCCCGGGGAATGCAGGAGCGATTATTTTTCCTTCGCCGTTACAAGGGGTCTACAGGTTCTTATGGAGGGAATGCGGGAGACCAGCCGGTCCCATAAGCAAATGGACCGTCAGCACGTTCCGGCATACAGGAACGGCTGGGGCGAGGCAGGCTGCAGGACACAGAGAGCTGTTAACGGTCAGCCAGATGATACTGGATACACAGAGCCCGGAAATTAATTCACTGAAGGAAAAAAGAGAGAGAGAGAGAGAGAGAGAGAGAGAGAGAGGCGTTATACGTGTGAAAGCGGAATTACAGCTGTTTCAGATAAAACGTTAGGGAATTATGACTGTGATTGATGTGTTGCTCCAGTGTTATTTTTGTTGTCGCAGATCTTTGTTGCTGATCTTTGTTGCTTTTTTGCCACACTTAAATGAAAGGGCTTTGATGGGGATGTTCTCTGATCCTTCTGCCTGGAGGCAGTCATAAATTAGAACATTCTCAACCTTTCCCTTTCCTCTGCAGCGTCTGTTTCTATGGGGTGTGTCAGCATAGAGGAAAAACTGACTCTGGGACTGTATTTATCAAAAATATTTCTGTGTTTGATTACTGTTAATATTAAATGGTAAATATTTAAGAACAATTGGCCATTATGTAAATCAAAGAGCACCTGCCATATTTGTGTGTGTGTTTATGTATGTGTACAGTATTCTCTGATAAACACACTGTGTTTGTGTGTATCAGAGAATAGTTATGTGGTAGTGTGTGTCTTATGTGTGTCAGTGCGTGCACCTGTGCGCATGTGTGTGTGTGTGCATGCGTACACGTGCGTGTGTTTGTGTGTGCACGTGCTTGTGCGGATATATATATATATATATATATATATATATATATGTTCACGCATGTATGTGCATCTGTGTGTCAATGCATGTGTGTGTGTTTGTGTGTCTGCCTGTGTGTGCATTTGTGCATTTGTGTTCGTGCGTATGCGCACATGTCTAGAACTGTGTGTATCTGTATATGTTTCTGTATTTGTGTGTATGCAGATGTGTATTGTGTGTGTTGATCTGTATGTGTGTGTGTGTCTGTGTGTGTATCTGTATATATATGTGTGTCTGTGTGTGTATCTGTATATATATGTGTCTACATGCACCGTCATGTTCCAGCAATGGAGATTATTAAGGCATGTGTCTCCATCTACTGTTCAAACGTAGCCATTGCACATCATTGACTGAAGATTTCCTCCTTCAGAAGAAATACTATTTTAGCCTCATTAGTGACACAAACTGGCTCAAGCTGCACATCGGTTAGGCTTTATGATTCTATTGTGTGTTTTCTTCTCTTTACTTTTATTTTCCTTATCTTGTTAAAACTTGTTGTTGCTTTTCAGGTCCACACCCTTCACACAGTGGTGAACTTGAGAAAGTAAGTCTTTCACTTAAACAGAAACTTTCAAGTCTATATTCAGCCTCACTTACTGTACACACCAATTCAGAGTCCAACATATTAATATAGGGGCTGCTGAGTGGCTCATTTGGTTAAGGTCCTACGCTGTGATACGTGGATGAGAATCCATGTCAATGCCGACTGTGTCCGGGTAGCCCCAAAGGGCGATGTGCAATTGGCAATTGCTTCGCCCAGGGTACGGGAGGGTTCAGCGATGATAGGGGTCCGCGTTTCATCATTCTCTTGTGACCCTTGCTGTCTGAACTGCGGTTCTCTTCACTCTCTTGAATCGGCAGAGATCAAGCAGGCTACAGATAGTCCATTGGATATTCCATATTAGGGTAGGAATTGGACATACTGGGCACCCACATTGGGCACCAAAAACATATACGCAGATGCTATCAGGATATCTACAGCCAGAATTCAGCTGTTCTGATTTTGTCTGTTTGGCTTTGAGCGGTGATTTCATGCAAATTCACGTCTTGCTGATGCATTTCTTTTGAGGAAGTGTCTAATGTGTGCGTAAAATTGTTACTCCCAAACTGCAGTGCAGCAGCCTAGAATATGGCCCTTCCTGTGTCTCTTTTCTCCATTGGTATTCATACTGTTTTACACTCTGTAACATGGAATGTAAAAACTCAAATAGTTCTTTTTTCCAACTATGCAAATAGTTTACTGCTAATTTCTCTCCGTCCAGAAGTGGACTCATCTCTAAATAGTTGACAAGGTGCTAAATGTATGATGATCTATCTGCTTAAACAAAGCTTATGATCTGGTTCAGATCTGTGTCCATCTGTGTGCTGATGTCAATTTATTTCAAATCGATTTCTCTCTCTCTCTCTTCTTTCTCTCTTCACTCCCCCTCTCTCTCTCTGTAGGCTCCTTGTCGTAAGCTGCTAAACACCGTTTTGCGCCATCTTGAGCTCACTCATTTCCCGGCGAACCGTGACATATACATCCCCAACTGTGACACTCGTGGCTTCTACAGGAAGAAGCAGGTAGTTACTTAGGAGACTGTAACAATATTTGAGAGTGCAGACATGCGTTTGTGCCTTGTGCGTGTGTGCATGTGAGCGTGTGTGTGTGTGTGTGTGTGTGTGTGTGTGTGTGCATTTGAGCGTACGTGTGTGTGTGTGTGTGTGTGTGTGTGTGATCAAGTGACTTTGTAGGGGAAACCCAAAAGAGACAGTCATGGGTAGGCGATTGGGGGAGAGAGAAAGACAGGGTGAGAGAGAGACAGAGAGGAGACAATAGAGGAGGGGAAAGAGAGAGGGGCCAGAGAGGAGAGAAAAGAGGGAGGACAGAAGGAGCCAGAGAGGAGAAAGGAGAGAAAGAGAGACACAGGTTTTTCCCAAATTTCCAACACTTTGTGATCAGGAAATACTTCTGGGAGAGAAGGTGAGCTCAGCTGCATGCTCACAATTAGAAGCATGATATGTAACTGTCTACCATGACCTGAGGGGCAGTGGAACAAACCTGTGAGTCATCAGGGAGAAAAGAAAATCTCCATGTGTGTATTATGTATGAATACCCATTAACATTTCCCCCCTCTTTTTGTGGCTGTGTTCATTACTTCAAAGTGAACTGTAGTTTAATGGGTTTAATGTGTATGTAAAGCCTTGGCAATGCAGTGTAATATGTCAATAAAGCTTTCTTAAATTTAATTGAGAGAGCGAGAGAGGTGGAAGTGAGGGAGCGAGGAAGAGAATGGGAATGGAAGAGAGAGTGAGAGAGAGAAAGAGACAGGGAGAGAAGGGACAAGAGAGGAGGTGAGAGAAAGAGAGCGAGAGCGGGAAGGTGGTAGGCTGTCGATTACACTGCGTTGGCGGGCGGGCGGGCGGCGGAGTGAGATTCGCCAGCGTGAGGCGACACGGGGCGGCTGACTGGGTCTCCCTCTACGTACCACAGTGCCACTCCTCCAAAGGCATGCAGCGCGGCATGTGCTGGTGTGTGGACGAGCACGGCACGCCCCTGCACAACACCGAGGACGGCGCAGCACCCTGCGACGGCGAGTGAGGCTCCGCCCCCTGTCACCGATGAGGAGGAGGAGGAGGAGGAGGAGGAGGGAGGCTGTGAGGCGGGCAGAAGGAGTATGCTGGACACTGAATGGCCAAAAACAGGCCGGAGTCAAAACTGCAAGGGACCCCACTCGCAACAATTCCCTCACCCGACCCCACCTCCAATTAACACACCAAAGTTGCGCCTACCTTAATCACCCAACTGAAAATGTCAGCACCCACGATGACCAGCACAACACTAAAGCTATATTTTTTTTAACCCCTTAATCATTTTGTAGGAACGCTGCGTACAGGATATTTTAGCCACCTGCTGTATGGCTGCTGGTACTGCCCTCAAATCCCTGTTCTGTAATTAGGCTTTCAATTTCATGGTTAGTTTGATCATGTGATGCTCCCTTTTAATAGTAAATTTAGCCAAATTAATTGGGGGGGAGAGAATTCTGCCTGCATCTCCACAGCAGTAGGGAGACTCCTGCCTGGATTTGTTTGGGAATTTTAAATATGATACAAATTGGAGGGCTTTAAATCGCATTTGCCTACAAGATTCCTTTGATGTGTGTATCTGCATGCAGGAAGCTTTGATGAGGCTTGATTTATTCCCTGTGAGTCTGACTGAAGATCATCCAAAGAAGTCGCATCCCCAAATGTGCTCTGCTGGTGTTGTTTCTTTTGAAATAATTGCGAGGCGATCTCTGTATCAGTTCTCCACAGGTACACAGGCTTGTCCGGACTCCAATAATATTGCTGTGATTAGAAAGCAATCGCATCTCGACAGCAACTATTGGCGATGAAAAGTAAACATCCAACTCTGCTCGTTATACATTGCTGGAATGACAGATTGCGCTCCCCCTTTTCAATGTTCGAAAAGAAAACACAGTTTAAGTGGTCTCCTTTATTTTTTTTATTTTTACAGAATCAAAGCACATTTTTAAAAGGCACAGGAACTGGGGGGAGCTGTCATTTAGAAAGACCTCTTTTCAGTCGGCACAGTGGAGCCACTCTGCCCACAAGCGGCTTGGTTTTGTAGGTCGCTCATACCAGTTTGTCTATTAATACGCTTGGCTCAAAGCTGCCATTTTACAGACAGGAGGCGAGCAGAGTAGGAAATGTACAGGAAATGTTCAGAATTCAAGGACGTCTGCATAAAGCACATGAAACAGCGGGTTTCTCTGAGCGAACAGACGTCTCTCAGACTCTCTGGGCTCCATTTAGGACTCAGTTACCCATCATTCCAAGCCAGTCCAAGTCCTTTATTTAAACAGACATTTTCAGTTCAGTTTCGCTTTTTTTGGAGGGTAAAATACTGTGTGTAGTCACCTGAGCAGGTTCCATCAAACTAGAATACCAATGTTGTCAGGAGAAACATCACCACTATCTCAGCTGATATAGGGGCACTTCTCCTTCTCCTTTAATGTGGAGTGTTTCTTTATTTCTGTGGCTGTCAAAGTCCTAAGATGTATAAGAAAAGACAAAAATGCCTGAAACAGTTACTCAACATTTAGGGCCAACAGCAAAGCAAAATGATTGAAACCGGCCATAACTGTGGCTGGCTTATTTTTGCATTTGATCAACTCTGAGAATTATCCTGTACAGATGCCTTCCTATCTCCTTCCAATTGCAATTTTTGGAGATTTCACTGCAGACTGTAAAAGCTTGACAACCAGTCTCAAAAACAAAATGGATGAAGTCAAAGAATCATGTGATCCCAGGGTCTGAACCTGTCAATCAAGAGTTACAACACTGGAAGGTGCAGTGACTCAAGATATTAAATCCTGTCCCGTTAGAACCAAACCCCACACCCGTCCTCCCTCCAAAATTACACTGATAAAATAATGCAAAATAAAAATGAATATATATATGTTTTTCATGTAATTTATTCTGAAGCGTTATTTTCATGCTTAAATTTCAATAGTCAGTGTTAGAGACTGCGACCCTTTTTGAAAAGTCTTTAAACATATTTTTATATACTTTTATATATTTCTTTTATAAATATATAAATAAATATAAATTGTCTATGAGTCTGATTCATTATTTAATTAACTATGCTGTATTTGTATATTGCTGTCTTTATTTAAAAATCATGTGTCATGTTTATTTTATATATAAATTTGAGGGAAAACTCAAACCGTACTGGGAACAATATGCTTTAATCTTTAACCCTCAGAGCTATTTAAACTGCTGTGTAGCTATGATACCATATTTTAACATAGTTTAATTTATATACGTATGGAGCCTTTATTATTCAAATGATTTATGAAAACGCCACATTTTACTTTTGAAATTCTTTTTCTAATGCACATTTTAATAAAAAAAGGTCAAACTTTGACAGTGTTACTTATTTTATCCTTTGGCTTTATCTTGTGCAAAATTTGGCAGAATACTCCGCATCAAGTAGACTGTTTAACCTTCAAGTCTTCTTAATACAATATGTAATTTATTACTTTGTTCAAATTATCGCTAGTATTTCTTAACAATTATAAGCAAATTAATTTCACAGCCACTTTTTAATACATGCATTTTTGTTAGGCTACAGTAATTTTACAGGGCCTGCATAAGTTCTAATTCTTAAACGGTTGGTTGGTTTAAATTTTGTTCCACTACCGATTAAATGTATGGCAGGTCATGCATAGCTTACCCTCACCATGCCATCAAAAAAGTCTTTATTGCTAATGCTACGCCCCACCTCACGGTCCACGGCTGCAGCAGTTAGCCACAGTGTTGCCACTGAAAACCCCTGTTTCATGATTCCATGGGAACTAAAAAAATTGTGCTGTGATTCTGCAGGTATGGGGTCGTGGGGCCCAATGACAGATCTTTTCACACGACCCAAAATCCCTGGCGGCGCCCCTGGTTGCATGTGAAGTGATTATTGAGTGAAATCCATAGAAAGACACATCATATAATTCTACAGGTCACACTTTGTGATGCAACCATTTAAATCCTGAAAAATGGGTCTCATAGCACTTTACTGGAAAACAATAATAATTCAATGTAAATGATTTAAAGCGTCATGATGAAGGATAGGAAAAGGCCATTAAATAAACTTACGTGTTGTCTTAACTGAGAATATGTAAGAACAACCCCCTTATATAACATTTCACAATTTCTATTTGATAGTCAAAGGACTTGGTCAAGGAACAGTGCAGGGCAGTGACCTAACTTGATTAAACCACGTGAGTCATTCTAAAGTCACGCCCCTGCTTGATCACATGATGCTGGTTGCGTACCTGCTCTTCGGGGCTTCACATACCTGTCCAACGAATCAACACGTGACGGGGTGACCAGGTGAGCTGACACTGAAAATCGACACGAATAAGGCATTGTCATTTTTGTTTTACGTGGGGATTTTTTCCCCTTTCACTAGTGGGAGGGTTTTGAGATAACTGACTGAGCAGCCGCCCAGTGCACGGTTTAGTGCACGCTAATCGGAGAGAGACGATTACGACGGGTCTTCCGGAAGCCACTCGAGGAGGTCGTCGTTTTTGCGACTGGTCTCTTCAATGGCAGAGTGACAATCTCGGTTCAGAAGGGACTACTAAGGACAACAATCAAATTGATAAGAGAATCCATTGGCATTGGCCTTCTTCCTTGTTTAATCGCAAGCAAACACCGTGATGGCTTCAGTCGGTAACTCCGGGACCGCTTCGAGCCCGATGGTTATCCTGGCCCCTAAAACCAAGACGAAGAAGAAACACTTTGTCCAGCAGAAGGTGAAGGTGTTCCGAGCCAGCGATCCAGTCTTGAGCGTCTTTATGTGGGGTGTAAATCACTCGGTAAGTCTAACCTAATAGCCTACAATCCTGTTTAAAATGTTACGCTGTGTAATATAGCTAGCTAGTTAGCAACCATTTATGCAGCAGCCTAATATAGCCTATCAAACTTATTCATTTGTAGGCTAACGTTACTGAACATTATGTCAAGTTTTGTTGACACCGTTGGTTTAATTGCAAGTTGGTGCATAGCCTACTCTAGAAGCATAAATGGAATTTGAAGCATTCGTAATGTCCTTTATTATTTTTTTCAAACAACATTCCAGTGGGGGGTTTGCAATCTAGCCTGCTAGGATCGTAAACCAAACCACTGTTGCTCGCAAAGTCATTTCTTCTTGTCGGCAGCGGTAGCTACATTTTCTCAAGAGCATTTTTGTGTATGGATTCCCATAGGTTTATGAAACATTCTCAATACCCTCTCTGGGTTTATGGTTGAACCACGAGGCGTTGTTGCAATGTAGCCTGGCTGTGCCAGGGAGCGCGTGACCCGAGGGACGCGAACACCGTTAGACATTGTTATTTTAGGATCCAGAAGTGCAATCTAGTTTCAGCTAGACTTGCAACATTGCCATTGACGTTATCTTTTTTTTTTTTAATCGGCTCGCTGCTAAAAGCGAACGGCCTTATTAACAAATCCGTTTCTTTAGTGAGTTTTTCACAGAAACTTCCGCCCGCTGAACTGGCTCAGCTTTAATTTGATGCATAGGCCTACGCAAATTCCTTGACGGGTTGACAACTGTGTGAGAAAAGATAACTTTTAAAGGATGTCACCTTTACCTTAAATTTTAGCGATACATCAAAGCGAGTGTTTGCAATAATATGATTTTCACGCCATCGTTGTTTCAAAGTGAATGAACTGCAACATGTAGGCTAAGAGTCGACGTTATAAAATGTTGCATTCGTTAGTGAAATTAATTAACTAAGCGCCACTGCGTCTGCCGCCTGCTTATTAAAACACAAAACTAGTAGGCTATAGCTGCACAACTCGGGAAATATGTCAGTGGTTCTTATTTGTGTTCCCTCAGGGGTCATTCCATTATTCTAAGTTTCTACTGGAAGCAAAACAAGGACCTTGGATTCCTTAATGTTAGCGAAGGGTTGTTTTTTTTCTCTCTAAATCAAGCAAAGCATGAACATATTCCAGTGACTCAGTTGTTTCTCACGGGCCTTTTCACCACCCTGTCCTTCTGAATGCATTGCATGCCTCCTACTGTGGCTATCTGATTCTGAACTATATGGACATCAAGACTTCGCATAACAGCGACTATGCTTTTGCATCAGGTTGTGAGTGCGTGGTGACGAAGTGATGCCTTCAAACCGCAGACCAGTAGACATTGCGGATGTTTACCAATTGTAGTTGAAGAAGGAGAACTCCTCTCAAAGTTGGAGAACCGGGTCTGCCGTTATTCAGTTAACTATCTCCTCGGCACAATGAGCCAAGGCCTACGCATTTGTCTGATTTCACCTTACCAGTTAACTTCCTTCCTAACACTAACACTTAGTGCTACTGTGCCAATTGCCAAATCCAGAGAAACGGTGTGGAGAAATTACTTGGAATACTTTCTATTTGTGAATAAGGTATACTTCTGTACAGTATTTCTTTAATTTGAAGTAAAGCTGTGTTTCTTTTGATTCTAATATGACAATAGAGTAAGGCTAGTAAATCACAACAGTAATGAATGATTTGAGCTTATCGCTCTCCTAGATCAGTTCAATTCAGAGAGAATTTTTCTCACATGATTGATCAACATTGGGTAACACTACTTCAACTATATGCCATAAGGCCTGCATGACAGTGACATAGTCATGACATAAGACCTGTCATTACCAGCCATGACAGCATATTACAGTGCCTTTGTCATTGTCATAATTTGTGCAACAAATTTTACAAAGCAGATGTCAAAATAACCATTACAAAGTGATTGCGGCATACAGTCAGTGACCAATATGTTATGACCGGTTATGACAGGTGTTATGCTACACTTATGACGGTGTCATGTCGGCTTTGTGGCATGTGGTTCAAATAAAGGGTTACCCAGTATTGTTATTATGAAAGCATTTAGCCGTTTAGAAGTATAAAGACACCAGTTCCTGTTAAATTCTGAATTGTTACTTGAGCTACTTTGCTAAATATTGTCCTGGTTCTGTGGCTATGCCCATTTGTGTATGTGTGTGCGCATAGATTTAAACGTTGATGGGTATGAGTTTGTACTTGCTTGTATATGGAGCTGTTTGGTTATTCATTTGTGTGTGCATGTGTGTCCTTGCTTGTTTTTGTCAGACAGTCTCCCCCCTCATGTATTTTTAACTTTATTCAGGGGGGTAAATGGAGATGTGTTTGTTTAACAGTGTTTTCTTCCTTGGCTTGCAGATAAATGATCTGAGCCAGGTACCAGTTCCAGTTATGTTGCTCCCTGATGACTTCAAAGCCAACACCAAGATAAAAGTCAACAATCATCTCTTCAACAAGTAAGGCACCGGAGCAGACAGATCCATCGGCCACAAACAGCACAATATCACCTGAATAGCTATGCGCTGACCAAAACGGTGCAATACCACCCGAACAGCTATGCGCTGACCAAAACGGTGCAATATCACCTGAATAGCTATGCGCTGACAAAACGGTGCAATGTCACCTGAACAGCTATGCGCTGACCAAAACGGTGCAATGTCACCTGAATAGCTATACGCTGACCAAAACGGTGCAATACCACCCGAACAGCTATGCGCTGACCAAAACGGTGCAATACCACCCGAACAGCTATGCGCTGACCAAAACGGTGCAATATCACCTGAATAGCTATGCGCTGACCAAAACGGTGCAATGTCACCTGAACAGCTATGCGCTGACCAAAACGGTGCAATGTCACCTGAATAGCTATACGCTGACCAAAACGGTGCAATACCACCCAAACAGCTATGCGCTGACCAAAACGGTGCAATATCACCTGAATAGCTACGCGCTGACCAAAATGGTGCAATACCACCCAAGCAGCTATGCGCTGACCAAAACGGTGCAATATCACCTGAATAGCTACGCGCTGACCAAAACGGTGCAATGTCACCTGAATAGCTATACGCTGACCAAAACGGTGCAATATCACCTGCATAGCTATGCGCTGACCAAAACGGTGCAATGTCACCTGAATAGCTATACGCTGACCAAAACGGTGCAATACCACCCAAGCAGCTATGCGCTGACCAAAACGGTGCAATATCACCTGAATAGCTATGCGCTGACCAAAACGGTGCAATATCACCTGCATAGCTATGCGCTGACCAAAACGGTGCAATATCACCTGAATAGCTATGTGCTGACCAAAACGGTGTAATATCACCTGCATAGCTATGCGCTGACCAAAACGGTGCAATGTCACCTGAATAGCTATACGCTGACCAAAATGGTGCAATACCACCCAAGCAGCTATGCGCTGACCAAAACGGTGCAATATCACCTGAATAGCTACGCGCTGACCAACATGGTGCAATATCACCTGAATAGCTATGCGCTGACCAAAATGGTGCAATATCAACCGAATAGCTATGCGCTGACCAAAACGGTGCAATATCACCTGCATAGCTATGCGCTGACCAAAACGGTGCAATATCACCTGCATAGCTATGCGCTGACCAAAACGGTGCAATATCACCTGATTAGCTATGTGCTGACCAAAACGGTGTAATATCACCCGAATAGCTATGCGCTGACCAAAACGGTGCAATATCACCTAAATAGCTATGTGCTGACCAAAATGGTGCAATGTCACCCGAATAGCTATGCGCTGACCAAAACGGTGCAATATCACCCGAACAGCTATGCGCTGACCAAAACGGTGCAATATCACCTGAACAGCTATGCGCTGACCAAAATGGTGCAATGTCACCCGAACAGCTATGCGCTGACCAAAACGGTGCAATATCACCGAACAGCTATGCGCTGACCAAAACGGTGCAATGTCACCTGAACAGCTATGCGCTGACCAAAAACGGTGCAATGTCACCTGAATAGCTATGCGCTGACCAAAACAGTGCAATATCACCTGAATAGCTATGCGCTGACCAAAACGGTGCAATATCACCTGAATAGCTACGCGCTGACCAAAATGGTGCAATATCACCTGAATAGCTATGCGCTGACCAAAATGGTGCAATATCAGCCGAATAGCTATGCGCTGACCAAAACGGTGCAATATCACCTAAGTAGCTAGCTATGTGCTGACCATAACGGTGCAATATCAGCCGAATAGCTATGCGCTGACCAAAAACGGTACAATGTCACCTGAATAGCTATGTGCTGACCAAAACGGTGCAATATCACCCGAATAGCTATGCGCTGACCAAAACGGTGCAATATCACCTGCATAGCTATGCGCTGACCAGAACGGTGCAATTTCAGCCGAATAGCTATGCGCTGACCAAAACGGTGCAATGTCACCTGAATAGCTATGCGCTGACCAAAACGGTGCAATATCACCTGAATAGCTATGCGCTGACCAAAACGATATCAGCCGAATAGCTATGCGCTGACCAAAACGGTTACAATATCACCTGAATAGCTATGCGCTGACCAAAACGGTGCAATGTCACCTGAATAGCTATTTGCTGACTAAAACGGTGCAATATCACCCGAATAGCTATGCGCTGACCAAAACGGTGCAATGTCACCTGAATAGCTATGCGCTGACCAAAACAGTGCAATATCACCCGAACAGGTATGCGCTGCCCAAAACGGTACAACATCACCTGCATAGCTATGCGCTGACCAAAACGGTGCAATATCACCTAAATAGCTAGCTATGTGCTGACCAAAACGGTGCAATATCACCTAAATAGCTAGCTATGTGCTGACCAGAACGGTGCAATATCAGCCGAATAGCTATGCGCTGACCAAAACGGTGCAATATCACCTGCATAGCTATGCGCTGACCAAAACGTTGCAACATCACCTGCATAGCTATGCGCTGACCAAAACGGTGCAATATCACCTGAATAGCTATGCGCTGACCAAAACGGTGCAATATCACCTAAATAGCTAGCTATGTGCTGACCAAAACGGTGCAATATCACCTAAATAGCTAGCTATGCGCTGACCAAAACGGTGCAATGTCACCTGCATAGCTATGCGCTGACCAAAACGGTGCAATATCCGCCGAATAGCTATGCGCTGACCAAAACGGTGCAATATCACCTAAATAGCTATGTGCTGACCAAAACGTTGCAATATCACCTGAATAGCTATGCGCTGACCAAAACGTTGCAACATCACCTGCATAGCTATGCGCTGACCAAAACAGTGCAATATCACCTGAATAGCTATGCGCTGACCAAAACGGTGCAATATCACCTAAATAGCTAGCTAAGTGCTGACCAAAACGGTGCAATATCACCTAAATAGCTAGCTATGTTCTGACCAGAACGGTGGAATATCAGCCGAATAGCTATGCGCAGACCAAAACGGTGCAATATCACCTAAATAGCTAGCTATGTGCTGACCAAAACGGTGCAATATCACCTGAATAGCTATGCGCTGACCAAAACGGTGCAATATCACCCAAATAGCTATGCGCTGACCAAAACGGTGCAATATCACCCAAATAGCTATGCGCTGACCAAAACGGTGCAATATCACCTGCATAGCTATGTGCTGACCAAAACTGTGCTGCATGTTTGAGGTGGGCCTGGAGAGCGGCCGTCCTCTTGGCGGTGAATTATCACTACGTGAAGTGCAAGCGCACACCTATATCAGATAACTGAGGAGACAAAAACATGTAAAAACACTGGCTGCATTTACGTGCACACCAATTCCCCCGATTACTGGGAGTAATCAGTATGTGCCAGTCTTCAGATTATTGCGTACATGTGGATATGGGTAATGTGATTACTCCAATAACCACATTTAGATGATGCTTTCCATAATCGCTGTTTTCTCAATGGAAACATGACATGCTCAGTTTCAAAAAGCAGAGAAGCTCGTTTCTGCTGTATTTTTGCGCGAATACGGGCGGCCAGGTGAGGGTGTGTGCATGGGCGACCAGGTGAGGGTGTGTGCATGGGCGACCAGGTGAGGGTGTCTGCATGGGCGACCAGGTGAGGGTGTGTGCATGGGCGACCAGGTGAGGGTGTCTGCATGGGCGACCAGGTGAGGGTGTCTGCATGGGCGACCAGGTGAGGGTGTCTGCATGGGCGACCAGGTGAGGGTGTGTGCATGGGCGGCCAGGTGAGGTGTGTGCATGGGCGGCCAGGTGAGGTGTGTGCATGGGCGACCAGGTGAGGTGTGTGCATGGGCGACCAGGTGAGGTGTGTGCATGGCGACCAGGTGAGGGTGTGCACATGGGCGACCAGGTGAGGGTGTGTGCATGGGCGACCAGGTGAGGGTGTGTGCATGGGCGACCAGGTGAGGGGTGTGCGCATGGGCGACCAGGTGAGGTGTGTGCATGGGCGACCAGGTGAGGTGTGTGCATGGGCGACCAGGTGAGGGTGTGTGCATGGGCGACCAGGTGAGGTGTGTGCATGGGCGACCAGGTGAGGGTGTGTGCATGGGCGACCAGGTGAGGTGAGGGTGTGCGCGGGGAGCCAGGAGAGGTGTGCGTGTGCGTGGGCGGCCAATACTATATTTCTGTAATCCTGAAGAGGATTTCCAAAATACTCTAATCTCCACAGGAATAGGGGTTTAGTAGGGAATATCTTTTAAAGTACATAGGAAGAGAAAAATGCCTCAGACCAGTGCAGACCAGTGCTGAATTCCTTCATTAATAGCACGTTTGGTCATATCCAGCTGCTGTCTGTGCTCTTCATGTCAAGTGTGTTCTCGCATGTTTGCGTACTGGAAAAGTTGGGTCACTCATTTGAGTCTGAAATCAAACAGACAAGTAATGACATGAGAAATTCCTCAACTATATGAGAGAGAGAAGAGAGAGAAAGAGGTATATATAAATAAATGGAGAGATTATTCTTTTCCTCTTCCAGAGAGAACCTACCAGGTCATTTCAAGTTTAAGGAGTACTGTCCACAAGTCTTCCGGAACCTCAGGGAGAGGTTTGGAATCGAGGACCTGGATTATCAGGTGGGTGAGCGTGCGTGCGTGCTTGAGGGGATTGCAATCTGCAGGCCTCTTCAAAAATAAAGCAAAGCCACTTACTAAGTGCTCTGTTTCAGCCATTGAGGACAGCCTCACAATCTGGGGATGGGCTGCTATAACTGCAGATACAGAATAAAAATGTGTTTGTGTATGCGTGCGTGAGAGAGGGTGTACGATATCTCACACACACACACACACACACACACACACACACGGAAACGGAAACGCACACGCGCACACTTTGCCTCTGCATGTAAGACTCGGCGGGGATGTTGAAGGCCACCCGGCGAGGTTCACGTGCCGATCTGTTCTGATTTGTGAGATTAGCTGCTGTGAGCGGCGATGGTGGCGGGATTATAATCGCGCAAATGTTTAAGTGCACCACAGCTGTCCATTTGTTTTATTACATTATTTACCTGGCAGCTGCCCTAAGCTGCCCACTCTGAGTTACACAGCTTAGTCGATTAATTTACTTGGGAAACTTGAGTTAATGCACAAGTAGGCAATTCGTAGGTCAGAATGGAGACACGGGATTGTTCTTAAGTTAGAAGTAAAATTATTGTTCTTTGGTGAGAACTCCGACACCTGCTTGTTCTTAGGTTAAAAAGCAGACGTATTATTGTTCTTAGGTTAGAACTCAGACACATGATTGTTCATAGGTTAAAAAGCAGTAGGGCTGTGACAATATGGCATTTCCCATATCGCGATGGCAGAGAGATTTCGTCGTAATTAGCGATGATTTCACAGTGGGGGCGGGGAATAGCTTAATGACTGTTTGACTATGCACGGTTGAAGTCAAAAGTTTACATACGCCTTAGCCAAATCCATTTAAACTCAGTTTTTCACAATTCCTGACATTTAATCCTAGTAAACATTCCCTGTCTTAGGTCAGTTAGGATCACAATTTTATTTTAAGAATGTGAAATGTTAAAATAATAGCAGAGAGAATGACTTATTTCAGCTTTTATTTCTTTCATCACATTCCCAGTGGGTCAGAGGTTTACATAGACTCTCTTAATATTTGCTAGCATTGCCTTTAAATTGTTTAACTTGGGTCAAACGGTTTGGGTAGCCTTCCACAAGCTTCTCACAATATGTTGCTGGAATTTTGGCCCATTCCTCCTGACAGAACTGGTGTAACTGAGTTCTGCCCACAAATCTTCAATTGGATTGAGGTCAGGACTTTGTGATGGCCACTCCAATACCTTGTCCTGAAGCTATTTTGCCACAACTTTGCAAGTATGTTTTGGGTCACTGTCCATTTCGAAGAGCCATTTGTGACCAAGCTTTAACTTCCTGGCTGATGTCTTGAGATGTTGCTGCAATATATCCACATAATTTTTCTTCCTTATGATGCCATCTATTTTATGAAGTGCTACCCCTCAGGCAGCAAGGCACCCCCACAGCATGATGCTGCCACCCCCGTGCTTCACGGTTGGGATGGTGTTCTTCGGCTTGCAAGCCTCACCCTTTTTTCTCCAAACATAACGATGGTCATTATGGCCAAACAGTTCAATTTTTGTTTTATCCGACCAGAGGACATTTCTCCAAAAAGTAAGATCTTTGTCCCCATGTGCAGTTGCAAACTGTAGTCTGGCTTTTTTATGGCGGTTTTGGAGTAGTGGCTTCTTCCTTGCTGAGCAGCCTTTCAGGTTATGTTAGGACTCGCTTTACTGTGGATATAGATACTTTTGTACCTGTTCCCTCCAGCATCTTCACAAGGTCCTTTGCTGTTGTTCTGGGAATGATTTGCACTTTTCGCACCAAAGCACGTTCATCTCTAGGAGACAGAACGCGTCTCCTTTCTGAGCGGTATGACGGCTGCTTGGTCCCATGGTGTTTATACTTGCGTACTATTGTTTGTACAGATGAACGTGGTACCTTCAGGCGTTTGGAAATTGCTCCCAAGGATGAAACAGACTTGTGGAGGTCCACAATTTTCTTTCTGAGGTCTTGGCTGATTTCTTTTGATTTTCCCATGATGTCAAGCAAAGAGGCACTGAGTTTGAAGGTAGGCCTTAAAATACATCCACAGGTACACCTCCAATTGACTCAATTAGCCTATCAGAAGTTTCTAAAGCCATGACATCATTTTCTGGAATTTTCCGAGCTGTTCAAAGGCACAGTCAACTTAGTGTATGTAAATTTCTGACCCACTGGAATTCTGATATAGTGAATTAAAAGTTAAATAATCTGTCTGTAAACAATTGTTGGAGAAATTACTTGTCATGCACAAAGTAGATGTCCTAACTGACATGCCAACACTATAGTTTGCTGACATGAAATCTGTGGAGTGGTTAAAAATGAGTTTTAATGACTTCAAATGTATGTAAACTTCCAACTTCAACTGTAATTCCTACACTGAAAATAAATTGTACATTTTTCAGTAAAATAACATACTGGTGGTGGGGGTTGCCAGAACTTGTTATTTATTTATTTATTTATTTTTAAATGTCTGAATTTTCCAAATGCCCTTTTCACACTGGACTAGTTGGCCTATTACCTGAGTACCTCATGTGATGTGTAATAATTACATTACATAACATTCATTCGGCAGACGCTTTTATCCAATATGGTGCCTTCAATATATTCAATATTTCAATATTGGTGAATTTGTCATTGTCAATATTAATATGAGTGGTTATGACGGTAACGAGCCTCCCATGACCGCGATATGGCGATTATTTCTGCAGCCCTAGAAAGCAGACATGATTGTTCTCAAGTTAGAATCCAGACACGCGCTTGTTTTTAAGTTAGAACTCGGACACATGCTGGTTTTTGGGTTAGAAAGCAGACACAGGAAGGATTGTTCTTCGGTTAGAACACAGAGATGTGTGCACAATCTTTGGTTATAACATACAGATAAGATTAATGTTCTTAGGTTAGAACACACCAGCCTTTGTCTTCTGGTGGTCCTGAACCACTATGTCACACTGCAATGACATTTTAACCGTATTATATATGGTTATATAAGGTATTATATGTATTTTATAATGTACAGCCACGCAAGCACTTTTTTGTCTCATCTGTTATGTCTTTGGTTTCTTTTTGTGTTTACACTTTAAAATGTGTCGGAGTCCTACACTTCTATTTTTAATCATGACGTTTGGCTGTAGGCTATTCCACTTTGATTCACTTAATTAGTTTGATTAATGCAATGATTCTATTGAATGTCTTTATTTGATACACTACTCACAAAAAGTTAGGGATATTTGGCTTTCGGGTGAAATTTATGGAAAATGTAAGTTCACGCTACAGTGATATTATACGTATCATGAAAGTAGGGCATTTAAGTAGAAGCATGCAATGGTGATTTCCTCATCTCAAACAATTTATTGAAACAAAAGCCAACAACAGTGGTGGGTATACCACAACAAAAATGTCAATGTCTCAATAACTTGTCATGTGCCCTTGAGCATCAATTACAGCTTGACAACGACGTCTCATGCTGTTCACAAGTCGACTTATTGTCTGCTGAGGCATGGCATCCCACTCTTCTTGAAGGGCGGCCCTCAGGTCATTGAGGTTCTGGGGTACAGAGTTACGAGCCTCTACACGGTGAGTCAGCTGATCCCATAGGTTTTCTATGGGATTCAGGTCTGGAGAAAGTGCAGGCCACTCCATTTGAGGTACCCCAGTCTCCAGCAGCCTTTCCCTAATGATGCGACCTCGATGAGCTGGAGCATTGTCGTCCATGAAGATGAAATTAGGCCTGTGTTGTTCATGCAGGGGCACAATGACTGGATTAATGATGTTATTCAGGTAGTATGGGCTTGTCACTGTACCATTCACAAAGTGTAGGGCAGTTCTGTATTGACTAGACACACCTGTCCACACTGTAACACCGCCACCACCAAAGGGTCGTCTGGTGACAACAGTGGCTGATGCATAGCGCTCTCCTTGACGTCTCCAACATCGTTGGCGGCCATCATTTCTGCTCAACGTGAATCGACTTTCATCAGAGAACAGCACTGAGGCCCACTGGTCCCTCGTCCAGCATAAATGCTCCCTGGCCCATGCAAGACGATGACGCCTGTGCCTGGTGGTGTGGTCAGGTACCCTTGCAGGTCGTCTAGCACGCAGACCACGCTGATGTAAACAGTTTCGAATGGTCTGACGTGACACTTGGGTGCCTCTCACCTCCCTTAAATGTGCCTGGAGTTGAGTGGCATTCATCATCCGGTTCCGCAGGGCACTGTTCACAATGAAGCGGTCATCAGTGTGGGATGTGGCCAAAGGACGTCCACTTCTATGCCTTTCTGTGACTCTTCCAGTCTCTCTGTATCTCTGTTGCAACCTGCTGATGACACTCTGTGACACTCTAAGCTCAGTGGTCACTTCCCTCTGAGAACATCCTGTTTGAAGCCTCGCAATGGCGAGGTACTGTTGATCAATTGTTAGGTGTCGTCTTGGTCTCATGATGTCAAAATGTGAACAGCATGATGAAGAGGACTGTTTAAATACCAATTCTAATTGAACCAGGAAATGTATTGGTCGATTCATGGATCAAACACCTGTTGTGAATTTTGCCGTTCAGCTCCTTGTTAGAGAACAGCAAGTTGTGCAAAAAGTACTGAAACATTGAATAGTTGGACATGTGCATTCAAAAGTTTAGAGAAGGTCAAATTAATTTCACCTGTAAAGGTTATAGTGCATTTTAGGTTCATCCTGAAATTTCACCCGAAAGCCGAATATCCCTAACTTTTTGTGAGTAGTGTATGTTTGTTTGTGTGTTGTGGGTCTGCCCCACTGTCTGTCTTTTTTGTTGTTGCTGGTGGTTACAACCGAAGTTCCCTAACGGGAAAATAAAAGTTATTCTATTCTATTCTATTCCAGAGCAGTTTTTGCCCTTGCTTTTCCACAGGTCTCTTTGGCCCGCAGTCCCCCTGTTCGAGGAGGGGAGGGGTTAGGGGAGGGGCTTCTGTTGACCTCCTACGACCGTACGCTGGTCGTTCAAGCAGATATCCAGCGAGGATGTGGAGAACATGCACAACATCCTGTCCGAATACCATCAGGTACCTCACATTTTAATACACCCAACACCGACGCTTTCTGGAGCGCTCTGGGCATAGTGTGTAAGGAAGGGAGAAAACAACCTAGTGGCGCTGTTGCCCCTCTGTACTCCCGCACTCATTTTCTCCACTACTGTCCAAGCCTTTGGTTGCCACAATTGCAGATACATAGACCTGGGGTTGGTTTGGTTCTACATAGTATGGTATAATCCTCTGTTCTGATGCTTTTGTTCTACTTCTGCGAAGTACTTAATGTTACAGACATGTATGAAATGTGCTGTCTGAAGAGTTATAATGGGGACTTTGAGACTGGCAGACTTCCTGGGAAAACAAGGTTTCTGTCGGAAAGTATTTTGGACTGTTTGGTATGGAACCGGCCACCTCATTGCTAAGCCTGTTGGGAGGAAGTTTGTAAAGGGACGTAGGAAGTATATTTGACCGGGGGGGTGAGGATGTATATGAGGAGACGGGAGGTGAAAGGTTTATTTAGTTTTTTTCCAGAACAGTTTTTCAAGCAGATAATTCTATTGAGTTTTGAAGGGAGAATAACACCAAGGGGCTTGTTTTTCTGTGAATATTTTAGCATTAATAAAGGTAGTTAGCCTACTACCAATAAGTTCAGCTAGCTACATAATGTTACGTCATTGTTATAGTATCATAATAGATAAATGATGTATTGGCTGTATCCCTTTTCGGGTGGGATTCATTTCTTCAGATTAATTTAAGTATGTAATAAAACATTTGCATGGCTTCTCTGGCATTTCATCCATCGATTTGGACGGCCTGTGCCACGATGACCATGTTTTTGTTAGTTTTCCTTATTTTTATTTGCCCCTCTCTCCAGCAGAAAACAGACCAAAAGCACATAAGAGGCTCGGAATGTAGTAGGCTAAGTTACGTAGGCCTACACAATGTGCATGTATTGTTACAGCCAAAAACTACACTAAGTTTAACCATGCTAACTATCAAACAATAATCTTATAAAAAATCCCCATGTTACTGCCATGACAAGTTCCGCCTCCTTAAACGCTCAAAAGCTACAGGGGGAAATGTGCGGTCAATATCCCCTAATATCTTACGACACCTATGGGATGAAAAACGCATAACTGAATCCCCAGTTTCCCCTGAATCCCCAAATGTATACATTTTGAATACAACAGTTTATTGTGAACAGTGACCATATAATACCAGCCAAGAACAATAACAAAAAATTACACACAAGCTTTTGAAGTCCTGCGAGCTCACACACAATACATTATGAACAAAGAGCACAGCTATGAATGCTTATGAATGCATTTAACAGCACCTCAGTGGTGATATAAATGAGCGGATTTCATGGAAGTTTTATGTAAGAAATGGATCGGCAAGATGCAATATGTTGCCGAATTGATATTTTGAGGACAGCCCTAGAAACCGCCTACAGTACAGTGTCTCATCCCTCCCCCCAGGGCTCTGGAACAAGTTACTCGAGAGCCTCAATACAGGGATAGGGACACTGTGCTGTAGGTGGTTCCGTCATTTCCCCCTGCAGCTAATTAGCATTCCCCATCCGCTGGGTCTTTATTGAACAAGAGAACAGAGTCCTCAGCTGACCTTCCTGCATAAAACGGTAAACAATCAAACTTCCTACAAATAGACTTAGTGATGAGGCGGCCACTTCCACCCAAGATTGTATCTCGTGCTGAATTACTGTGGTCTTGCAGGGAATTATCCATTATCTATCCATCCATCCATTATCCATCCATCCATTATCTAACCCACTTATTCCTGGTCAGGGTTGCGGGCGGAGGGGGGGGGGGGGGCTGGAGAGCATGCATTGGGCGAGAGGCAGGAATATACCCTGGACAGGTGTTAAAAGGATCACTTTCTGATATACAGATACAGTATGTGCACACATGCAAATTTATTTTGTCCTGATGGCTTACTAGTGTGTTCCGCTGTCCCTCGGGTTATGGTAGGCAGTTTCATATTGTGCTGCTAATTTTGAGCGGCTCACATTCTCTCCCAGGATTTGCTTTATTTCATGATCAGGAAGTGTTGGAAATTTGGGGCAAACCTGTTTCTTTTCCCCTCCTCTCTCTCTCCTCCCCTCCTTCTCTGTCTCTCTCTCTCTCCCTCCCTCTCTCCCTCTCCCAGCACATAGTAAAGTGTCATGGCAGCACCCTCCTCCCCCAGTTTCTGGCCATGTACAGAGTCAGTGTGGAGAATGAGGACACCTACCTCCTGGTTATGAGGAACATGTTCAGCCACAGGCTCGTAGTTCACAGGAAGTACGACCTCAAGGTGAGGAAGAAAGCCCAACATGGCTGCCAGACCTCCCAATTCCCAATTCACTTAGTTTTTTAAATTTTTTAAAAAGTTTTATTAAAAATGATGACCTTTACCACTTCACCGCTTTTGAAGAGATGCCACCAAAATCCTCTGGCTCTTCACTGTTACTGTGCAGCTCTGTGTTGTTGTAATGTGATCGCACCACCAGGGGGCGCCCACTGTTTGCCCAAGTTTCCCAGAACTTCTGTTGTTTTCAGCATCAGCATAGGTATGGGGGGGGGGGGGGGGGGGGTATTGTCCCCCTAGAGAGCACACACGAGCTGCAAGTTTCATTGGAAACCTCCAAGAACGGCACTCTTTATATCTGCACAGTCACTGCCTGTTTATCTTCTGCCCAGACTGAAAACTTTCTGGCTCCACCTATGCTACATGTAAAGTCATTGTAATTGTATCATCTATGTATCGGTGTATTTTTTAATTGATGTTGTCTTGTGTCTGATGTGAGAACAAATACAAATTCCCAGCCCTGATTGGACAATAAGTTGTATTCTATTCTAAACTATATCCTCAAACCATTTTGCTTCTTGAAGGACTACATTCTCAGCCTCCCTCTTGCACCTACTTTCACACTTGATTTTGCAGGTTTATATATTTGTTACTTCTAAGTAAGTATTAACTGCTGTTGGTTGTGACTCGAATGACTTGGCATCAGCTGTTTGTTTAGCGGTTTAAGGAGTGAATAAATCACTTATTTTTACAGGGTTCCTTGGTGTCCCGGGAGGCAAGCGACAAAGAGAAGGTATGCTGGGAAATGTAGTCTCTTTTTCTTTTCTTTTTAAAAAATAATTTGGCAATTGATTTTGAAAGAGTGGTGGGAAGTTTCAGTTTAAGGGAATTGCAGCTTCGTTTTCCGTTTGACCTCAGTGAATTCTATGCTGAATTTATTGGTGACCTCTGACCCCTGATGTCCCCCACAGGTAAAGGAGCTGCCTACCTTTAAGGACATGGACTTCAGGAACAACATGCAGAAGGTGTATGTCACTGAGGAGCAGAAGGAAAAGGTGCTGGAGAAGCTGAACAGGGATGTGGAGGTGAGGTCTGTAGTAAAGGATCTGTCTGCCTGTCTCTCTCTACCTCTGTCTCAGTCTCACTGTCTCCCTTATTCACTCAGTCGCTCACTCGCGTGCTCGCCCAATCAAGCAATCTAGTAATCAGTCAATAAATTAATCAGTCAGTCAATCAATGAATTGGACGGACAGTAGTGGCACTGCCCAGAGCATGTGCTTGCAAGGGATTGTGTTAGGCTATGTGCCTGCTCTCAACATTACCGTTTCGGCTGCAGGTTAGATTAGTGTTGGAATGCAATTGAGAGCTGGATTTAGATATTTAGATATGGAATGCGATTGAGAGCTGGATTTAGATATTTAGATATGGAATGCGATTGAGAGCTGGATTTAGATATTTAGATATGGAATGCGATTGAGAGCTGGATTTTAGATATTTAGATATGGAATGCGATTCAGAGCTGGATTTAGATGTATTCTGAGGCTGTGTCTCAAATTGCATACTAGTCGGTGCATATATGAAGTAGTAAATGGTCACTTGATCAAGTGTGTCCCAAACTAAAGTATGCAAAAACTCAGATATACAAGTCTTAATACTTTTCAGGCATTTAAAATAGGCTAATTGACAAATTAAATCATTTAAAAAATGAGTAAAATTTGGCTTGATCCGTTTTGTAAACGTGATATAAACGTGATATTTACCCAATAAAATGAACAAGTTGATTAAATCCGAAGTGTTCCCCAGTAAGCCATCCATGTAAAGGGAAATATCAATAGATTGGTAAGATGGTATATATGGCATTTTTAATGATAACCATCCATGAATGTCTTCCCAGAGCTGTTTAGATGAATGGCATAAATAAAACAAGTGCGCAATGGTTTCGATCAGGTCGGAACAGAAAGTACACAGTTCAGTTTCAAATTGAAATTTAAAAGATAGGCGGGCATAAAACTATATGCAAGCGAACATTACTGATTGGAGATGACTAACGTTAGCTGTGAAAATCACGTTTTCTCTCTTTTTCTTTTTTTTTTTTAAATTTCTGATTTTTCCCCATTTTCTCCCAGTTTAGTAGCCAATTGAACCCCTATTCTAATTCAGTTCCCCCCCCCCCCCGTGTAGCAACCACTAGGGAACCACCGCTATACAACCCTGTCAGCCGGTAGTAGGACGGAGGGCGCCACGTCCTCTACAGGGCGCGACTCCTCAAACTCCTGACCATGATTCCAACTCGCCCAGGGCCTTCTGTGCGCAGCGATTTTCTCCAAGCCCCTCCCCCCACCCGGAAGCAGCCGCCAATTGCCGCTCCCACAGGGCACCGGCCATGCTTGGATCTGGCAGGACCGGGGCGCGAACCCCAATCCCCGGAGTACAACTGCACCAACTGAAAGTCGGCGCTCTTACCATTATATCACCGCGGCGGTCGTTTTCTCTCATCTTCACCTTAATATATGTACGGCTAAGTACTTTCTCTGTTTAGGCCTACTTTCTAAATAAAATTATGCCAACATCCCTTCACCACAAATTTGTATAACAAGCTACATTTTCTTCTGCTGTAACGTAGCTAGCTGTCACTTCAGATGTCAGTTGCAGTCTAACCTGCATCTTGCTAAGATCAGATGAGTTATGACAGCAGTTATGATTATGTAGTTATGACATATTTCCCAAAATAACAGGTTTTTTAAGGTTTGTAAGCGCTCTGCGTTCGTGCGTACTCAGTAGTACATACATTTTAGTGCACTTGGAGTACACAAGTATGCAATTTGAGAAACAGTCTGAGTGCTAGACATTATGCATAGAGTATCCGGACCATGCATCCGATTCTGATTAAATGTTTTGTGTGTGCGTGCGTGCGTGCGTGCGTGCGTGCGTGCGTGCGCGTGTGCTTGTGTGCACATACATATGCGTGTGCATGTCCATGGGTGTCCTCAGTTTCTAGTGAAGCTAAAGATCATGGACTACAGTCTTCTGCTGGGGATTCATGATGTGGTGCGGGCAGAGAGGGAGGAGGAGGATACGGAGGAGGCATCCTTTGATGAGGAGGCGGAGCCTGAGAACGGTCTGGCCCCTGCAGCACAAGTGGGCTCCTACGGGACATCCCCAGAGGGCATTGCTGGGTACATGAACTCCTACAAGCCCCTCGGCCCAGGAGAGTTTGACCCCTACGTGGACGTGTATGCCGTCAAAAGTGTCCCTGGTGAGTCTGGGGAATGGAGTCTGCGGTTTGTGTCTGTGCTCCTTTCCACTCTGTGTTCTGTTCTGTTCCCCAAGTTGTAGTACATTCTCAGTTACCCCCATTCTCAGGGTAAAATCTGGCCCCTTCCCCTGTTTCAATGGAGGTTCCGTTTCATCTTTGCTGCTCAGCCCTATACTCTGGTAGACGCACTCTTTCAGATCTCCCCTAATTCTTTGCGAACTACGGTGATAAACAATTTTCTAGAGAACAATGAAGAAAACTGAGCAGGACTTGCAGAGGAAGGTGCTGGCAGAGCATATTATAAATGTGAGAGTACCGTGTCATGTGCTCTCCCATGATGTTGCTAATTAATCTGAATAATGTCCTTCTTGGATTTGCAATTATTTAATAATCACATTTGTAATATGTGTAGTATAATGGTTGGGGAACTGGATTTGTAACTTTGAGGTTGCAGGTTTGATTTCTCAGTTGGGCACTGTTGTTGTACCCTTGGGCAAGGTGCTTAACCAGAGCTCTTTTAGTAAAAAACAATTGATTGTATGTACAAAGAAAAAAATAAGCTGTTTACATTGTTCCAGATGTGAGCCTCTTTGAGCTTCTTAGTGCAAGAGCATTAGACATTGGGTTGGAAAGAAAATGTGGAAATCTGAATTTTTCAGGAGACATTCCTGGATGATCACTGATTGCTGATGAGTCCCTAAGAGGTTTTTGCATAATTAGCCTAATTTGTATACTAATGAGGTAAACTCAGAAAATCACCAGTTGTGCCCTATACACTTAAAATTTTGATGCCAACAACAAAGTTTGTTTTCATTAGTTACTCATTAGCTTCTTCACTAACTGACTAATCCGCATAATTGGCATAATTATGGGGTAAATTAATAAAATAGACAATCTAAATATTCACGAAAATCACAATTATGCCTTTTAGGTGCCAGATTTTGTTGCTCACAACCACACTTCAGTTTTATTATTATATCACTCAAGGACTTGCCCACTAATTGGTGTAATTACATAATCCATCTAATATGCTTAATGCTGAGGTAAATGCAACATATCATCAATTAATCCGAGATTACACTCCAATTGTGAACGTTCATCGTCCGGCTTTGTTGTCTATCCCTCGTTTTCAGTCTATAGTCATTGCCAAGTCAAGTCATACCTATCTATTAGTCTTGGACGTTTCGTTTGAACAGTTGACAGCTTACAATAATGTTGCATGCATGTAGCATGGATGGGAATAGGGGGTGTTTTTTCCAGCAAGCCGATCAGCAACACCATCCTGAAGCTGCCTACTTATTTCCAAAAATCGTATTCAGCCCCCCCCCCCCGCCATAGAAATGGGATCTTCAGAAATGGCACAAACTTATCGCTCACTCGTCGTTTTTACTTGGTGCTCACTCAGTGTATCGATAAGAATAGTTGGCTAACATTTTGCCAAGTAAACCATACCTACAAATGGTTTTGTGGTGTTGGTTATTGTGGCTGGTTACAGTTAAAAAAAAAAAAAACTACGAGAACCATGTTCCACCAATGTACTTAGTTGCCATGTACGTTATTTCTGTCGATTAGCAACCGAAATTACTAAATGTAATGTACTTCATTGGAATATTTCCGCGAAGAAAATGTTTTAAGAAAAAATACGTTTTACTCCTACTGTCACTGGTTTCACATTGTATATGACATTCTATCACATTCTGCCTGCCTTCTACGAGTGTAATTCGCCAAATAAACGAGCAGCTTTGCTGAACGGAAGTAAGGTGTGTGTCAGTTTAGGACAGGAAGCATTTACGACCCATGCAATTGGCTGGCAGGGTCGAATGGGAGGTGCCTGTGACGTTGTCACTTTCTGCTGTGTTCCAGGTGCACCTCAGAGGGAGGTGTACTTCATGGGCCTGATTGACGTGCTGACGCATTACGACACCAAGAAGAAAGCCGCACACGCCGCCAAGACGGTCAAACATGGGGTGAGTCTGAGGAGTAGCTGGGGAAGGAGGAAGGGAAATATGGGCAGCGTGAGACCATTTTCAATTCAAAACTCTTAAGGTGCCTCAACAGGTTCCAACAGCATATAGGAACTGCATTCTCCCTCTTCCTCAAGCTCACACTCTTCTCCAGCTCCCTTTCTCTAACCCCATTGTCCGGTGTTGGTCTCCCAGCAATGGTGACATCATCGTAACTAAACAGACCCCCCCCCCCCCCTTCCCGGAGGTTTCCGGTGCCCCTCGGACCATTTCTGATAAGCCTCTCTGTGTTGTCAGGCCGGAGCTGAAATCTCGACCGTTCACCCAGAGCAGTACGCCAAGCGGTTCCGCGACTTCATCGCCAACATGTTCGCCTAACGAAGCTGCGTCTGCCCATCTGGTACTAAAGCCAACTCCACACTGAGACCACCCACCCCCAGCCCCCTACTTCTGTTTGTTTTTTTATCTTTTGTTTTCTTCTGTTTTCTTCTGTTCTCTCCATCCTCCTACCTCTTTCTGCTGGGTTATTTTTCCGTTGTTTTTATTTTTTGGGATGTACATTTACTTTACCAAATTCATCCTCGAGTGCAAAACATGCAAAGGATTTAAAATTTATCTTAAAAAAAAAAAAAGAGTTGGGTGTGGGTTTGTATTTATGTAATGTATTACAGGTGGATATTTATTGCCGATTCTTCGTAAAGGTAGCGATGACATAACACTAAGTTGAGTAACTTCAGTCTGGAATGAATGGAAGTTCATGAACGCAAATGTGTTTTTCATGATTTGGAAAAAGTTGCATTGGCTTAAATGGAGTGGTTCCTCAGTCCAGACAGCCAATTTGCTGCCTGGGTGGACAAACGGACCAAAGACGATGTGACCCTGGAAATCTGGAAACCTTTAATTACTGATAAGCAGATTGGAAGGTTATTGGAACATACCCCCAAGACTTCCCATTTTATTTCCTCTGTAAGAGAGAGAGTGGTTGCAACCATGGGCTCCTTTAGTCTACTCTCGTCATCCTCTTCATTACCTTCCAAGTGTTCTGACTGTGTGACATCAAGATGTGACTGAAGTGCTCCAATGATTCAAAGACAATAACTTCAGTTGTACTTTTCCTGTAGACTACACCAGTCACGCTGATTAGAACTGCATAGAAGTATCCTGGGATTAGGTATGGAGCTTTCAGCCTTTCAGCTTACTTCCACACTGCGCAGTTGGGCTTCATGCAATTTTTAGATTGATTCTTCACAAATATAAGCAAATACAGGCTAGTAGCATTTGACTGTGGTCTTCTACCAATGTGGTTTGACACCACAACCCTAAACCCAGGAGAGTGGTCTCCTTTATAGAATTGTTAAGTTCACATGTTCAAAGTCTGTGAAGCATGTTTAGGCTACTTAATGATTGTTAACCATCATATGCGACTAGTGGTAGATTAAGCATTGAAGGACCATGTTGTATTGAAATGACCTGCACTGAAATGAGTGGGGTAGATGTGACATGCCTTATAATTGTGCTTTTTTAAAATTTGATTTATTTTGTTTTTTTTGCAAATCAGTTTTTGGACCAAATATATTTTACAATGATTTTCTGAAACTGTGTTTGCACCTCATTTCTGTTTTGAATTAATGCTGCCTCTATGTACTGCACTCACACCGTAGAATTGGGAGATGGCTATGGTTATCATTTACTTGGAAGATTCTGGTATTGATCCTATTAAGGGTTCTCCCCAATGAATATAATGGAGGTGGTGTGCCACTCTGTTCACTCACTTGTGCCACTGTGTAACCGAAATAATAGCCTGTGTCACCTCGCCATTCTTTTTTTTATTTTTTATTTTGTTTCTGATTTGATTGAAAGTCGGCGCTCTTACCGTTGTACCACGCGACGGCCCGTCACCTCGCCATTCTAATCAGAAAAGTATCACCACTTAGTTTGTCAAGGCTGGAAAGAAAATCTTTTTTCTTCGTATGGGACTTTCGGTTTGGCACACGCTTCAAACCAAACTATTGCAATCAGCATTACATTACAACTTTAATGCAGGTGCGGAACCTTTTTTTAATATATACGTAACCGTCCATTACAACCCCCCCACACCCCGAGCACAGAGTGGGCCTGAGCACCACTCTGGAAACAATTCTGGGGAGAACCCTGCTGGTATTACGGTTCCTTCAAGGCGAGTGCTTTTCCCTGTTAGTATTGGATTTGGGGGGGAAGGGGTCATATTATCGTAGATAATAGAGATTTGTTAAAGGACAGTGTTGGAGTTAAAAAAATTATTATAATATTTTTTTTCATGCCTTTCCCCTTTTTTGGAAAAAGCATTCATGCGGTGTAGTCCAAATGTATTTGGACAGTGACACATTTTTTGTTGTTTTGGCTCTGTATTCCAGCACATTGGATTTGACATATGTACGCAATATTTGGCGTCAGTGTGATATGGCGATATAGTGACCGAAAGGCAGAGGTAGAAAATGCTAAACCTTTTTTAAGTAGATTTCCGACTTTCACCCTGAGCGTTCTTTTACTCATTCTTTTACTCAGTTTTCCCACATATGGCCCCAGGTGTGAGCATCACAGAAATGTGGAAAATGGCTTAAATGAAACAAGACAGTTGTACCATTTACTTAGATTATTTTATTTTCATAATTTAGGTCAAAATAAAGTGCCACAAATGCAAAGAAATCTTAGAAAAATGCAATGAAAAATTGTTTTTCTTTAGTTTGCAATGCATTTCTGAGAGCTACATATCTAAAACGGGTAAAACTACATTTCCTGGATCATAGACTCCTTGTCCACAAGTGTGAAAAGTCTGAGGGTGATATGCAGAACCACTAAAAATCTATGTTGCGAAATGTAAGCAGGGTACCCTGTTGTCCCTTAGTGTCTCCAAATCTATCCAAAATGGCTAAATTGTGCATTGCTGTAAATCATAAAATAATCATATATTGAAGTACAAATCAACGGGTTTCACTCATGAAACTCACTTTTGCATCATTTTCAAGTGGGAATTACTATCTTTTCATCAGTATAGCAGGATGGATATCTACCTGTCATAAAATGAGTAATACTCTATTATAAAGCATATTCATTTGCCCCTTATGATAGTTTAAGATGAAAACATCACACTGGCACACACACCTAAATATGTAACCTAATCATTCACTCTTGTACCTCAATAAAACACCACTTTTTTCTTTACTCTGCAGTATGTAATCTTTTGCTGCATGCAGTGCACAGTAAATGGGAATGAGTATTTTCCATGCCCTAAGTCAGGGGTTCCCAAACCAGTCCTGGGGGACCCCTGTGTATGCTGGTTTTCGTTGCAACCACAGTTGCAATCCCAGAATTTTAACAAGCTGTTAATTTTTTAAAATTAGGTTCTTGTCATGTTTAGAGGAATTATTTACCCTCTTAAGCCACATTATATCAGAAATAGCTATGCATGTCATACAATAAACAATAGAATAAACACCCTATGTTCACATTGTGCTTATTGTGTTATACTACTTAAAAGAGAGAAAATTATTTAACAGATCCATTTAAAGACTGATTTGAATCAATGGGCTCCTAATTTGTGAAAGTGTGAAATAGTATTCCACTATCAGGAAAATGCTCCCAAATGTTTGCGCTTCTATGAACATCAGTACATCAAACCTAAAACATGACTGAGCCACCAATGAACGCTTACAGTACAGTATGTGAAATGCACTCAAAATGCGAAAATAATATCAAACGTTGGACAAGACTGTGGTCGAGTGGAAAATCTATTATTTACATATGTAGCCACTAGCCAGCGAGACCGAGCACATATTACAAGGCAGTATTACTTGCAAATTGAGGAGCGAAAACTCCCATTATATTACATTAGATTAGATTACATATTCTCCGATAGAATCAATACTTCTGACCCACTCCCAAAATTCATGTAAACAAGGCGGGGATTACTCTAGCCATGCTGACGAGTTGGCCAAATTAGTAAAATCTTGCGAAAATATCAGGAAAACTGCAATTACGCCTCGGCAAGCAAATGCGTTTTCTGTAGCTGTTTGCGTAATACTAAACTGATAAAACTAAAAATGCTGTTATGCAAGGCTGTAATTTATCATTCAAAGCATCAAATAAGGAATCGCAAACTCTGTTGCAAAGGATTTTCTGTCCTCTATCAGATAAGTGTTGTCAATCAAACTGGAATGATATGAATTACTTCAGCTACAGCAACAGCTTGTGGGGTCTTGCGCGTGAAGCTTTGAGGAAGTGTACTCGCGTTATAAAGGGGTATGTATTTCTCAAACGGATTGTCCAAGACAACAATTGACCACTGAATCTTGAAACAGACATCTCTATGTGTAAAACCAATGATAGGATTGTATATTTATTTTATATTTAGTAGCAGATTTTGATAGAATTTCACTTTTTTATTTTTCTGTTGAGTGAGCAGGGCTTTTCACAGCTGTTTTAGCATACGCTCTGGCTATTTTTGGCTTTATCTTGTTGCTATAACGGAATACAAATTTTTGCTGGTGAAAAAATATTTTTATTAACTGATAGATAGACTCTATTGTCCACTGTGTCACGCATGGGTAGGTAAAGGTGCAGGTGAGACTGGGTGTGGGGTTGCTTATTAAATGGACTTGCTATGCGACAATAGTAGCACTTAGAAACTCTGTATCCCGCAGAGTTGTCTCGAATCGTGTACTAATAAAGCTAGAACACAAGGTTTGTTGTTTCCACTCAGTTTGGTTGCAGGAGCAATGAATGTCTGAGTTGAGCAATCTATTGGTGCCGGTGCCATGGCCACTAGGGGGTCTGCGCAAAGGGGTTACCTAGACAGGTAAGCATGCCCTCAGCCCTTCGAGGATATAATATGTAGAGAGAGCGAGGCCAATATGCAGAGTATGTCCAAACCAGAAAGTTTTCATTTTGCACACTTCTTACCTGTGCAGTTGTCTCCTTGGAGTCACATGTACAATGAGGATGGCGCAGAAAGTGGCATGAAGACTGCTATGTCAAAGCCTTACAAGTATGTAATTGGTTGCCAACTAGCGCGTGGAAATATGATGTAGACCGGAATAAACAAGAAAAACATTTCTATCTTTTTCTGTGGTAAAAAAAAAAAAAAATGTATCATGGAAAAATAAGCTATTTAAAAAAAAAAAACAAAAAAAAAACAAACATTTAATGCATTAATCAATATATGAGTGGCAGTATTTTTTCTTTTTTTCTGTCAAAAATGAACGGAGCCCATTGGAGAAACTGGCTTTTTGAGCGCCAGTTATAGATATCAGCAGAGGGCGACATTGTATCCAGTGCTGCTGAGAGCTGAAAGCTGGCCCCTTGTCTCAGCCAAGCTGAGCTGTGAAGCACCCGGAACACATAATTAAATTTATGATCACAAAGAAATTAATGATAAGGTTTTCTTTGGTTGTCATTCAGCTTGGTTTCCTCAATTGAATTCAATGGACAGAAAGCTCTTTTGCACTCAGTATGCTTCATTATCTGGCCCCTCTCATCCTCTCCAGTTCCTATATACCAGTGGTCTCCAACCCTGTTCCTGGAGAGCTACCGTACTTAAGGTTTTCACTCCAACCCTAACAAAGCACACCACATTCAACAGCTAGAGATCTTGCTGAGATGCTAATTAGTAGAATCAGGTGTGCCAAATTAGTGTTGCACTGAAAACCTACAAGACGGTAGCTCTCCAGGAACAGGGTTGGAGACCCTCTATCCATTTTTCACCTGAAATGGGTTGGTACTGATGCACCGTAAGTCGCTGTCATACTGGCCAACTGAAACCCACGATCCTTGTGCGACGCCAGAGCCAATTGTGCATGGTCCTGTGGCCCTTGCATGGTCCGAATTCACCATCGTACTGCGTGGCCCATGATGCCCATCCATGCACTGGAACAGTGTGCAGTGCTTTAACAGGATGCCCAAAATGTTCTCTGTCAGCACGTTCAGTTGAGCTTGCATGGTCTGAATCTATCACCACATCATTGGGGATCTAGGCAATATGGTCCGTAGGGAATTTTTTCAGCGGGCAAATTCCACAGAAAATAAACAGTCCGTAATGAGCGTTTCCTTGTGGATTACTGCCATGAAGTAAATGACGTGACGTAATGTTTTCGGCAGGTTCAGCAGAACTTATTTCCTGCATAGGTCTGGAGAAGAGGTCGAGCCGTAAATCAGTCTGCTGAAACGATTCCCCATTGATTCCCCGCATCGATTCTTCCGTTTGTGATTTTAAAATAAGGTCTGCATAACCAAGCAGGGGCAGACGAGTGATAAATCTATCGAAGGTGTTAAAACAGGATACAAGGGGATCCCCTCAAGGTTGTCGTCTAAGGGTTGCTTGCTAGCTAGCTAACATTAGCCAGCTACTAAGGTGCTTGCTTTAGCTAGTCATCCTGAGCTAATAAAATAAAAGTGTATTGATTAATTAAATATTAAGTCTTTTTAATATTGCTTTGTCGTAATCTGGTCAACATAACAAAATTATTATTTGTTATTATTAAATGAATTTACATAGCATTACTAATTTAATGAATAAACTGACTGAGCCACTTGGAAAAAAAAGATAGAATATTGTGTTTTAACTTTACTCACAATTTACATACGATTCAGAGTATTTTAAACCTAAGCCAGTTTCTAATGAACCATTGAACATGAAAATGGCACTTTTGTATGTTAGGTCACTCTCAGGTAAAACCTTTCTTATAAATGACCTTATTCATGATAATATGGTTTACTGCCTGTTTTTAACAGAGACCTGGCCAAAATCAGATGCCCCAGCCACTTTAATTGAAGCCTGCCCCCCGGGTATAACTTTTATTAACAGGGTAGGCAAAAAGTGTGGTGGTATTGCAACCTTATACTCTGGTTCCTGTAAACAAATTATATCTGGGGACTTTAACATCCACATTGATAATTCCACTGATGTTAAAGCCAATGAGTTCTTATGGGCCGTTTCACACCTGATAGTCCGCTTCTAGTCCGCTTCCTTGGTTCGCACCAGATGCGAGAATGATACATTGTTTTGTTTTTCAGCTGGTTCAGTTCCCTTTCACACCTATTCGTTTGCTCTGGTCCGAATCAGTTGAAGAGTTGGTGAAGTGAACCAAAATGCAGCCACATGAGAACGTTCATTTCACTCATTGGTCAGATGTCTGGGGCGGGAGCAATAACGTAGTTCCTGAACTGCTCTCCAATTAGTCAGAATTTCCATGGGGGAGAATTCGAAAGAAACATTCGCTGTGATTTCACAATGGAGAGACAACTGCGCGGGCTGATTTTGGTGATGGTCATCGGTTATTACATCGTTTGCATTTATCACTTTAGGCAAACGATACAGTTTGAAAATGAGGCGCGGCTGCGGCTGGAAAATAAAGTCCTGATGCAATGGAGACGCGTTTGTCCGCGATTACTCGGATTCGTCATGCTCGCATGTTGTTGCGAAACGGGAAATGCTCGTCTTCCTCATCCCATAATGCACAGCGTAGCTGGCTACGGGAGCTTGTTTAGTCCAAAAATGCGCAGTGCTTTCTGCAGTTGGGTCGGTCCAAGGTCGGATCATGTTCTCACCACAAACTAACCGCACCAGAGTTTGTTTGGAAGCGTACCGAGACCACCTCTTCAACAAGGTCTCGGTTCGCTTGCTTGGCCCATTTTTGGTGCGCACCCGAGTACGATTGCTGTGTTCACACCTGCCCAACCAAACTGCAGCAAGGGGGAAAACGAACCAGAGTTTGATTCAATCGAACCAAACAAGGCAGGTGTGAAACAGCCCCAAGTCTCTTAAGCTCTTTTGATTTTACCCAACATCTCGGGGCCCACACACAAACATGGCCATACATTATATTTGGTCATCATCACTTATGGTCTTGATATGAATGTCAGCTCTGTTCTTGATGTAGCTATCTCTGATCATTATTGTGTTCTTTTTGATATGGGCTTAATTATTGATGAAGTCAACACCAATAAGGTGATAAAAAAAACACTATCTAAATCCAGTTCTGCTAAAGTGTCCATGAATCTTTTGTCTAGGTCACCAATTGGGCCACCCACTTATTCATTCTCCTGTGATGTTTTAGTAGATTGTTTTAACTCTAAGGTTTTAAAAAGTATTGACAGTGTAGCTCCAATGAAAACCAAGATTCTTTCTGGTAAACAAAAAGCTCCATGGATAAATGTAAATAAAATAAGACTGCTAAAAACGGACTGCTATAAAGCAGAGAAAAAATGGCGAAAAACAAAGCTTTAAGTGCACTTTGATGTCTATTGAGAGGGCCTTAATGGGTATAATGTAAATTGATGCATGCCAGACAAACATTTATTTCAGACATTATTAACATTATTAACAACCACAAAAATAATTTAAAAAACATTTTTTCTACCATTGATAGTCTGATAAATACCCCCTCTATAACATCTTGTGAACTTCTTTCTACTGCCGAGTGTAATGAATTTGCTGCATGCTTTAATGACAAGATTGCAGACATTAGAGTAAACATCTTCAACCTGTCCCCTTGATCCTATTCCCACTACCTTTTTTAAAACTGTTTAACTGTCCCTCTGAGGATGCGCTCACCATAGTAAATTGTTCTTTACAAACTGGTACTTTTCCTAGCTCACTCAAAACCACCATTGTTAGACCATCATTAAAGAAAAATAATCTTAATTCTTCAGTAATTGGTAATTATAGACCCATTTCCAATCTCCCTTTTCTTGGAAAAATACTTGAAAAAGTGGTGTTCCAGCAATTAAATGACTTTTTAACACGCACTGTATTTATGACAAATTCCAATCTGGGTTTTGTGCTCACCATAGCACAGAAACTGCATTGGTTATGGTGGTCAATGACTTAAGAATAATCATAGACTCAAATAAGCTTTATATCTTGATGCTGTTGGATCTGAGTGCACTTTTGATACAGTTGACCACCCCATTCTTCTTGACAGACTTGAGAAGTGGGTTGGCCTCTCGTGCCCGGGTCTAAACTGGTTTAGGTCATATCTGACTGGGAGAAGTTTTTATGTTGCCCTGGGCAATTATATGTCAAACCAATTTGAAATATGTGGAGTCCCCCAGGGGTCCATTCTTGGGCCTCTATTGTTTAATTTGTATATGCTTCCTCTAGGGGATGTTATTAGGAAGGATAACATAAATTTACATAAGTACGCTGATGATACCCAACTGTATATTTCTTTATCACCTGATGACTTTGATCCTCTGTGTTCTTTAATCCATTGTCTGGAAGATATAAGTTTATGGATGTCTCACAGCTTTTTAAAACTAAATGGAGATAAAACTGACATTTTAGTCCTTGGTGCAAAGGCTCAGAGAGTAAAACTCTGCAGCTATCTAGACTCTCTGTCCCTTAATAGCAAGGTGCAAGTAAGAAACATAGGAGTAATCCTAGACTGACGTTAACTTTGAGGCTCATATAAGAACTGTAATGAAGGTAGCCTTCTATCATTTAAAAAAACATTGCTAAAGTGCAGAGCTTAGATTCACAGGCCGATGCAAAGAAACTTGTGCATGCATTTATTTCAAGCAGACTAGATTATTGTAATGCCCTTTTCTCAGGTCTTGCAAAAAAAATTATTGGTCATCTGCAGCTAATACAAAATGCAGCAGTACGAGTTTTAACAAAGACAAGAAAGAATGAACCTGTCCTAAAGTCATTACACTGGCTACCTGTTAGCTCCAGAATTGATTTAAAAATAATTTTATTGGTTTACAAATCTCTTAATGGCCTTGCACCACAGTACATACGTGATATGCTCTTGGATTATGAACATATTAGATCCCTTCGATCATCTGGCATAGGTCTTTTAATTATTCCAAGAGTTAGACCAAAACTGTAGGGCAAGCAGCTGTCAGTTTTTACGCACCCTTTCTGTGGAATAACCTGCCAGTTGACCTTAGAAATACAGAATCAGTACAGAGTTTTAAGATAAAACTGGAAACATATCTTTTCAGTGCAGCTTTTGATTAAGAATTTTTTTTATTGTTTTACTTAGATTTTACGGTGCTTATGTTACTTTAATTTTCATTGTTGTATGGTTTCTGCATAACTGCTTGTGTAAAGCGCATTGAGTTGGTTTCTGCCTGAAATGTGCTCTATAAATAAAATTTGATTCGATTTGATTTAATATCCAAATGTGTTCTAATTTAGCAGTAAATCGACACATTGCTCCAGTGGGGACTTCTTCCCCATCTCACCCTATAAGCATGTTTTTGAGTTGCATCGCTTTTATCAAACTGATCCAGCCACAGAAATATGGAACTAAAAAATATGTTATATATCATGAACCCCAGTACGGCTTCATGATATGCAACATGTTTTTGAGTTGCCTGTCTATATCTAAAACTGATCCATCCACAGCAATCCTAACAAACTCAGAAAAGTACAGCATTGAGACCATTTTAAATATAACGAAAAATGTTTACATAACTTTTGGTAATCAAAAGTTATTCAGTTACTAAGTAACAAGCAGCAGGGTTAGGCAACTCCTTTCTCTCTACAGCAGGGCTAGGCAACCCTGGTCCTGGAGTGCTGGTGCCATTTCTGGTTTTTGTTCCATCTGAGCTTGATCGCAAGAGTTTGATGGATGATTATGCAGAGTCAAATGCAGAGTGCCTCCAGCACATGGATATCTGCATTCATTACACCTGATTAATTCAAATGAATCCAGCTATGTTGTTATAGTTTGGATGGAGAAAAAACCAGGACCGGTTCTGGCACTCCAGGACCAGGGTTGCCTACCCCTGATCTAGAGCAGTGGTTCTCAACCCTGGTCCTGGGGACCCACTGTGTATGCTGGTTTTCGTTCCAACCACAATTGCAATACTTGAATTTTAACAAGCTGTTAATTTTTCTTAATTAGGTGTTTTTAATGTTTAGAGGGATTATTTACATTCTTAAGCCACATTATGTTAGTAATAGCTATGCATGCCATGAAGAATAAAAGTCCAATATTCACATTGTGCTGTATTGTAAACAATTAAAAGGAGGTAAAAAATGTTTTAACTCATCAAATTAAAGACTGAGGTGAATCAATTGGCTCATAATTGGTGAAATTGTGGACACATGGCCACTAAAACTAACCGTTTGGTAAATAATGAAGAATTCAAAGACAAAGCAAATGATAATGAGCCAAACCTGCATTGTGTTAACAAGTTTAAGGAACAAATTATGAAGGAACTTAAACTTGTGTTCAATTACCTAATTAGGAGTTCTTACCTCTTCTTTGTAATTGTTTGCAATATAACACAATAAGCATAACGAACATGGGATTTTCTTTCTTCAAAGCATGCATAGCTATTGCTAACATAACGTGGCTTAAGAGAGTAAAGAGTTTAAAGTGTTCTCTCTATACAATAAAAACACATAATTAAGAAAAAATAACAGCTTGTTAAAACTCTGGTATTGTAATTGTGGTTGGAACGAAAACCAGCATACACAGGGGGTCCCCAGGACCAGGGTTGAGAACCACTGATCTAGAGCATGGATATTCAAATTTGGGCCTCAAATTGAAATCCGGCCCTGGTTTTCTTTCTCCCAGGTAATTTACTGAACAATTTCATCAATGCTACTGATCGGCGAGAGTATCTTCACACCTGACTCCCAGGGAAAGGGTACAAAGGCAGCAGTCTTTTTGCTACACGGTTCACCCGATATGGATGTAAAAACCCTCAAATTAAAGCTGAAAGTCTGCACTTTAACCTCATAGTCATTGTTCCATTTCAAATCCAATGTGCTGGAGTACAGAGCCAAAACAACAAAAAATGTGTCACTGTCCTAACTTTGAACATGAATGCTCATTCACTTTGCATCTCGTCTGCTGCATGGCAGACCGTTGTCTTAAGCTCAGCCTGGCTAAGCCTGAGGCAGAGATGATGAACATTCCATTCAAG
Organism: Synaphobranchus kaupii; assembly: GCA_029718625.1. Taxonomy (NCBI): domain Eukaryota; kingdom Metazoa; phylum Chordata; class Actinopteri; order Anguilliformes; family Synaphobranchidae; genus Synaphobranchus; species Synaphobranchus kaupii. The sequence goes on along the minus strand of CM056378.1, from coordinate 84,588,224 downwards.
TCCTCACCACTGCTTGACTTCTTCTTTAATCTGGATGATGCAGGAGAGCTCTTCTACTGCAAGAATCCTAGGGGTAACCTGAGATGACCAGCTTTTCCCTCTTTCCGTATAACGACAGTCGTGTGTGTAGATTTTTTTTTTGTACAACATCGCTTCCTCAACACCACCTCCTCACTGCGCCTAGGCCAGACCTTGGAACACTCACGCCTGGACTATTGTATTTCAACTTTATTGCCGTCTTCCAGCTTGAGCCACTGAACCCCTGAAAGTAAAGCAGCCACATGACTTCTCTACAATCTCCCCAAGCATTCAAATGTCACTCCCCCCCCCCCCCCACCCCCCCTCCTACCTATTCCAGCTCACAGCAAGTTTAAAACCCGGTGGCTGAAGGTACCGCTGTAAATATAGTCCATGGCCCTGGATTGTGTTGTAATTTTTATAGCTGGAGCGGGGGAGCGGGGGTGGAGGTTTTACTCTGGCCTAACACAGCAAGGGGCAGGTGCAAAAGGACGGGGGAGGGGGGAGGGGGGGAGGGGAGGGTAGGGGGGTCAGGGTCCAGCTCTGTTTCACTATTTTCCAGAAGCCATAATTCTGCTGACAGACCACTTCCTGTTTCTGAAGGAAAAGGGAGTAAGGACCTCTTTAAAAAAAGGAAGTGGGGGAGGGGTGGGGGGATGGAGAGACAAAAAATCGAAGTATTTCATTCTGGGAGGGGAAATGCTGACGAATCAGAGACCGCAGGGGAGCGGTCAGGGCACCCTGTTCCCATTAGTCTGCAATTAAAACCAAACCTCGGCCAACATAAATGTGGCGCCCCATGATCTGCACCTCACCGACCCCTGATAACCTCTGGCTGTGGATCACATGACGAGATGCAGACGAGGGCAGCATGGCGCCGGGAAGGCCCAGGACTGCTGTACAAGGATAGTCTGCTTTTGTTTATTTACTTACAAAACATTACCTTTTCACTCATATTCCCTCTGAGTCCTGCCCTGATAATGCCCTTTTTCTCAGAAGCATTACTGCACAGAAATCAAAGAACTTCAACACAATAACAACAAAAATAACTTTTTACAGGGATCAATGGGTACGTGTTATTCACTATCAACAGATCTGATCACAGTTAAAGGACCACATCACTAGATACTCGATAGTGACTGGAATCAGTCACTTAGTCGACCCCAATGGTGGCCTGATATACCGCAAGCAAAGTCTACTGTGGACAAGAATTGAATGTTGCAGTGGGACAGACTTGGGAATGTTGCAGTGACATATCGGGCAAGAAAGGTTGGGAATGTTGCAGTGGGACGGGTAGAAATTGTTGGAAATGTTGCAGTGGGATAGGAGCAGAACTGGTTGGAAATGTTGCCATGGGACAGTGGCAGACATGGTTTGGAATGTTGCAGTGGGATAGGTGGAAGACATAGTTGGGAATTTTGCAGTGGGATAGGTTACAGCCATGGTTGGGAATGTTGCAGTGGGATAGGGCCAATAATGGTTGAGAATGTTGCAGTGGGATAAGGGGCAGACATGGTTGGGAATGTTGCAGTGGGATAGTGGCATGAATGGCTGGGAATATTGCAGTGGGATAGCGGCATTATTGGTTGGAAATGTTGCCGTGGGACAGCGGCAGGCATAATTGGGAAGGTTGTAGTGGGATAGGGGGCAGACATGGTTGGGACTGTTGCAGTGGGATAGGGCCCTTATGGAAAAAGAATATACTGCAGTATATTGTAAATATATCTAAATTATCTTCAGAATATATTTAAAATATACTACAGTATATTACATTTCCATATGGGGGGGGGGGGGGTATACATGGTTGGGAATGTTGCAGTGAGAAAGGGGGTGGGGTTTTCCATACTGAGGTTTTATGTTCCCACGTTTCCTGCATCCATCCCTGTGGTACCCCCTGCTCATCTTTGACAAGTGTGTTTCCTGCCATTGTCCCCCTGTGTGTGTGTGTGTGTGTGTGTGTGTGTGTGTGTTTCTTTGTGTGTAATTGTGTGTGCGTGTGTGTGAGTGTGATTGCATGTGTGCCCGTGTGTTTTTTTTGTGTGCATGTGTGCGCGTGTGTGCACCTACAGTTGAAGTCGGATGTTTACATACACTTAGGTTGAGGTCATTAAAACTAATTTTTAACCACTCCTCAGATTTTATGTTAGCAAACTATAGTGTTGGCAAGTCAGTTAGGACATCTACTTTGTGCATGATACAAGTAATCTTTCCAACAATTGTTTACAGACAGATTATTTCACTTTTAATTCACTATATCACAATTCCAGTGGGTCAGAAGTTTACATACACTAAGTTGACTGTGCCTTTAAATTTTTTATATTTGGTCGCATACCATTTGGCTTTGCATGCCATGACTTCCTGATGTCTGTGACCCAACAACATAAAAAGACTTATTTTCTGGTACTCTTACAAGCGATACTATAACGTCTCTGCATTTGAATGGATCTCTATGGGAATTGGAGGGTGGGACTATATTTAGCTGTAAATTATGCTGGAACAGTATGGAATACATGATTGGTAAAATGGCTGTAAGTCGTCAATGGCCTGAGGTATCAAACAAGCTTCAAACCATCACTCTGCTGCCAGATATGCAGTAGATATGGGTGGATCACTTTAAGGGTTGTTTTACCTGACAAATTTTCCTATTGAACTCTATGGAAAAATTGAGAAGAAAAAAAAAATGAGAAGAAACCCTTCAAGTTATCCATCCATATCTACTGTATTTCTGGCAGCAGAGTGATGATTTAAAGCTTGTTTGATACGTCAGACCCTTGATGACGTAGAGCCATTTAGCCAACCATGTGTTTCCATACTACTCCAGTGTAATTTACAGCTAAATCTAGTCCCACCCCCCAATTCCCATAATGGAGAGACTTTATAGTATCGCTTGTAAGAGTACCAGAAAATAAGATATCAAGAGTCTTTTGATGTTGTTGGGTCACAGACATCAGGAAGTCATGGCATGCAAAGCCAAATGATATGTGACCAAATATAAAAAATTTAAAGGGACAGTCAACTTAGTGTATGTAAACTTCTGACCCACTTGAATTGTGATATAGTGAATTAAAAGTGAAATAATCTGTCTGTAAACAATTGTTGGAAAAATTACTTGTGCGTGTGTGTTTGCGGTTTTGTGTGTGTACGCATGTGTGTTTGTCTGTGTTTTGTGTGTGTGTGTGTGTGTGTGTGTGTGTGTGCGTGTTTGTGTTTGTGCCTGCACCACACATGTTTCAGTCTGATTTTTCATGTCTTGGTGATTTTTAGGGAACTACCTTCACTTCAAGTGAATCGTGTAGTGGGTGGAACGATGAGCAGCAGAAGCCCAGCTTCACATCCAGTGGATCTGGCTTTTTTCGGTGCTGTTTGTAACTACATTTTTCCTCTGTGTTAGCCTGCGCAGTCCCACCTACACATATATGGGGTTCCCTTGATTTTAGCGTTTCATCAGAGCCCTTCCTGCCCCCCCCCCCCCCCCCTCCCTATTTGAGGATGTCCTGGTTGTGTGGAGATGGAGGAGGGAGAGACAGTAAAAAGGGTGTGAGAGACAGGGAGGGAAGGAGGGAAGAAAGGGATTAATGTGCGACTCCTGCAAGGAGGAACCCACTTCTTGCAAGAGCACAGCAGCCGGCACACTACTCACCAGGATCCTCTGAGGGACACCACTCCCGCCCCCATCACCTCCTCCACCTTATCTGCCTCCAGGACCCCGCAGGACAAGGTATGGAGGTTTTTGTAGGTAATGTGAATGGCAGCTATAAGAGAGGAGGGCTACATTTATAGATCATTTTAGTGGAGTTTGGTGAAGGATGTTCTGAGTTGTTGAAAATGCTGAAGCGACTTCTGAGGGGAGAGGGTGGGGGGTGTTATCAGAATAACACAGTTCGGAAGGGGAAAACCGTCTCTTCAATAGGCTGAAAAATGCAAAGCTGGAGAACTCGGGTAGACTCTTCGGGCCTGACAAGACTGTCACCGTCACGTGTCTCTTATCTATTTTACAGAGATGCGTGTTGTTTTAGCAGAAACATTTATCATATTTGTCACTTTTACAGTGAGCACCATAATTCATTGGACAGTGACACATTTTTTGTTATTTTGTTCTGTACTCTAGCACTTTGAATTTGAAAGGATACACTGACAAAGAGGTTGAAGTGCATACTGTCAGCTTTAATTTGAGGGTATTTTCATCCATATCGGATCAACCGTTTAGCAATGATAGAGCCTTTTGTACATAGTCCCCCCCATTTTCGGGCATCAAAAAATATTGGAGAGTTTAACATAATGTAGAATAAAGTAATCATTTTTAATATTTGGTTGCATATCCTTGGCATGCCATGACTTCCTGATGTCTGTGATCCAACAATATCAAAAGACTCTTGATATCTTATTTTCTGGTACTCCTACAAGCAATACTATAACCTCTCTGCATTTGAATGGATCTCTATGGGAGTTTGAGGGTGGGACTAGATTTAGCTGTAAATTACACTGGAAGAGTATGGAACACATAGTTGGCTAAATGGCTCTAAGTCATCAAGGGTCTGACGTATCAAACAAGCCTTAAACCATCACACTGCTGCCAGATATGCAGTAGATATGGATGGATAACTTGAAGGGTTTCTTCTTCTGACTTATTTTTCCATAGAGTTCAATAGGAAAATGTGTCAGGAGAAACCACCCTTAAAGTGATCCATCCATATCTACTGCATATCTGGCAGCAGAGTGATGGTTTGAGGTTAATTTGATACCTTAGACCGTTGATGACTTACAGCCATTTTAACAACCATGTATTCCATACTGTTCCAGCATAATTTACAGTTAAATCTAGTCCCACCCCCCAATTCCCATAGAATAAGATATCAAGAGTCTTTTGATATTGTTGGGTCACAGACATCAGGAAGTCATGGAATGCAAAGGAAATGCGACCAAATATTAAAAATGATTACTTTATTCTACATTATGTTAAACTGTCCAATATTTTCTGATGCCTGAAAATTTGGTTTATGGCTATTGTTTTTGTATTGTACGGTGACCTATCATACTTTATGGTGTGTGCAGCAAGCTCTTGGTCAGGGCAAGAACAGATTTTTATCTCCTGGAAAAACAGAGTTAAAGTCTTCGAATGACCACAGCGTTACCAAGAATCAGTAAACAAGACAAGGGCCCTATTCCTCATAGCTTTGCTAACTGAGTTAGCTGGCTAACTGCGCTGGGTAAACCCCGGAGCAGTGCTTTTGCTAGTTTTTATGATCCATATTCATAGGTTTCCAGGTTTTACTCAGCACAGTTAGCCAGCTAACTCAGTTAGCAAAGCTACGAGGAACAGGGCACAGACTTATTTGATCCGAGGGTCTAAATCAGGGCTGCCCAACCCTGTTCCTGAAGATTTGCTGTCCTGTAGGTTTTCACTCAAACCCTAACAAAGCACACCTCTGATAATTGGCAGAATCAGGTGTGCCAAATTAGGGTTGAAATGAAAACCTCCAGGCAGCCCTGGAGGGGGATGAGTGGTGGGGGTGGGGGGTGGGGGGTGGGGGGTGGGGGACCCCAGTCGTATGCGTAAACGGCTTCTCGGCCCTCACGTTCTCTCCCCACTCCCCCGCAGGCCATGGAAAGTCTTAACGGCAGCAGTTCGCACTACAACGACACGCCCTGGTTCATGCTGGAGTGCACCATCAACCTGGACAGGGACAGCCGGCGCATCGCCCTCTTCCTTCTCTACCTGCTGCTCTTCATGGTGGGCCTGTCGGAGAATGCCGTGGTGCTCTGGGTCAACTGGAGGCGGCGGCGCACGGCCAGCGGCGTGCTCTTCTGCGTGCTGAACGTGACCGTCTCGGACATCATGGTGGTGCTGGTCATGCCCTTCTTCATGCTGGAGGTGATGATGGACAAGGTGTGGCTCTGGGGGCGCTTCCTTTGCAAGGTCACGCACCTGGTGTACTGCGTCAACTTCTACAGCAGCTCCTTCTTCCTGGCCTACATGACGCTGGAGCGCTACCTGGCTCTGACCCGCCCGCCGGCCCAGGCCGGGGGCCAGGGCGAGAGGCGCCGCCGGGTGCTGATCTGCGTGGGGCTGTGGGCGCTGTCCCTGCTCCTGGCCGTGCTGGAGAACGTCCACGTGGACCTCCTGGGGTGGAACGAGCCGGGCTGCTACATGATGCCCGAGTACAGCTACGTGGAGTGGTTCACCACCATCACCTTCCTCTGCCTTATCTTCCAGTTCCTGGGCCCGGCGTCCGTCATCATCACCTGCAACGTGCTGATTGCGCGGGCAGCCCGCTCCGCGCCGGACGTGCAGGGTGGCCGACGCGACATCTGGCTGTTGCACCTGTACTCGCTGGTGTTCGTGGTCTGCTGGCTGCCCTACCACCTGGTGTTCTTCCTGATGATGGTGGACGACCAGGACCCACGGCTCTTCAGCTGCAACGTGGTGGACGTGCTGTACTTCTCCTTCAGCGTGGTGCAGGCCGTCTCCCTGGCCCACTGCGTGGCCAACCCCATCCTCTACAACTTCCTTAGCAAGAGCTTCCGCGTCAACCTGGTCAACGCCGTGCTGGAGCGCATCCCGCGCGTGTCCGGGGAAGACCCCGCCCGCGGCGCCAACCAGGTGGGTGGGGCCGGGCCGGGGAAGGAGCGCAAGATGAGCAACACCAGCACCAGCCACTCGGACGTCCCCTCATAAGAGAGTTGCCGTCGAGGGAACCTGTCGGAAGGAGTCGCCGTTGCTGCTCTCCGCTTGGTGAAAAAACGAACATTTCTGTCATATGCTACAGTCCGCATTACCCCCTAAACCGCTGGCCACCCAACCCCCTGCTATCCTGTCCTCCCTTGAGAAAGCCCTTGTGGTGGTTTTGTTACTATGTGGTTTGTAGCAAATTTGTCTCGCTTGCCCTGCGGGGCCCCTGTGTTGTTTTCTTTGGCCCCTGGGACAATGTAAGCTGTCCTGTGGCACAAAGCCCACTCCATTGCTCCAGGAAGGAAATATCCTCCCTCCCTCCCCACCCCCCATAGGAACACCAGCAGGAACCTGGCACCAATATCGTGGAGCTGCTGGATTGCAACGAACAACATCAAACTCAATGTCACTCAAGGAATGGAATGGCGAATACTGCTTGTGTTGTCTGTTTTTACTGTTTTTCAGTGCTTCCAATGCCAGCCTGATTCCTGAATATATGAGTATGTGAGTATGCTTGTATGTAAGTGGGATTTAAAATATTGAAAAACATAAAACTTCAGATTGTATTCAAAGAACTTCCCATTTCCTTTCCCCCTGCTATTTTTCGATACAAAGCTTTATTTTCAATACCAAATAAATCATGAACGCAAGCGATTCGCTATATCTGTGGTTTTGTGAGATAAACTGTACATATATGAGACTTACTTTAAAACTGATATACAAACCCTAATTTGTTGTGAAAAAAAAAAGTTGTGACAGTATGTAAAATGCACATAAAAGCAGAAAGCAGTGATTTGTAAATTCTGTTTTACATATATTTAATTGAAAACAGTACAAATTTAATGTTTTACCTTATCATTTACCTTATTGTAAATTGTTTTGTAAATATATGCTAATTCCGAATTTCATGCCTGCAACACGTTCCAAAAAAGTTGGGACAGGGGCAAAAAAAAAAAAGACTGGGAAGTTAAAAAAAAACTTCCTGTTTGGAACATTCCACAAGTAAACAGGTGATGCTATCATGACTGGGTAATAGGCTATCAAAAGACTCTTGATATCTTATTTTCAGGTACTCTTACAAGCGATACTATAACCACTCTGCATTTGAATGGATCTCTATGGGAATTGGGGGGTGGGACTAGATTAAGCTGCAAATTACATGGGAATAGTATGGAACCCATGGTTGGCTAAATGGCTGTAAGTCATCAAGGGTCTGCGGTATCAAACGAGCCTCAAACCATCGCTCTGGTGAAGGGTTGTTTCTCCTGACTTATTTTTCCGTAGAGTTAAATCGGAAAATGAGTCAAGGGAAACAACCCTTAAAGTGATCCATCCATATCTACTGCATATATGGCAGCAGAGTGATTGTTTATGCAAAGAGGTTATAGTATCGCTTGTACCTGAAAATAAGATATCAAGAGTCTTTTGATATCCTTTTATACCCAGTCATGATAGCATCACCCGTTTACCTGTGGAATGTTACAAACAGGTTTTTTTTTTTTTTTGCCCGTCCCAACTTTTTTGGAACGTGTTGCAGGCATCAAATTCGGAATTAGCGGATATTTACAAAAATCTTTAAATGTTAAATATCTTTCCTTTATACTGTTTTCAATTAAATATATGTAAAAGAGAATTTACAAATCACTGCTTTCTTCTTTTATGTGCATTTTACATACTATCCCAACTTGGAATTGTAGTTTGTATTTTATATAGTGCTAGTTCAGTAAATAGATTAATGCTTCAAATATTTTTTTAAAACTACCTGTTTGTTGTTGACTGCTGTAATTTGTGGGGGGAAATATTGAATGTACTGAAAGATTTTCAATAATCTTTTTGTTTCATTTCATGAAACCTTCTGTTTGGATATCTTTCGCTTAAAAGCCTCATTTGCCCTCTACCTTTCCTCATTGTCCTGGGCTGTCAGTTACTTTCCCATGAGACTTTGAGAGGCCAGTCACAAAGTTTACTTGGGCAGTGCTGAAAATATGGGTATAATGGTATATAAATAAAGTTAGGTTGATTGATTGATTAGTAAGTTGTCCCACTGAAGTTATATTGGACAGGCTTGCGTATAATTTGTTAACACTATAGGAATTGTTACAAAATTGTGTATATTAAGATGTATAAAGCATGAGTTTATCCAAGCAGCATGTGGTGTCTGACTGAAGTACATTTCATGTTGTTGACACATTTGGATTTGACAAGGTAAATGCACCATAGTTCAAGAGAAGTCTACTATTTTGGATGTCTGTTTTTGCCATCTAGCGGTGAAAAGAAAAGAAGTGAAAGTTTGTTTTCAAGTGAGCCCATAACTCCAGTCAGTGAGACAGGGCAACGTTTTTAGGTTTTGTTTAGACAGCAGTGCCTTAATGTTCCAATCCAATCTTTCAGGGCGACTGTCCAACAATAATTGTACAAGGGGCCAGATTAGATGATTTTGGGCAAGCTAAGCATTTCTTACTTCTGCCGTTAAATGATTGACGTAAGTCAACACTCTGTCACATGGGGAGTGATGAAATGGCGCTCGAGACGGCCAAGGTATCAGATAGGAATCAGATTTAGGACTACATACAGTGAGCACCATAATTCATTGGACAGTGACACATTTTTTGTTATTTTATCTAGCACTATGAGTTTGAAACAATGAGGTTGAAGTGCAGATTGTCCACTTTAATATCAAACAAGCCTCAAACCATCACTCTTCTGCCAGATAAGCAGTAGATATGGATGGATCACTTTAAGGTTTGTTTCTCCTGACAAATCTTCCTATTGAACTCTATGGAAAAATAAGTCAAGAGAAGAAACCCTTCAAGTTATCCATCCATATCTACTGTATATCTGGCAGCAGAATGATGGTTTGAGGCTTGTTTGATACCTCAGACCCTTGATGACTTAAAGCCATTCTGCCAACCATGTATTCCATACTGTTCCAGTGTAATTTACAGCTAAATCTAGTCCCACCCCCCAATTACCATAGAGATCCACTCAAATGCAGAGAGGTTATAGTATCGCTTGTAGGAGTACCAGAAAATAAGATATCAAGAGTATTTTGATATTGTTGGGTCACAGACATCAGGAAGTCATGGCATGCAAAGGATATGCGACCAAATATTAAAAATGATTACTTTATTCTAGATTTTGTTAAACTGTCCAATATTTTTTGATGCCTGAAAATGGGGGGGGGGGGGGGGGGGGGACTATGCACAAAAGGTTCGATAATTTCTAAATGGTTCATCCGATATGGATGAAAATACCTTCAAATTAAACCGGAGTCTGCACTTCAACCTCATTATACTTGCAAACTCAAAGTTCTAGAGTACAGAACCAAAATAACAAAAAATGTGTCACTGTCCAATGAATTGTGGCGCTCACTGTATGAATGTGGTGCAAATTGGAATCTAAAATATCGTTCCATGAGCTTGTTTACTGTTTGGACTTCCAAGGAAAATATCAAATATGCATCAGCGAAAAACTTTGAATTGGGCCACTTTAAACTACCTGTCTAAACAAAGCCAATGTTTCTAGAGTCCATCAGTCATAGCCAAAAATCCTCTGCTCTTCCTCACCCCCGAAGAGTTATTTTTCATTCGTTCGATGGTGCTGACGACGGGAGGGAGAGAGGCCAGGTCACACGTTTCGGAAGGCACAATTGGAGGAAACCACAAGGCAGAGCTCAGAGGTCAAGAGTCAGAGTGCACCATCGCAGGAACCTGCAGGAATGTGCTGGGTCATTTTCTACCCACAGCTTCAGTTACAACCAGCAGTAGATAAGGAGGCTCGCCAATGTCCGTTTTTTAAAAAATCTGGGTGCAGACTAGACGGTTTCATTGATAAAGTGCCTCAATGTCTAATATACAATGAAATCCCCTAAACAAATGTTTACATGGCCCCATTCAAAGCAAAATGACACACTCAAGATGGCCAGTTGTGTTTCCTACTTTTTGTTTTTATTTTAATTCCTTTCAGAACAAATGTGTAACAAAGTGTAAAATGTGAATAAAAAGGACAACCATTAATGACACTGTTTCTCACTTTACAAAGTATTAAAAATACAGCCATTTAAATAAAATAAATAATTTCACAATCTGACAAGAAATAAGGCAGGTAATTCGCATTGAGAGTGCGAGATATGAAACAGAAATCCATAGGTCCACAAGCTTTCCGTCCTCCGTGGTATAGTACCTGGGTTATCAACAGTCTAAAAAGCACAACTTAACAGGCACTGTTCAAGAGATGTTCAATTTTGCTGGTCCTTTTGCCATCTAGTGGTAAAAAGAGGTACTGCGGTTTACCACCAATGAAGCTGCTTGTGTGGGGACTGAGTCCTGTCCACCAGTCATGGCTAACAGAAGCTCTCTCAGACCCAGTCTCTCCGTATTTGCCGACTTGACCACCAGAGGACCGTGGCCAAAGCTGGAAGGTGACAGAAAAGAGGAAAAAACATTCTTTACAGTCGCTAAGCGACTACACAATGTTTATTTTTCATATTTTAGATTGAGTTATTTCTTATTTTCATGTTACTTATGCAGGCCTGTCTTGAGAACAGAAGCTTAATTGCTGGCGTTACAGCTGAGAATTTCATCCTCATGCACACAACAGATCACTGAGCACTGCTGAGATGCTGAAAACCTATGCACCATGGAAGCTATGTACCAACAGCATACAGTGCAGTCCATAAATATTTGGATGCTCATACAATTTTGTTATTTTGACTCTGTACTCCAGCACATTGGAGTTGAAATGAAACAATGAATATGAGGTTAAGGTACAGACTGTCACCATATCAGGTGAACTGATTACTTTATTTCAGATTATGTTAATTTTTCCAATTACCTTTGGTCTCCTAAAATAGGGGAACTATGTATAAAAATTATATGGATGTAAAATACAGTGGTGTTCAAAAAAATAGCAGTACAACATCAGTAACCTGATGAACCACTGTCATTAGTAGTAGTGATATTTCTGCATGGCAAATAATTTACTTGTAGATGTAGTAGTGTAATAGAAAAACAACAGACCCAACTGTCATGACATGCACGCTGCTTGTTCTGAGTAATTGACTCATTCATTGAAAGGGGCGTGTTCAAAATAATAGCAGTGTGGAGTTTAATTAGAGAATTCATTCATTCTGTGAAAAAAAACAGGCCAAACAGGTATTCCACAGGTAAACAGGTGATGCCATCATGATTCTGTATAAAAGGATATCAAAAGACTCCTGATGTCTTATTTCCAGGTACTCTTAGAAGCAATACTATAACCTCTCTGCATTTGAATGGATCGCTATGGGAATTAGGGGGTGGGACTAGATTAAGCTGTAAATGACACGGGAATAGTATGGAACACATGGTTGGCTAAATGGCGGTAAGTCAACAAGGGTCTGAGGTATCAAACAAGCCTTAAACCATCACTCTGCTGCCAGAAATACAGTAGATATGGATGGATAACTTGAAGGGTTTCTTCTCCTGACTTATTTTTCCATAGAGTTCAATAGGAAAATTTGTCAGGAGAAACCCTTCAAGTGATCCATCCATATCTACTGCATATCTGGCAGCAGAGTGATGGTTTGAGGCTCGTTTGATACCTCAGACCCTTGTTGACTTATAGCCATTTAGGTTCCATACTATTCCCGTGTAATTTACAGCTTAATCTAGTCCCACCCCCCAATTCCCATAGAGATCCATTCAAATGCAGAGAGGTTATAGTATTGCTTCTAAGAGTACCTGGAAATAAGATATCAGGAGTCTTTTGATATCCTTTTATACAGAATCATGATGGCATCACCTGTTTACCTGTGGAATACCTGTTTGACCTGTTTTTTTCACAGAATTAATGAATTCTCTAATTAAACTCCACACTGCTATTATTTTGAACACGCCCCTTTCAATGAATGAGTCAATTACTCAGAACAAGCAGCGTGCATGTCATGACAGTTGGGTCTGTTGTTTCTCTATTACACTACTACATCTACAAGTAAATTATTTGCCATGCAGAAATATCACTACTACTAATGACAGTGGTTCATCAGGTTACTGATGTTGTACTGCTATTTTTTTGAACACCACTGTACCCTCAAATTAAATCTGACAGTATGCACTTTAACCTCATATTTGTTATTTCATTTCAAATCCAATGTGCTGGAGTACAGAGCAAAAACAACAAAAATTGTGTCACTGTCCAAATACTTACGGACTGCAGTGTACATGTAAATGTTTTTCTTAGGTAGACAGTTTGTTTTCTGGAAATGAACGCTGGAAAGCCAATACTGAAATGATTTCTTCTTCAATACCAACCACTAAGGAAAAACAGCCACCTGCAATTAGTCATACCGGTTCACAGGTCGCCTTCCTGCCTTTTGCAGGGTTGAAAAACAATTCTTTCTATGCAACCACATGATCGTCTGGCTTGGCTATGTTTTTTCTCTCTTTCTCCAATGTCTTGGCAAATTGAGTACTACGCAATGAACAGAAGACTATGGAATAAAACTAGTTAAAATGGGTAACATATTACTGATGACATAATTGCAACACCATACCAAAGGAGTTAAAATTATGTTTTTAAACGTAGGCAGGGTAACGGTTTATGTATCCCTAAGTGAGTGGACCTATCATGTTATTAGGAAAATGTATGCTGGTTTGAACCAATCATTGTTTTATTACTGGGGAGCGTGGCATTGTGGTTGGCTGCACCAACCTGCTAGCTCCGCCCATGCAGCCTTGCTATCGCATCGTTGTAGTTTTTATGCTCAGTAAATATTGCACCATAAAAAAAATCCAACATGTCTGGTGGCTACATGGGTCTGTTATTATCGGCATCACTGTCCAGCACGGAAACGCCTCCAAACCCTTCAGGGAGCAAATAAATAACAGAGGAAGAGAGGCGAGAATTGCCAGTTTTATGTTTCCAGGTGCATCCGCTGACATGCTGCCCCCACATGGCAAAGTGGAGTATTGCACATCGAGCTGAAATGAATGAGGTTTAAAAACGTGACCCATGAACACAAATACATATACAATACATACACACACACTCTCTCATACACACACACACACACACACACACACACAGCTCACTAACATTCAAAAGAAGGTCAGAGGCCCTGTCCCGCAACAGGACGGAGACAGGGGCGACGAAGAGGCGGGACGGGAGCCGCCGCAGAGGGGAGAGAAGGGACCAATCAGCTGTCAGGGTTGGGCAGGGGTTCTTTGGAGTGGTCGTTGTACATGAAGGTGTGCTCGATGTTGAAGTCGGGCGGCAGGTGGTCCTTGTGCAGCTCCATGTGGGAGGAGACCAGCTTGAGGGTGGAGAAGTAGAGGCCGCAGACGGTGCAGCGGTACATGAGGGCGCCGGCGTGCGTCTTCAGGTGGCAGATCATGGTGGAGCGGCCGCGGAAGAAGCGCAGGCACACCTTGCACTGGTAGGGCTTCTCCCCCGTGTGGATGCGCAGGTGGTAGGTGAACTCGCCCGAGTGGGCGAAGCGCTTTCCGCAGAACCTGCAGCGGTACCACTTGGCCTTGGGACCCGCCCCGTTCGGGCTGCCCCCCGTGGGGCTCCCCCCCTGGAGCAGGCCGGCGGCGAAACCGGGCGGGACGCCCTGGAGCAACCCCCCTGCCCCGAACCCCAGTTGCCCCGGTCTGCCCGCGTCCAGGGGCGAGGAGGAGGAGGGGGAAGGGGCGGGGTAGTCCAGGGCGCGGTCCGCCTTGCGCTTGCCCGGCGCCTCGCAGGTGTGCAGGCTCAGGTGGTGCTGGAAGGCGGAGGCCGAGCGGAAGGTTTGGGGGCACAGGCAGCACCTGAGCTCGCCCTCCCCGGAGTGCAGTGCCAGGTGTTCCTCCAGCAGGGGGCGCTGTAGGAAGCTGAGGCCGCAGCAGGGGCAGGAGTGCATGACCAGGGGCAGGTGGGAGAGGGCGTGCCACAGCAGGGTGCACAGGGACGTCTGAGGCTGCTGACACACCCCACAGCGCAGAGACTGCACACACACGTGCGTCAGGAGGTGCTCCCTCACCGTCTGCACCAAGAGGGGAGAGAGACAGCAATTACGCACTGCTCACGGGCAACATAACACACACTACGCACTAATCACCCACAACACACTACAAGTTGCTCATGTGCAACACACTACGCACTACTCAGACGGAACACATCGCACATTACGTACTACTCACCAGCGACACACTACTCTCCTCATGCACAACACACCACACACATTACACTGCTCACCCGTAGCATACTACACACTGCTCACCCACAACACACTACACACCAGGGGTGGGACAAAATATCGATACTGGAATATATCGTCATACTTCCTCTTGCGATACGTTATGGATACACTGGCGCCAAATATCGATATTTTTAATTAATTAATAAAACATGCAGGCGCTCTAAACGGATTCGCCACAGACCTAAAAATGCATAAAATGCACCATTTATACACGCTAAGAAAATCATGTTCACGTATAGAAACAATAATATTTGTAAAAAACCGTTGTAGTAAAAGCATGTTTGTACCTGATACAGTACCTGATGCACTTTCGGTTTAGAAGACACCTAATTTTTTTTCTCCAAAATCTCACGTATAAATATGTTTAGGAAAGCAAGTACTTACTAGTATATTCAGCTACAGCTGTTTTCAGATTAACCGTGAAGAATTTATCTTGTTACATTTCGCCAAAGTCCCGTACAGTCCACATTTCCACAGCGACCAATTATCGCACTTAGGGCTAAAATACATTGCTGTTACTGTGTAGAAACATACGCGCTTTTGTACTTTAAAAAAAATACTTATTTAAAGACATTAGGCTACTTATGTTATGGTTATTATCTCACCAAAAAATAAGTTTTCAACGTAAAGAAATGCCAAGTTACTCACGCATTGCCTACAAAGCACTGTCTGTAAGTCCTTAATTCGAACTTGCAAAAACTAGGTCTGCCTTTAAAAGTATTGATATCAAAATCAGTGGCCAAGTTACAACTAACAATATTGCCTATTATAGCTCACACTAATTAAACTAGCTCTATTCCAAAGCAATGCCATCCAAATTTTCCTAAATTATTTAATGCAACTTGGCCCTGTGTTTTTTCATCTTAGCATGTGAAGAGATTTTGGTCATTCAAACTTTAAATGTCAAATAACAAAAATGGCCTCATAGAACAACATATCATTTCAATTAATGTTTTAAACAGTTGACAAATAATTACACTCCAAAGGATATGTTTATACTTTGTTGTAAAGTTTTAAAATGTTCGTTGCTGCTACAGACTTCTCTACAATTCACCAACAGACATTTACCCCAAGAACGATAATTTACAACAATAGAGAAAGGGGGGGATGAATAAATAAATGCAGATAAAAAATAGAAATATGTTGACATTGAAATATGGTATACATTGTTTCATCTCAGTTGTCAAATTCTGTGAAACTGACACCACAATGCAGTGAATAAATACATAATTCCTGCTTTTTTCCTTTTTAGTGGTATTTTTTCTTCTTCAGTTACACAGATATCGTGATGTATCGTAGATGAATTGTCTTGCAATGTATCGAGTATCGCAGAATCGCTGTATCGTGATACCATGGTTATCGTGGCCAACATATCGTGATAGTATCGTATCGTGAGTTACTCTGTGATTCCCACCCCTACTACACATGGCTTACCTACACAACACACACACTACATACAGTGCATCTGGAAAGTATTCACAGCGCTTCACTTTTTCCACATTTTGTTCTGTTACAGCCTTATTCCAAAATTGATTAAATTCATTTTTTCCCTCAAAATTCTACACACAACACCCCATAATGACAATGTGAAAAAAGTTTTTTTGAGATTTTTGCAAATTTATTAAAAATAACAATAAATATAAAAATAACAATAAGTAGATGTGGATGGATCACTGCAAGGGTTATTTCTCCGGACTCATTTTCCTATAGAACTCTATGGGGAAAAAAGTCAGGAGAAACAACCCTTAAAGTGATCCATCCACATCTACTCCATATCTGGCAACAGAGTGATGGTTTGGGGCTCGTTTGATAGCTCAGACCCTTGATAACTTACAGCCATTTAGCCAGCCATGTGTTCCATACTGTACCAGTGTAATTTACAGCTGAATCTAGTCTCACCCCCCAATTTCCATAGAGATCCATTCAAATGCAGAGAGGTTATAGTATCGCTTGTAACAGTACCTGAAAATAAGATATCGACAGTTTTTTTGATGTTGATGGTCACAGACTTCAGGAAGTAACAGCATGTAAAGGATATGCGACCAAATATGAAATATGATACTTTAAAAATACGTTAAAGCAAAGGGTATGAATACTTATGTAAATGAGAAATTTTATTTTTTTATTTTTAATAAATTTGCAAAAATCTCAAAAAAACTTTTTTCACATTGTCATTATGGGGTGTTGTGTGTAGAATTTTGAGGGAAAAAATGAATTTAATCAATTTTGGAATAGGGCTGTAACAGAACAAAATGTGGAAAAAGTGAAGCGCTGTGAATACTTTCCGGATGCACTGTACTCACTACACACTGCTCACCTACACTACACACACTACATACTCACTACACACTACTCACCTACACTACATACAGTACATACTCACTAGACACTGCTCACCTACACTACATACTCACTACACACTGCTCACCTGCACTACACACTGCTCACCTACACTACATACAGTACATACTCACTAGACACTTCTCACCTACACTACATACTCACTACACACTGCTCACCTACACTACACACACACTACATACTCACTACACACTGCTCACCTACACTACACACACTACATACTCACTAAACATTTCTCACCTACACTACATACACTACATACTCACTACACACTGCTCACCTACACACACACACACACACACACGCATGCATACATACACACACACATACATATGCACACACACATATACTATACACACACACACACACACACACACACACACCCTTTGTTTTGTGTTTTCATCCTTCATGTTTACTTTGAGCCCATTTGGAATGTTTGATTTGATCCCCCCACCCTCACTGCATGATCACAGGAATGCAACTCCTGACCTGGAAGTCCTTGATGAGTGATTTGGCGCAGACGCTGCAGTGCAGTTCCCCTCCTGCGCCCTGGGGGTCGCTGTTCAGCTGTGGCAGGCGGTTAGCGGCAGCGCTCAGTCGCCGGTGCCGAATCAGCTTGGCCTGGCTGCAGAACTGGAGGTGGCACATGTCGCAGGAGAAGAGCAGGATTCCCACATGGGACAGGGCATGCGTCACCCGGGCGGCCCGGTCGGAGAACCCCGCCCCGCACACCCGGCAGCTGCCCGTCTCTGAGAGGTGTGTCTCGGCGTGAGCCCGGATGGCGGCGGTGTCGGCAGGCAGCGCCGCCCCGCAGGCCTTGCACTCGGCAGATCCGCCCACTGCACCCCTGCCCGCCCCCCCGCTGCCGGCCTCCCCCGCGCCGTTCTCCACGCACACCAGGTCCTCTTCCTCGTCCTCCTCTTCCTCCATGTACGCCTCCTCATCATCGCTCAGCTCAATGACCTCGCCCGCCACGCTCTCCCATTGGTCTCTGCCCTCTGGCCCCTCTCCCTGCGGGCCCTCCCCCTCCTTCTCCTCCTCAAAGCATGTGTCCACCACCTCCCCCTCTCTCGGCCCATCCAGGGGGTCCCCGGAGGAGGAGGAAGGGGCGCAGGTTTCACCCGCTGGCTGGGCCAACGAGTTCAGCCGGGAGCAGGGCCCCGGTGCGAGCGGGGGAGAGAGCGAGGGAACAGGGGTGGAGCCACTGGCGCTGAGGACAGCCTGCTGTCCCCCGCCACCTTCGCCCTCTTCCTCTTCCTCATCCTCCTCTTCTTCAGTCTTCAGCTGCAGAGGGAAGGAGCTGAGGGCCGGGGAGGGCGGGGCGTCAGACGGGTTCCGCTCCGCCCCCAGGGGCTTTCTTTCTGCGCCGTGGCCGTACTCCAGGAGGGACTCCACATCCTCGGCCTTGGGGGTCAGGGAGAGGTGGAGGGGGGGCGCGCGGGGGCGGCTGGGGGGGGGAAACACAGCTGGCGTGGTGGAGGAGCCGGTGGACGACGTGGAGGACGAGGACGAGCAGACGGAGGCAGGCTCGGCGGGTGCTGCCTCAGCGGCGCCCTCTTCAGGGCTGGAGGACTGCAGGTCAGGGAAGGCGGCGCGAAAGGCGCGCACCAGCTCCCGCACGCCCAGCCTCTCCGCCAGCTCGTACAGCACCCCCACATCTATCAGGTCGGCCAGCAGCTCTGACGTGTAGATGAAGGTCAGGACTTTCTCAAAGTTGGCCGGCGAGACGAACTCCAGCGTGAAGGCGGACACGACCCCGCCCCCCGCGTACGCCTGGCACTTGGTCCCCGCGCCCCCGCCGCCACCCTCAGAGAACAGGCTGCGGAAGTAGGAGGCGGAGCACGCCAGCACGGCTCGGTGGGCGGGGAAACTGCGGCCGCCGACCCGGAGGATGACATCACATAGCGCGCGGGACAGCCGGCAGCGGTTGAGCTCCGCGAGGAGGCCCGCCGCGTGGCCTGCGCTGTGCAGCCGAATCCTCATCGCAGCCCGTCCGACCCCCCCGGAGCACGACTGCAGGGAGAGAGAGCGGGACGTTATTAACGTCACAGCAAATCAATTCCGCATTCCGTGGAAATCCATGGCTAATAAAGTTCTGCCAATATTTTAATTAATTGGAGAAATGTGGGTTGATGTTGGCTGTAGCAGGTGAACAAAATGACGAAACTATGATGGGACTGTGACGGCCATTTCAAAACCTTCATCTTTCTTTCTTTTACGTAGCCCACTTCATGGTTGATTTTGAGGTATGCCTGGGATCATTGGCTGAAAGAGCCATTTGGAACCAATTTTGTGCTTCTTGGTGGGGAGGGTTTGGCAAAATCAGTAGTGTAGTGGAGGGTATATGCACGTATATGGCGTATAGGCCTAGTGAGCACAGTGTATACCCACTTCTTAATTCCCTCTGATGCTGTCAATATTTAGTTTGAATCCTTTACCCTGGAAGAAACAAAACCCCAAAAAAATACAAAACCCGACCAAACAATGGCTTTTGAAGGCATGATGATATGGTTTTATTATCTATTCATTTCTAATTATATCACACTATCTGCCCTCTCTGTATGATGTGCGCCTCTGCCCACCTCACCTCAAACTCCATGACCTGGCTAAAGAGCCACCGTGCTGCCACTTTATTTAGGTCTAGATTCCGCTAAAGTTAAAAAAACTGTCTGGGATGTAGGCCTAGTTTCCAATGTACTACTGTATGCATGGCAAATGGGCATGCATCCATAATATTTACCTGAAATATGAATATGATTTGATTTGAAAATTAAATATATCTATCAAAATGTCCTGTTTGGCTCGGCTTGAATACAACTCAGTATAACATAATAACAGTATAATGATTGTGTACAAAAATGAATCTATTAGGTCTTTTCTGTGACTTAGAGTAGCCGGTATTCACCGTTATTTTTAGTTTTTTGGGGGGCTAAATTACAGTGTACCCACTTCTCCAGGGACCACTACACCACTGGGCAAAATGCCATTGCACTTGCTGGAGTTCATGAGTTATGACTCCATTAACCCTAACAAAAGCACCAGGACCCATACATGCAAATCAACCCCATTGCATAAAAAATCTTATCTTATTTCACCATAGGTATGACATCCTTTTCAACATGAGCATCATGTTCTGATACCAAAACCACCACCGGTGTACCTGGCTAAACAGCTCAATTTTGGTCTCATCAGACTGTAACATCTGATTCCAGTCAAAGTTCAGCACTGGAATTTCGGCTGGAACCAGGTGTTGTGTCAAAACACATATTTGCTTTAGTTGAGAATATTTATCTGAACACTTCAACTATATTTCACAAGTAAAATATCACATGGAATTATTTTTGGCCCAAGTTCTGATGTAACGTCACGGCACAAATCCTGTAGATACGAGAGATAGGTCAAGACCAAAACGGTCTCAATGCAGACATAAAAATGAAAGAAGTGCTAATACAGTCATCAGCTAACGGTGACGTTGTCATAAAATTTCTTTTTACCGTGAAAAACGACGACATCTGACAGATGTTTAGGTAATTCTATCACCACGGCGGCACTTTCGTCACAAGTCAGCAATTATACCGGGAAATGCCCTCTTTGAAAACAAAAAACGAATGAATATAAAAAGGTTAGTCTGTTACTGCATACCCGTTTTTGCTAAAGCTGCATCATAGCTATGATAACGCGGAGCTGTCAAAACTATAACAGCACGGAAACCCTTAAAAAAAACAAAATAAAAACCGTAGCTAGGCTACACGTAGCCTATGGCTATGACAAATTACGGACTAAACAAGCCACAATTTAGTTAATAAAACTCAAGTAAGCTAATTTAGATATCCAGTGAGCACAAGTGGCATACAGAACTAGTTTACTTTTTTTAGCAGCATTTTTTTGTAAGTATATAAACATGGCTGAGGCTCCCTTCACTCAGTTTTCTTTTGTACTAACTGACTGTTGTCCATTAAATTCAGCTGAATATGGCTCTCTGCCAGAAGCTGGACATCGAGAGGAGCTTCTGAACACCTTACCATCCACAGACCAGTGGATTGGTTGAAAGAATGAATGGGACAGTGACAAAGTAATGTGGACTTGACACTAAACTGACCTTGACCCATTTACACCACTAAATGGTACTATAGTCACTGTGTTAAGTATTCTATTTTGGTATTGTATTAAGCAGTGTGATTTGGGTCACACATCGCAGTCATAAGCTATGCTTTACAATCGAAATAGTATTTCATAACAATGTCAATATGTTTCAAAACTCTCACCAAATTGGTGGATGAGAATCCTTGGAACTGGGACCTCAGTGCAGCCATGTTTGGCTTGCGCACCAAAGTACAGATCACCACCAAGCACTCCACATTCAACCTCATGTTCGACAGAGAGGCCAGATATCCATCTGAGGTCCCAGAGACTTTTGGAGTGAGTAGCTAGGTCTCTATATTTCCTTCACTCTAACATATAGCTGACAGCATTTTCTCTCAATTCAAGGTAGCTGAGAATATAGAGGAAATTGTGGCTACAAAAGTTTATAAGTACTAAAATGGACTAGCCTATACTTTCTTAAAATAGGTGTAATAGCCTTTGAGCTTTATTGGACAGCACAGTGTAGAGACAAGAGGAAAGGTCGGATTCGAACCGACAATGTCGCAAAGAGCACGGGAATCCTAGTTAGGACACGCTACAGACTGCGCCACGGGGAGACACGCCAGGAAGGCATACTTCGGCTCATACTTAAATAAATAAATCAAACTAATTGTATTTAAAAAAAAAAAGTTCGGTTTATACTTACAAAAAAATGCTGCTAAAAAAAAGTAAACTAGTTCTGTATGCCACTTGTGCTCACTGGATATCTAAATTAGCTTACTTGAGTTTTATTAACTAAATTGTGGCTTGTTTAGTCCGTAATTTGTCATAGCCATAGGCTACGTGTAGCCTAGCTACGGTTTTTTTTAAAGGGTTTCCGTGCTGTTATAGTTTTGACAGCTCCGCGTTATCATAGCTATGATGCAGCTTTAGCAAAAACGGGTATGCAGTAACAGACTAACCTTTTTATGTTCATTCGTTTTTTGTTTTCAAAGAGGGCATTTCCCACGACGCTGAAGTTGGCTCCCGATTCGCAGCTCCCGATTCGGAATTGCCGGTCCACCTTAAATCGGTCGCGAAAAGCGATTGTATGCTTTCACGGTCATCCTTCCGCTTTTTTCTCCGGTAATCTAATTGGCTCAACATAATGATAGCCTAGTTGTGTGTGTGTATACATACATATATATATATATTTATTTATTTATTTATTTATTTTGGATACTGCACCGTTTTGAAATAATCGCACTCCAAACTTCCTATGTCCACCAATGTAAATTACTGAAAAAGGTGACATTTTGAATAGGATTTTCTTGCCAGTGTTAGAACGTCTCAAACTTTTGACACTTGGGTATGAGAGAAGAGGTCCTCCACTATATCTGACCCGAGTTGGGTGAAATATTACTGCAGCATTTTGAAATAATCCCACTTCAAACTTTCTATGTAATCCAATGTAAAACGACTGAAAAAGGTGACATTTTGAATAGGATTTTCTTGCCAATTTTAGAACGTCTCAAACTTTTGACACTTGGGTGTGAGAGAAGAGGTCCTCCTCTATATCTGACCCGAGTTGGGTGAAATATTACTGTAGCATTTTGAAATAATCCCACTTCAAACTTTCTATGTAATCCAATGTAAAACGACTGAAAAAGGTGACATTTTGAATAGGATTTTCTTGCCAATTTTAGAACGTCTCAAACTTTTGACACTTGGGTATGAGAGAAGAGGTCCTCCTCTATATCTGACCCGAGCTGGGTGAAATATTACTGTAGCATTTTGAAATAATCCCACTTCAAACTTTCTATGTAATCCAATGTAAAACGACTGAAAAAGGTGACATTTTGAATAGGATTTTCTTGCCAATTTTAGAACGTCTCAAACTTTTGACAGTGGGGTATGAGAGAAGAGGTCCTCCACTATATCTGACCCGAGTTGGGTGAAATATTACTGTAGCATTTTGAAATAATCCCACTTCAAATTTTCTATGTAATCCAATGTAAAACGACTGAAAAAGGTGAAATTTTGAATAGGATTTTCTTGCCAATTTTAGAACGTCTCAAACTTTTGACAGTGGGGTATGAGAGAAGAGGTCCTCCACTATATCTGACCCGAGTTGGGTGAAA
Source organism: Synaphobranchus kaupii (assembly GCA_029718625.1). Classification (NCBI taxonomy): domain Eukaryota; kingdom Metazoa; phylum Chordata; class Actinopteri; order Anguilliformes; family Synaphobranchidae; genus Synaphobranchus; species Synaphobranchus kaupii. Next base: position 84,564,754 of record CM056378.1, on the reverse strand, counting down.
TATTACTGCAGCATTTTGAAATAATCCCACTTCAAACTTTCTATGTAATCCAATGTAAAACGACTGAAAAAGGTGACATTTTGAATAGGATTTTCTTGCCAATTTTAGAACGTCTCAAACTTTTGACACTTGGGTGTGAGAGAAGAGGTCCTCCTCTATATCTGACCCGAGTTGGGTGAAATATTACTGTAGCATTTTGAAATAATCCCACTTCAAACTTTCTATGTAATCCAATGTAAAACGACTGAAAAAGGTGACATTTTGAATAGGATTTTCTTGCCAATTTTAGAACGTCTCAAACTTTTGACACTTGGGTATGAGAGAAGAGGTCCTCCTCTATATCTGACCCGAGCTGGGTGAAATATTACTGTAGCATTTTGAAATAATCCCACTTCAAACTTTCTATGTAATCCAATGTAAAACGACTGAAAAAGGTGACATTTTGAATAGGATTTTCTTGCCAATTTTAGAACGTCTCAAACTTTTGACAGTGGGGTATGAGAGAAGAGGTCCTCCACTATATCTGACCCGAGTTGGGTGAAATATTACTGTAGCATTTTGAAATAATCCCACTTCAAATTTTCTATGTAATCCAATGTAAAACGACTGAAAAAGGTGAAATTTTGAATAGGATTTTCTTGCCAATTTTAGAACGTCTCAAACTTTTGACACTGGGGTATGAGAGAAGAGGTCCTCCACTATATCTGACCCGAGTTGGGTGAAATATTACTGCAGCATTTTGAAATAATCCCACTTCAAATTTTCTATGTAATCCAATGTAAAACGACTGAAAAAGGTGAAATTTTGAATAGGATTTTCTTGCCAATTTTAGAACGTCTCAAACTTTTGACACTGGGGTATGAGAGAAGAGGTCCTCCACTATATCTGACCCGAGTTGGGTGAAATATTACTGTAGCATTTTGAAATAATCCCACTTCAAACTTTCTATGTAATCCAATGTAAATCGACTGAAAAAGGTGACAATTTGAATAGGATTTTCTTGCCAATTTTAGAACGTCTCAAACTTTTGACACTTGGGTATGAGAGAAGAGGTCCTCCACTATATCTGACCCGAGTTGGGTCAAATATTACTGTAGCATTTTAAAATAATCCCTCTTCAAACTTTCTATGTAATCCTTTGTAAATCTACTGAAAAAGGTGAAATTTTGGATAGGAATTTCTTTCCTATTTTAGAAGGTGTCAAACTTTTGACACTTGGATATGACAGACGAACGAGGTTCTATTTCATATCGGTCAACACGCCACACTATGGGGCATCCTCGCTGAGAGGAAGAGCTGCTGGGAAACTGAATAGCAAATTAACCACCACTACGTGCGGAACCACGTCACGCCATAAATATGGCGCTTGTACGCCGCCCGGCCTCTTTTGCCGACTTGAGGGCACTTGCCATCCTGAGGGTGCAAGTTTCCCCGCCTGACCACGGTATTGGTCACAGAATACCAAATAACGTTGGGCGCGGTATGTAGTGGGGTACCAGGACCGCAGGTCATTGCATTAGTGCGAATCCTGTAAAAAACAAAATGCACTATTGGCTGCTGTTCTTACCAGAAGAGCAAGCTCAAGTGGGAAACGTGGAAAATAACCACCGGGTAATAGAAACCCTAAATCATCACAAAATTACATACAAGGTTGCTCCGCTGCCCTGAGGACAGAGGAGGCAACTGATGCCGATGATGCTACGTCCAGGTGATAAAACCTGTTGAAAGTGAGTGATGAGGCCCAGCCCGCTGCTGCGCAAATGTCAGCAATTGTGGCGCCACGTAGTAAGGCCCAGGAGGTAGCTACGCCCCGAGTGGAGTGAGCTACCACGCCTGTGGGAGGGGATGTGTCAGAACTGCGGTACGCCATGGAACCGTCTCTATGATCCAGAGGGCCGCGCGCTGTACAATAGGGCAAAGCCCTTCATAGCCCCTCCAAAACAATAAAAGGATTTTTGGTCTTCCTCACTGCACTTGTGCAGGAGATATAAGACCGTAGAGCCCGGGCGGGGCACAGTGAGTGCAGCCTGGCTTCTTCAGGGGTCTCGTGGGGAGGATGGTGAAACGGCTCCAACACCATAGACAGAGATGTACGACCGCGAGAGGGCCTTAGGCTGAAACACAAGGTTAAGAAGCAGAAAGACCGATGAGCTACTGTCACCCAACCGCATACAGGAGGGTTTTACTGACAGTGCATGCAGCTCGCTCACACGCCTCGCGGAGGCGATAGCGAGCAGGAATGCAGTCTTCAAGGTTAGACTGAGTCCATCCAGCTCGAAGGGCGGCTCAGTGAGTGGATTCAAAGCCAGTTGTAAGTCCCACAAAGGGACTAAGTTAGACCTGGGTGGGCAAAGCCACCTGGCTCCTCAAGGAAACTGGCTGGCGAGAGGGTGAGATCCCACCATCAGGCCCTCAATACGCTCATGGCTGTCAAATATGGCTGCCAGATAACACCTTAGCGTGGACTCCACTAGCCCCTCTTTGAAGAGGGACTGGAGGAATGCCAAAACGACTGAACTGTCATAATTGAGTAAACCCATTATTGTGGTACCAGCAGCTAACATCTGCCCACTTCCCAGCGTAGAGCGCCCTCGTAGATGGGGCTTTGATGCCTGAAATGTTTCCAGTACTGCTGGTCCCAGGCCCTGTGGCCACTCCCATCTAGGGGCCAAGCAGGTCATACAACTGTGGATTTGGTTGCCATAGCAGGCCTGCGGCAGCAAATCCGCTCTGGTCGGGAGGCGCGAAGGGGTGCCCACTAGCAACTCCCTAAATGAACTGCACTGTCTGGGTGCAGGCACCATTTCCCCGCTCTCAGGCCACCCCTGGACAGCCTATCGGCTTCCACATTGATTGTGCCCATGTACTGTACATGTACTGCCTTCGGGGACATACCCTAGGCACACTGGGTAAATAGGGAGGAGTCGCCGCCTGTCCTCGTGCGGGCTTACTCCCTGTGCTGCCGCCCTACTCCCTGTGCTGCCGCCCAACGCTGTAATGGACATGTATGCAGCAGCCCAAGTGGCACCACCTGGGCCGCTGAAGCCATCAAGCCAAGCAACCTCCGGTTAATGTTTACTGTCACCTGCTGCGCTGCAGCAAAGTGGGACAGACTGTCCATCAAAAACATGCTGCCTCTCTGGGTCAGAGGGGCCTGCATGGACATTGAGACCAAAACCGGGCCCAGGAAAACCCTCTCTCTGGAGGGGCTGAGGTGGCTCTTTTCCCCTGTTCAGGGTCAGGCCCAAGCTAGCTAAGTGGGCCAGTACTGACCTTGTATCCCTTCTGGCTTGCTCCTCTGAAGGATCGCAGATTAGCCAGTCGTCCAGGTAGTTCGCAATGCGAATCCCTTAGTGACAGAGTGGGATCAGCGTGTCTCCTTGCACTTCATAAAAAGTGTGTGGGACCAGGGCTAGGCCGAAGGAGAGGACCGAGTGATCGTACCCTTTGCCTTGGAAGGAAAAGCGGAGGTACTTCCGGTGATCCCGGTGTATGGGGATATGGAAGTAAACATCCGGCAGGGACACAGATGTGAACCAATTGCTGTCTCCCACCAGTAGGGGGAGACTGGAACGGCGGAGCATGTGGAAGGGCAGGCGCTTTAGGAAGCAGTTGAGCCCTCTCCGGCCGCGTGTGAACTGGAGCTTGTACCCCGACTCCAAGGTGCTGAGCACTGAAGGACATCGGGTACGTGGGCGCCATAGCAAGGTTACTGGGGGTAGCGGAGGACATATCCTGCGGAAATCCCTCCAACACACCACAGGCACCGTAGTGTCGGCTAGCTAAGCCAACCAAGCAGAGGCCTAGTAGGCTGGCGCAGGTGGCTAGCAGTAGGCCCGAATCAGTAGCACTGAAGGGCCGCCAGAGACCGCTAAAACCTCAGGTAGCGTGTGTCCACTGACACAGAGGCTACTTCCGGCTTGTCCCTTTTCCCTTTCTTAGTAACAACAAGGAGAAAGAAAATTCAATGCCTCAACAGGACAAAATACAATCAGAAGATATCGGCATAACCCGATCTACTTCTGCAAGGAAAACCGGAAGTGAACTGCCTAAAAAAAGGTAACAACTCTACCGAGTAATGGTAGCCAAACAAACAGCAACAAACCATGATTCCGCGTTGCTGGGGAGGGAAAGCCCCAGAAAGCATACTCCGTTCAGGACGTAGCTCCGGGCAATAGAGGCAAGAAATTCTAAAGGGTACCATACAAACCAGTCTCAGCTCAAACTGAGACAAAAAAATGCCGGATGGCGTACAAGCGCCATATTTATGGCGTGACATGGTTCCTCCCGTAGTGGTGGTTAATTTGCTATAATTTGTCTCCTCCCATACCATGCCGTATTGCACAATATGAAATAGAACCTTCTTCCTCTCTCATATCCAAGTGTCAAAAGTTTGAGACGTTTTAAAATTGGCAAGAAATTCCGATTCAAAATTCAAAGTTTTATTCAGTAGATTGACATTGGATTACATAGAAGGTTTGAAGAGGGATTATGTGAAAATGCTACAGTAATATTTCACCCAACTCAGGTCAGATATAGGGGAGGACCTCTTCTCTCATATTCACATGTCAAAAGTTTGAGACGTTCTAAAATTGGCAAGAAAATCCTATTCAAAATTTCACCTTTTTCAGTAGATTTACATTGGATTACATAGAAAGTTTGAAGAGGGATTATTTGAAAATGCTACAGTAATATTTCACCCAACTCGGGTCAGATATAGTGGAGGACCTCTTCTCTCATACCCAAGTGTCAAAAGTTTGAGACGTTCTACAATTGGCAAGAAAATCCTATTCAAAATGTCACCTTTTTCAGTCGATTTACATTGGATTACATAGAAAGTTTGAAGTGGGATTATTTCAAAATGCAACAGTAATATTTCACCCAACTCGGGTCAGATATAGTGGAGGACCTCTTCTCTCATACCCAAGTGTCAAAAGTTTGAGACGTTCTAAAATTGGCAAGAAAATCCTATTCAAACTTTCACCTTTTTCAGTCGTTTTACATTGGATTACATAGAAAGTTTGAAGTGGGATTATTTCAAAATGCTACAGTAATATTTCACCCAACTCGGGTCAGATATAGTGGAGGACCTCTTCTCTCATACCCAAGTGTCAAAAGTTTGAGACGTTCTACAATTGGCAAGAAAATCCTATTCAAAATGTCACCTTTTTCAGTCGATTTACATTGGATTACATAGAAAGTTTGAAGTGGGATTATTTCAAAATGCTACAGTAATATTTCACCCAACTCGGGTCAGATATAGTGGAGGACCTCTTCTCTCATACCCCACTGTCAAAAGTTTGAGACGTTCTAAAATTGGCAAGAAAATCCTATTCAAACTTTCACCTTTTTCAGTCGTTTTACATTGGATTACATAGAAAGTTTGAAGTGGGATTATTTCAAAATGCTACAGTAATATTTCACCCAACTCGGGTCAGATATAGTGGAGGACCTCTTCTCTCATACCCAAGTGTCAAAAGTGTGAGACGTTCTACAATTGGCAAGAAAACCCTATTCAAAATGTCACCTTTTTCAGTCGATTTACATTGGATTACATAGAAAGTTTGAAGTGGGATTATTTCAAAATGCTACAGTAATATTTCACCCAACTCGGGTCAGATATAGTGGAGGACCTCTTCTCTCATACCCAAGTGTCAAAAGTTTGAGACGTTCTAAAATTGGCAAGAAAATCCTATTCAAACTTTCACCTTTTTCAGTCGTTTTACATTGGATTACATAGAAAGTTTGAAGTGGGATTATTTCAAAATGCTACAGTAATATTTCACCCAACTCGGGTCAGATATAGTGGAGGACCTCTTCTCTCATACCCTAGTGTCAAAAGTTTGAGACGTTCTAAAATTGGCAAGAAAATCCTATTCAAAATTTCACCTTTTTCAGCAATTTACATTGGTGGACATAGGAAGTTTGGAGTGCGATTATTTCAAAACGGTGCAGTATCCAAAATAAATAAATAAATAAATAAATAAATAAATAAATGTATGTATACACACACACACAACTAGGCTATCAGAATGTTGAGCCAATTAGATTTAGCGGAGAAAAAAGCGGAAGGATGACCGTGAAAGCATACAATCGCTTTTCGCGACCGATTTAAGGTGGACCGGCAATTCCGAATCGGGAGCTGCGAATCGGGAGCCAACTTCAGCGTCGTGCATTTCCCGGTATAATTGCTGACTTGTGACGAAAGTGCCGCCGTGGTGATAGATTTACCTAAACATCTGTCAGATGTCGTCGTTTTTCACGGTAAGAAGAAATTTTATGACAACGTTACTGTAAAGCGACCAACACTTGCGTGCGACTGACTAACGTTAGTCATTACTGTCCACTGTTGATGATCAAATAGCCGGTTAGCCAATGCAATTGACTTGCTGGCTATATCGTCGTGTTGGTCTGTCAGCTGAAGCAAACTAACGCATAAGCACAGAGTTTATGACTTTTTACCACCAGATTCAACTTGCAACGTGTTGACCGCTAGTAACGTAAACAACACAACTAAAAAAGGTCTAAAGGGCAAGCGATTAACTAACCTTAAGTAACGTTAGTCGGCTAACAAGCAAAGTACTGCTATATGCATATGAATAGCTATAATCGGCAAAATGAATTAGCTAAATGTCAGCTGCAAAAAGAAAGGCTATGCATGTCAGCTACCCATGCTAGCCAGCTAATTTTGTGCTGTAATTTAACAATCTAGCTAACATTACATGGTTATGAAAATTTCATTGTAAAAACACGACCACTTTCTCACTCGGGAAGATATTGCCGTTACGTTAATATACAATGGTCCCTGTAAAACAGACAAATGCTTATTTACCCATCAAATGGCAGCAATATTTTTTGCAAATGATGTATTTTTTCTTCCCGATTCCTTCAAAGCCTATTAACATCAATAGGAACATGAATAGCACTACGGCACTGAGCCGTGTGACAATACCACAGAACTGTGAATACAGCAGACAGCGCCGCAAGTGTAGAAGGGGAGAAAGAAAAAAGGCAAATGCCTGCAATGGGACTTCATAAAGTATTTACCGCCACTTGTCGGTCGGAAGACCAAAACGCATTTAATCATGTCTTGCTCATTAGGCTAATAAATCGTTAAAAAAAAACTATGGACAAATAAATAGGCTACATCCGTAACTCTGGAGATGGGGTGTGTTAAGCAAAGACGCTATAGCCTATTTTTATATAAAGGACGTAAGTAGGCTACATAAATCTTCTATCTAGGCAGCATTTGCAGTCCACAGTGCGACGTGTAGGCTACATGTCTGGAGGATCACGTTCTGGAAGTGTAGATTAGCCTATCATTGATAAATTCATAATGTCCTGCTGTTTCGCATGCTTGATCCACGGACTTCTGGACATCTTCAACATTTACTATACAATTACTATTACTACTAATGAATCTTCCACATTATAGTTGATTTTCTGTCCAGTAGTGGCCGTTATGCACCATGGCACCTGAATCTGCCGAAGTGGGGGTGAATTCAGGTATTGTGATGGGACACTTTTTGGTAGATGCTCCTGGAGACATACAAAGGCCTGTTTACTTACTCCAGTGATGTTTCTATGAATACGTTTATGCCTTCTAAACATTTTTATGTTGGAATTCAATATAAATAGGCTACATGTCTCCAAGCTACACACCTTCAAACATCACATGACCCCTTATCTCAATCAAGCGGTTTGTTCAGGACAGGTATTGTGGGACAGCTTGTCTGGTAAAGTGGGACAGTCCTTCTAAATTAAAAACAAGCTTCTTGTAGTCAATTAAAACCTTTTGGCTTGTAGCAGGCACGTGGGGAGTGATGTATTGTGGGGTGTAAAATAGGCATGCTGATGCTAAATACATATTTGCAAATACATTTTGGCTCTGTAATAACATGTTAATGCATAAAGGTTGGTCATATTATAGTTTGACTGCATAAATAAAGCATAAAATGTGGTCCAACTTTACCTGAACAGTGCTGTCCCACTTTATCTAACATGTTCAGGTAATGTGGGACAGTGCCATAAAACGTTTTTTCACAGACACAAAATAATATTTTACAAATATGTTTTGTGTGTTTTAACCAGTGGTTAAACCACTTCATTATGATATTGTACTACAGGTTGTAGCTATGAGGGGCCGTTTAGGCCTTATTTCAAACTTTGCTCACATATACACATGTAAAACACTCATGCATACTGTACATGCATACTATACTGTACACTCATACACATGTGAAACACTCGCACATACATGCATACTCCTGTACACTCACACATGCATATGTGAAAGACGTGCAGATACAGTATGTGAAACACTTGCAAATATATGTATACTTTTATTTACATATGTATGTGCAAGTGTTTCACATGTGTATGTGTGAGTGTACAGTAGTATGCATGTATGTGTGAGTGTTTTACATGTATATATGCGAGCAAAGTTTGAAATAAAGCCTAAACGGCCCCTCATATGTAACCTTATTTAAATTCCACTAAGAGTCTTATGTTTGAGAAGTAAAATGTCATTTGCCATCGAACTTACCACGTTTCCACTGAGAAGCCTTGCTGTAAAGATAGACCACGCCCCTTCGGATGATGACAGACCAATCAAAACCATTGTTTTATGACAAGAGGTATTTTAGCAACAATTCAAGAACAGTTTTGGTTATTGGCCGTTGATTTTCACATAGCACATAAGCCCAAAGCTTAGCTGATCCAAAATACCTGATGTCCCACATTCCTCACGTCTAAATCCTTTTGAAAATTTAGTTTTTATGCAGAGAAAAAATTTGGTCACTCGAAAATAAGCCATGAGAATAAAATGAGGTGTGTAAACCGTATATAGCCTAAATGGGAATCGCTGCAGCAGCATAGTCTGCAGATGTATATAGCCCCCTGCAGGTTCATATAATGGAACATTCCATAATTAGCATAGGTCTCCTGACATACACATGCCCAAACGCTTGGCAGGATAACTTCAGACAAGTCGGCTAACATCTAGGTTGGTAATATCCAACGTTAGAAAATAAAACTGTATAATGTTGTGGTCTTGGCTCTTTCAATGCAGTCGATTTATTTAACAAAACAAAACATAAGATAATGTCAGCGTTAGTCACTCAGCCCGCAGAAGTGACATCAATATTGTGAACTTTCGAGAAAATTATCTAGCTAGCTAACGTTAATCAACATATCATCAATTGTGTTAGCTAGCTAGGTACTTTGCATTGTTTTGGCTAGACAGATGTGTAGGCTAGCTTGTATGGGTGCTTTCGATTCAGTTCCTTCTTACAAACAGCGATTATATGTGTGTCATCATCAGCATGTAAAGACTTGGCTCCGAGCACGGAGAACACTCAAAAGCGCTCCCTCACTTCTAAAAATAGCACAACAACACTGAGAGACATTTTTTTTTACCCGCTGCTAAGGGGTGGCGCTTTATTTTGAGGTCAATTAAGAATCTGTGTGTTACTGAGTTTTTCTGCTAAAGAAAAGGGCTTTGTCCTACTTCTCATTTGTGGACTGAACTAAAAAAGGTGAACGAGAAAATTATTAAAACAATTTTTTTTTGTATACTCTGTGCCTGCTATGTGGTTTAAGTGCTTTGTCATTGAAGTGGGTTATTTCTCTCATACAACTGGCGTATAAATTAAAACAAATTCACTATTTGCTGGGGAGATTTTCCTTATCAGTTTAGAGCGCTCAAGAATGATTTCCTTTAAGAGGAACCAGTTCCAATAGCCTAGATGATGTGTAGGATATCTAATATTTAGATATAAGTAAAGTACCCAGCCCCCCCCCTTCTCTCTATCTCTGTCACTCTCTGTCTCTCTCTCTCACTCACCCCCACAAACATCAAAGATAAGCCAGTCTTTGTCATAAATGACCGCTCCGCCCCCCCCCCCTCACCTTAACCCAGTCAGGACAGGGATGCTCTTCCTGTGGAGGTATTTTATGAGTGTGCAGAAAGAAAGAAGTAGTCGGTTTTGGAGTTTGTTTGGAGAAGAAGTCATCCTTTTTGTTTTTGTGGTGGTAGTTCCTTTCATTCCTGTTCCTGGAGGTGTGGTTTTCGACGCCTTTTTCCCATGCGGTCGTTTTCCTTGGTCGCCACGCGTGGGCGCTGTTCTTTTAGTGGAGTTTTGCTCCGCCTCTTCTCTTTCATGGAGTTCTCTTATCAGCGTCCACGCGTGTGCGTGGTTGCCTGAGAGCTACATAAGCCCCTGTTTCCTACTTCCAGGGCTTCGATATTGTTTGCGTTATTTGCACTGTGTTTGTTGGGTGTATGGTATTATTTTGCCCTCTGTTTGCCTTAGCCGGTATGGTTAGTTCTAGGTATTTTAGGAGACCAGTTTTGCTCCCTTTTGTTTGATTGGAGTTTTGCGGGACTTGCCTCTGTGCGTTGAGCTTTAAGGTTAAATTCCTTTTTTTATGCTTGTTTCAGTCACCGCTTCCTGGTCCTTCCTTTTTCTCGTTACCTTTCCCCTTATTGAGATGTAAGGCTTAATCATACTGAGATGTAGGGCTTTATCTATACTGTGAGTCAGGGCGTTTATTCGTTTTTTGTGCCATTATGCTACTCGCCTGTTCTTATGCTCCTCGTTACAGAGGCTGGGTGTTTATTCTTGCTGGCTCTTCTTTAGTCACTTAGCTCGTAGAAGTATGGGACCGCAGATCTCTGCTCTATTCACCTGTAAAATGTTTCTCTCTCCTGGGAGATCGGGCGTTCACGCTTTTACTGAGTTACTTAGCTCGTAGAAGTATAGGGTAGCAGTTCTTTGTTCCATTCGCCTTGCTTGGTTTTCTTACTGTGAAACCAGGCGTTTGTGCTTCTACTCATTTGCTTGTTACAGTGAGCCGGTTTGTAGTTTCGGTACGTTTGTTCCCTGTTTTGTCTCCTTCTCGTGGACTTTGTTTCCCCTTTGTTGTGAGTCAGGGTTTTTTATTATATTGAGAGGCAGGGCGTGTATTTTATATTAAGCTTGCGTTAGTCTTTTAACCGGTAAATGTCCGGTGCAGCTGTCCTGTTCGTCCTATTCGGTACCTGTCTCCGTACATTGAGCTTTGGCGATTTTCTTCGGAACTGTAGTTCTGTTTCGTCGTTCGGTACATGTCTTCCTATAGGGAGACTGGCCGATGTTGTGGACATGTTTGCGTGTGACTGCGAGTCTCTTAAAGTAGCCTTGGAACGTTAGCTCTCTGTTCCTTTCGCCTCCTCATTACATTCCCCTTTACTGAGAGGCTAGGGCGTGTATTTTGTATTAAGCTTGCGTTAGTCATTTTGCTAGTAAAGGTATGGGACAGCGGTTTACCACCGACTCGCCTGTAAAATGTTTCTCTCTCCTGGGAGATCGGGCGTTTACCCCCTTTATGTTTTCTGCGTGTGACTGCGAGCTTATGGAAGTAGCCATGGAACATTGGATCTCTGTTCCTGTCGCCTTCTCGTTACATTCCTTTTTACTGAGAGGCAGGGAGTTTATTTTCTATTAATCTTGCGTTAGTCATTTAGCCGGTAAATGTCTGGTGCAACTGTCCTGTTCGTCCTTCGGTACCTGTCTCCGTACATGGAGCTTTGCCGATTTTGTTCGGAACTGTAGTTCTGTTCGTCCTTCGGTACATGTCTTCCTTTTGGGAGACTGGGCGATGTTGTGGACATGTTTGTGTGTGACTGCGAGTCTGAGAGTAGCCTTGGAATGTTAGATCTCTGTTCCTTTTGCCTCCTCGTTACCATTTCACATTAGTATCTCGTTTCTTCACTGTCTTGTATATGTTTTGAGTATTCCGTTTTTTTTAAGCTCGTGTTTTCCAAGCTCGAGATGTATTGCTCTGTTGTGACATTCGCCCGGTTATACGGGTTGTTTTTGGTTACGCCCCTTTTTTCCTAGTTCCCGTATTTCCCTCCAGTGAGTAGGAACTAGGTCATTTGTGTTAACCTTTTATATTCCCTTTTGTACCCTTTATTAGTGATGTGCGAGTTTGAACGAATCGTTCGAAATGAACGACTCTTTTTACTGACTCAGGATTGACAAGTCCTCTCCTCCACTAACTCGTTCACTGACTCGCCCCTCCTACCTGCTACTTGCTAATGCGAACTGCGAAGACGAGGCGAGACAACGTGTTACTCACACTATTGTGCAACTCTTATATTAACGGTATTTGTGGAAATGTGTCAAGTAAATCACTGTATTAACCTAGCCCTGTGAAAAAGCAACCAGTTTGGCGCTCACTCACTTGCTCTCCCAGCCCGCCCGGATCTGTCTGACTCGGGTTGCACGAAACACTCACTCACTCAGTCACCCAGTACTCGCTCTCCCAGCCCCGGAACCCGCCCCCTGCCCTGAGCTGAAGTTCTGGCTGCACGTACAAATCACCCACTCACTCACAAGTTCCATGCCACAGTCACTAACCGTCCATGAATTTTAATTTGTCCCTTTTTAGTAGTTTACTACTACTCAATTCTGATTGATCAATCATGAAATTCAACAGTCTGTAATTTCTGATTAGCAGGCTGTGTGATGCCGTTCTGATCTATGGGACTGACTGCAGTTCACGTCTTTTAAGCAGAATGACGGACTTTCTTAAACGGAAACAATAAAACCATTTCAAATCAAAACAGTTATTTTTTATTACCAATATTTTGTATAAGAGCTATTTTCTTCACCTCAGAGTTGAATGCTGCAGTGTGTGTTGGTCAGTCGGTCTCGTTTGTGACTGCTGGAGTTCGCTGCTCCGCTCCGCTAATGTTAGTCTCTGTGTGACGGCGTGGAAAGTATTCGCAATATACTTGCCTTCATATTTGCACTCGTTGGTTCAGCGGGTGCGGGGTGAGTGACTGTGGCTGTCAACTCGAGTTGACTCGCACTCACTGATTCGCTAACTTGTGAGTGAGAGTACTGAGCAAGCCCCCAGAACAGCGCCGGGCTTTGAAGCCAATTTAGTGGTAAAACCGTGTAATTACAACTTCCATGTCCGAAAAGCAGTTTTCTCGCACACAATCATGGGAAAAGGAGCGGCTGTGAAATGGTGGATACATTTTTTTGAGCGTCACAACCCCCGCAAAATAACTCGTTTCACTATCAGAATTTGATCCATTCATTCCGATAACATTTGGATAGTCTCGAAGAGCCGCAATATGAAATTATTTTATCCCATTCAGGAGGGCTAAACCGGAGGTTAGACTGACTTGATGACTCGAGTGACTCCAAAACCCGACTCTCTTTGGTGAGTGACTCATACAAACTCGAGTTAGTAAAAAGAGTCAAACCTCCCATCTCTACCCTTTATATTCCCTCTCCGTCTCAGTGGCTTTTAATTAAGCTTAATGAATCCCCTAGCTGCGTTTGGTCCCTCCTACCTCACACGTCATGACCCCACTACAGGAGGGTAAATAATATTTGCAATTTCTGGCTTATCTCTCGCTTTACTGGTATTTTCTAATTAATGTCTGGCTTAATGTCTTCCCTTTAGTAAATTATAAGTAGTCAGCCTACATTCATTAGTGAATGTATGATTTCAAGTCATTATTCTAATTGACTGTTTTTCATTTAATAAAATTATTTAATCTAAAGACCTGATTTAGACTCTGTTTTGGCTTGTTGGTTGATCCACCAGGTTACTGTTCGAATTATCTATCAAAGAATTTGGCGATTTAATTGATGATTGTCATTTTTAATAATAATTATCAAATTAAATAACGTAAAACTTATTTTGAATGTAGGTTAAGTGAGGGGTTCTAGCACGCAATACTGCTTGTGTTCAGTATTCAGAGTGCCGAACGTTTTAACAAGGGCATTGACTGTTGGAACCACTGGATTCAGATAATACACGTTTTTCCTAATCCTCACTTACCCGACAGACGTGTCAGGAAGGTAACTGTCGGGTAAATTGCCAATATTATTTACCCTCCAGCTGAACAGGAACAAAAGGAAACGCACAAGGAACCAAAAAGGATGAACTTCCCCAAACAAACTCCAGAACTGACTAAATTATTTTTCTGCAGTACACTCATAAAATACCTTGACAGGCAGGGGATCCATGCCCTGATTGGGTTAAGGTGTGGGGGAGGGGGGGGGGGGGGGGGGGGCATTTATGACAAAGACTGGCTTATCTTTGATGTTGGTGGGGGTTAATGTGTAAGAGAGAGACAGAGAGAAGGGGGGGGGGGGTACTTTACTTATATATATCTAAATATTAGATATTTTACAGTAACCTAGGTGGATTATATTAGCACTCCTCTGGTATAACAAATGTGATTTTCAATGTTATATTGGTTATCAGAATACCACTTTTCCTTTCGGTCAAAACAGTAAAAATGAAAAGGAGAGAATATTTTGTTAATAAATTTTTGCTCCAAAAACGTCAATCTTTCGTGTATGAGGATTTGTCATTGTCATACAGTTTCTGGACGTGATTACTTACCTTGGTTTTTACCTATATATAATACTTACCTTAAATCTGCTAACCACCCTTTAAGCTGAAGTATTCTCCCTGGAGTAGGGGCGCCTCTCTTGCTGCTGCAGGGTGTTATGGTGAGGGGGATACAAGGTAAGTAATTCCACATGCACATACGTGACATACTGCCCACGCCTTGGTACCACACCCTTCAGGCTAGCACTGTGACATTCAGAAACCCTGAAGCCCAATCCACTTCACCCATTCTTTTTGTGCAGGGTAGTGTTGAGGTGAATCGAGTTGGGGCGGGGCAGGGACTTGGATCTTTTTGCACTCCAGCCGTCCTGGGAGTTCAAGCATTTAGAAACCCTACTACGTGGGTACAAGTAGGGTATAGCCTACTTGTCTTGTTTGTTTGGGGCTTTTGTAAAATATTTCCATGACTCCATCTTTCACTGTTGAAATTAGAACTATTGGCAGAAGCAAGACATTCTAGGCTGAGCGGTACCGGAGCGAACTGGAGCTTGCGGAGTGTTAACGTTCTAATAGTGCTCATCACTCTAATGAAATTACGTCCGCTGCCCCTCCTCGCTCGCTCCCGCTCACATACTCTGCCCCACACTTTGAGAATCAGATGCACTCCGTCGCCCCGGTATGCAGGCCAACCTGCATGCTCCAGAACAATATCCACCGTTCCTTACTGGCTGCATACAGGCGTCCGGGCTGAGCTAGGCTTGCCTATAGTCTTGTTTTATTTTACAACATAAATAAGTTTGATGTAAAAATTAACCTAATAAAAAATAAATAAAATAAAAATAATCTACTGAAAAAAGAGGAAATCCTGTTTCACACGCCAGGCCCACATAAAGCAGAATTATCCTCTTGGCCAGAATGGACAGAGCTGGTATATGAGCCCTGCATTTCACACACCCACCCAGTTTCAGTTTTCAGCTCTGTTCTCACAGCACTTTTCATGGCTTAAATATGGAGTGAAATATGCATCCTCGTAGGAAAATTCTTGAAAACTTTCATGCATTTTTTTTTTTTTTTCCAAGTGCAGTGTCAATCCTATTAGTTCTTGCTCTTCATGCAGATTGCAGAAGTGTTAGTGTATCAGATTAAATTAACTGAAACATGCTATGCAAGTGGTGACAAATGAAACTTGATCTTGAGAATGGGCCGTTCAAATCATTTGGGCTCGTAATTTTGCCTACTGTTAGCGCCTCATTCTCGTCTTTGAAGGAACGCCGAACATCCATGTGAAATCCATGTGAAATATGTAGTTCAGCAGGTAGGCTTAATGTCTCAATAAAACACCAGAGAGAAGTGTAATCAGATGACGTATATGAGATGGAAAAATTATGAATCTTTGATGCCACATCTTTGATGTTCTTGTCAGGGAGGAGAGGCTGTTACAATCTGGCAACCACAGTGCTTGCAGTTCGTCTTCATTTTGATCAAAACCAAGAGAACATTGTAGCTGTCAGTGAGCTGTCCATTCCTGATAACAGAATTAATTATGAGCTATGATCATAAGAGAATACCAACACTCAGTGTGGGCAGAGGACTAGATAGCCATTGTTACAATCTTCAAAATTCAGAACATCAGAAATCATTGAAGAAAAAAAAAAAAACTAAAAGTGAAATCTATTAAATTAAAACTAAAATCAAGTCACAACAAGGGGAAACATCACGCCTGATGCAAAATCCCATAACCCTGCAGTTACTAAACGAGTCCTAGATATTTGTACAAACTTTATTTACGTACAATTACAATGCTGTACATACATTATCAATAATCATGACAAGGACAGTAGTCATAACAATATCATTATATAGCAATACAATTCATTTCTATCTTTTTAAAGAACAACTGTTAACCCAAATGTTGTGCCTTGGGTTTTAATGGAGAACAGTTTGTCTAGACCCATGTAATTACCACTGTGTTCTACTGAAACACTTAATTACTATAATACTGTTTACTGGAATAACAGACTGTACCAGTTGCCTGAAAACACTTACAATACTATCTGTTGGTCTGTAATTACAGCAAGGAATTATGTCAGACTATAAAAAAAAGTTGGTTGGTCTTTTGTCTTCTTTCTACTTTCACAGTGTTACAAAACGAGTGTTACATCTTCCCTGCTTCTATTTGTTAAACACACACACACATTTGAATGCATTACCTTAAATGAGGACCTCTGCCATTGCTCATAACCACACTGTGCTTCATGTAATTAAACAAAACAGGTAACGCTAAATATAAAAATTTACTAAGATGTATAAAAAACAAAAGTGTAAAAATGCAAGGCCTACTATCCTCATTCGTAATGTCGGTTTTCATATTTCAAAAATTATTTTTATTTTGTCACATGAACGACTGGATTATTGCACTGACTCTTTAACTCATAGCTCCATAAGAATACAGAGGTGTGAGACAGAAATGTTGTCCTTAAGGTCTCAGTCAAATACCCACACCCCATTGATAAACATCTGTTCCAAAGGGGTAGCCAATCAGGTTTCAGAGGGGGCGGAGACTGCCAGGACTCATGGTTCCATCTAAATCCCCATTGAGACGCATGTTGTGCTGAACAAATTAAAGTATGTGTCCATAAAAAGCACATTTGTGAATGCACGACCAAGGCCCCACAACCCTCAAATTTCACAAATACTGCTGCTCTTCCTGTCTCCTGCACTTTCTGGACACAGCAGAGTAGCAGGGTGCTATTGTCATCTCCAAATTCACACAATCTATAAAATGGAGGACAGGGTATATTAAAAACTGTTCTTGTGTCGCTATGTGAAATGTTTTATTGTGATTTAATCTATGAGTGAACCAGTGTTGGTGTATAGAGCTAATTAGCTAATTTAGCCAGGGTAATTGGTGGAAACAAAAACCTGCATACACACTGACCCTCCAGGACTGGAATTACCCACACCTGCCCTAACAGAAGTAAATTGCATAGAGCAGGGGTGGCCAGACCAGGTCCTGAAGAACCGCAGGGAATCCTGGTTTTTGTTTTCACCTTAAAATTTGCAATCATTTTAGACCCAAGAATCCAAGGCTAAGTTTGAATACTTTAATAATGCATCCTTCCTTTGTTCATTCCTTCATTCCTTCATTCCTTGTCCTATTTTCTCCTTGTGACTCAGAAGTGTTTGAATTGTTTACTAAATGAAGGAAGGAAACATGTGCTGTGTCAGAATCAGAGCCCTATACACTGCGTCCTGTCTCCTGTGTATGAGCAGCTGTGTACTGTTTACAGTGTACTGTTTAGTATGCGACTTGCAGTAAGCAAAAAAATATCCTATGTACTATTTTTCAACCATACTGTGGAAGTATCGTAAGACGTCCCACCCTTACACCTAATTTTTAAAACAAAGCTGCGCGTCATATTTCCATCCATCCATCCATCCATCCATTATCTAACCTACATATTCCTGATCAGGGTCGCGGGGGGGCTGGAGCCTATCCCAGCATGCATTGGGCGAGAGGCAGGAATACACCCTGGACAGGTCGCCAATCCATCACAGGGCACACACACCATTCACTCACACACTCATATCTATGGGCAATTTAGAGTCTCCAATTAGACGAACCTGCATGTACCCGGAGGAAATGTACACGGACACGGAGAGAACATGCAAACTCCACACAGAAAGGCCCTCGGCCGGGATTCGAACTCGGTACCTTCTTGCTGTGAGGCAAGTGCTAACAAATGCACCATCACCATAATTCCACTGCACCATCATATTTATGCGACCAAAATGTTTGCGTACTTCTTCAAAAAGTATGCTCCAAAAATATACTCAGCAAAAAAGTAAATATATCATCCGGGGGTTTTAAGTATACTACATTTATAAAAATGTTGCTTACTTAACTACTTTCTCGTCCTGCCTACTCATCAACCGTACTCAATAGTGTGGAAGAGTGCTGATTCGGACACATCCATTATCTGTCCTTGTTCCCATCCTACAGTGCATCCGGAAAGTATTCACAGCGCTTCACTTTTTCCACATTTTGTTCTGTTACAGCCTTATTCCAAAATTGATTAAATAAATTTTTTCCCTCAAAATTCTACACACAACACCCCATAATGACAATGTGAAAAACGTTTTTTTGAGATTTTTGCAAATTTATTAAAAATAACAATAAATATAAAAATAACAATAAGTAGATGTGGATGGATCACTGCAAGGGTTATTTCTCCGGACTCATTTTCCTATAGAACTCTATGGGGAAAAAAGTCAGGAGAAACAACCCTTAAAGTGATCCATCCACATCTACTCCATATCTGGCAACAGAGTGATGGTTTGGGGCTCATTTGATAGCTCACACCCTTGATAACCTACAGCCATTTAGCCAGCCATGTGTTCCATACTGTACCAGTGTAATTTACAGCTGAATCTAGTCTCACCCCCCAATTTCCATAGAGATCCATTCAAATGCAGAGAGGTTATAGTATCGCTTGTAACAGTACCTGAAAATAAGATATCGACAGTTTTTTGATGTTGATGGTCACAGACTTCAGGAAGTAACAGCATGTAAAGGATATGCGACCAAATATGAAATATGATACTGTAAAAATACGTTAAAGCAAAGGGTATGAATACTTATGTAAATGAGAAAGTTTTTTATTTTTAATAAATTTGCAAAAATCTCAAAAAAAACTTTTTTCACATTGTCATTATGGGGTGTTGTGTGTAGAATTTTGAGGGAAAAAATTAATTTAATCAATTTTGGAATAAGGCTGTAACAGAACAAAATGTGGAAAAAGTGAAGGGCTGTGAATACTTTCCGGATGCACTGTATGTACAACTATGCATGCAAAGATAATACCAAATAAGTAGCTCAATGAAAGAAGACAAATGGCACTGAATCAATCATTAAACAAAATTTAATTTGTAGTACCAATATTTAAATGTTGTATGCATTAATGTAATTGTTAAAAAACACTACTTATGATTTAATTCAGGTCAAAATATAATGGATCAAAGCACATAAGTGCTGGGGGTTTTAATGACACTGAGGCCCTCCAGAATCTGGAATCCTGTTCACATCACTCACACACCCCAGTTGCACTGCTGGCTGACTAGTTTAGCACGACTGAAAGCTAATTCTCAGGGCTCTGAGGAATGGTCCAGAAACAGTCACCATTCCAGATCTTTCTCCCTCTTTCTGTGGAAGTGAATCTATTCAAAACAGATCCAAATAATTTTTTTTGTCCAATTTGCCTCCTGTTGATGCTTGCATGCACAGGGTCGCAGTCCCTGTTGTTGAGAGGTTGAAGTGAACCTTCGCTGGGGCAAATTTGAAGTGAAAAAGACTAATGCATGTGGTGAGAAGTGGTCCAGTGAGCATGCTCTGGGATTCCCATGCAGGCAAAGAGGAAATTAGGTCACCTACACCCGAAGGCCGCTGGGCCAGAGTATGGTGCCTTGCTTGGGAATGCGTCTTTTCCTTGTGCTTTGACTCTTTTGAATGTTCCATCATTTTTTTAATGCAGTACATTGGCTTTGCCAGCAAAAAAAATTAACTCGACAGTGACAGACAGCCACAAAATGTCAATCCACATCAACGAGAGAAAACATCTATTGCTTTTACTCTGTTAAAATGACAATTTCTCTGTCCTTGTAAGTACAGTCTGTTCTTCAGTTTTGAGTTTTTTTTCAGGCTCTCCCTGTTGTTGGTTCAGTTTGGATTCAAAAGTCTTATTATGATTTAAAAAAAGTAAAAATCCGCACATTTGTATGAAAGCGCAGACAGCGCAAGGGTCCATTTACCTCCAGGACAGCAGAAAAGCTGTTGCATGTATGGGTGCGTGGGTGCAGAAGTGCATTTACACCCCCAGTTACCCTTCAGCCAGGGGATATTAGGACACCCCTCTCCTGGAGTTGGTGCGGCCCAAGCTGGTGGCGCTGCTCTTGCGGAGCAGACTAGGTGTGGAGATGGCAAGGGGTGCCTCATTGGGACAGCCGTGCTGCAGCAGGATGTCGGCGCACTCCTGGCTGCCTATGTGTCGCGCCAGGGCGAGGGCGGTCTGGCCTAGAGAGTCCCGGCCCTTCACATCACTCCCGTACTGCCCAGAGAAAGGAGGAGAGACGGATAGGGTGAGGGAAAGGGGGAAGGGACAAATAGGAGTAGTGGGAGAAGGAGAGGGTTGTGGTGTAGTGTTTCAAATTGGTTGGGCACTTCAGCAAGGCACTTAAATTGAATTGCTTCAGTAAATTTTGAAACAAGTAAATAAAAGTGTACATGTCTAACATAATTAACAGGTGGAATTATTCACTCAGGCTAAAAAAAAAAACAATCTGCTGAAATATTTATTTTCAACACTAGAGCTGTCCGGACACACTTTTGCACATCTGATACCATTTTCCTGGACAGATTTGGTCACTGAAACAAGCCTTCCTGTAACAAAGCGAAAGCTTCAAGCCAACGGGAAAACCTGTCATCATGCAGGTCCAGGATTCAACAAAACATTTTGATACCTCACCTGTGCAGCTGACAGCAAACTCTGTTTTACTGTTCTACTGTGGGCTCAAGACCAGGGGTGTCCTTATCAAAAAACCAGTGTGGGTGCAGGTTTGTGTTTGAACCCAGCTATGTAGGCTCTAGTGTAGACACACTCCTGATGGGAGCGCAGTGTAGTTAAATGGTTAGGGAAATGGGACGTTACCGGTTCAATTCCCAGGTGTGGGGCACTGCAGGTGTACCTGTTTCTGCAGTATCGAACCTGAACTGTTTAAATGTATAAATGGATTTTATGTAAACAGAAGTTTAAGTCTCTC
This sequence comes from Synaphobranchus kaupii, assembly GCA_029718625.1. Classification (NCBI taxonomy): domain Eukaryota; kingdom Metazoa; phylum Chordata; class Actinopteri; order Anguilliformes; family Synaphobranchidae; genus Synaphobranchus; species Synaphobranchus kaupii. Next base: position 84,543,574 of record CM056378.1, on the reverse strand, counting down.
AGGGTATGAGCTAAATGCCAAAACAAACGCATAAGTAGGCTATATCATGAGCTTCTCACAGGAGTCACTGCCCATCTTCCGCCGGAGACTGAAAACACACTTTTTTTATCCTGCAACTAAACTAAACTGAACATTTATTATGGGTTTATAAGCCCGGCATTTGCTACATCTAGCATCAAACCCTTTTTCTCCTTAAATCACTGTGTCTTTTATCTCCCTCTACTATCTACTATCACAGATTTGTGTATTAAATGCTGCTATCCATTGTATTGATCACTTGGCTCTACTCCTTGGAGAAGATGTATGCGCTTCAGGAGTCGCTCTGGATAAGAGCCAAATACCTAAATGCCTAAATGTAAATGCATGTAATGCTGTCATGTAATACTATCAGCAGTGATAAATTGTGTAGTCGGTCCTTTTCTTTTAACTTTTTCGCGGTCGGGTCACAGTCGGGTAGCGGTCCGGTCACGGTCGGCTACCGGTGGTGTCACGGTCGGATCAGGAGAAAGAGGCTCTCACCCAGACCAGCAGCTGGGTCATGACCACATCGCCGAGCTGGCAGGCAGCATGCAGGGCGGTGCGGGCGTGGCGGGGGCCGGCGGTGGGCATGGTGGGGGTGACAGGCGTGGCAGGCGCGTTGATCTCCTCCTTGGTGCTGTGGGCGAGGAGGAGGAGGAGAGTGGGCAGGTCCCTGAGGGTCACAGTGGAGAGCAGACGGGTCGCCATGTTCCCCCCCACCGTAGGTAGCGGTGCCACAAATAACTTCTGTTCATACTTGGCCCGGATCCAGGACTCTCGCTCCTCTCTGAGACATAAGAACAAAACAAAAACAGAAGACATCCTCACTCATGTGCAAGATTTTATAAGGGCCTTTTTTTTACCCGGAAAGGTGTAAGATCACAAATAGAATGTTAACTGAACATTCTAATGCTGATGTAACAATCCCTACTGGTAATTGAAAGCAATGGAGTTCCAGAACACTGAATTAGAATTTTGAAAAAACATTCCAAAAAACTTCAAAGGGTTGAACCAGATTTAAACAAGGGCCTGTTTTAAACCAGATTTAAAAACAGATTTTTAAAAAACATTTTGAGGCTGCTGGATGGCTTATTCGGTTAAGGCAGCAGGCGACACCACGTGCTTGGAATATATGTATTTTTTAAATGTCACTTTCAAACTTACTGTAACTATTTTAACTACTTTAATTTTATTAAATGCTTATTATCTTTGTTATGTTTTATTTCTTTATTTAATCAATTTGATTGTGTAAAGCACTTTGTGTGTCATGCACCCTTCCCTCACCGCGAGGCGTCGGGCCTGGGCTTGTGCCGGCCCAGGGTTTGACTCTCCCACACGCTGTTGGCGGTGTGGTTCCCAATGGCACTGAGGACCAGGGTGAGCTCCCGCGGCCAGTCGTCCAGGTCCAGGGAGCGCACGCGCGACAGGTGGGTCCCCAGGTTACGGTGGATCCCTGAGCATTCAATGCAGATCAGTGCCCCCAAATTCAGGCTGGCCCACGTCGGGTCTGAGGGGAAGGGAGAGGCGACATAAACCCTGGGTCTGAGTGGGGGGAATAGAACACAGGAAGAGCCCCAAAAAGCCTTACCATGACACACACACACACATACACACGTATGCATGAACACACACACAAACACACACATACACAAGCACACTCGCGTATGCATGCATACACACACACACACACATGCAGACACACACAGACATATGCACACACAAACACACACACACACTGTTGTTGAAAAGGGAGAGAGAAACTCACTGGGTGCTCCACAGTCCACACACAGGCCATTGCCCCTGGCGTTACGGATCGCCTGCAGCGCTACTGCCTCACTCGGGCTGTTCCTCCGTGCCTGTGAACACACACACACACACACACACACACACACACACACATAAATTTGGGCCAAAACAGAGGTGTTGTAAAGGGAAATTCTTGCTCCCAGGCTCTCCTGCAGTAGGCCGCACTGCAGCCTGGGACTCGCCTTGTTTCTGCTGCTCTCACAGGACTGTAGGCTCGCAAGAATCTGGCTCTCGATGGCCTGGACCCAGGCATCCCGCTCCTCCAGGCTCTGGGCCTCAAAGTGCCACGTCTGCCCCGTACTGGACACCACAATGAAGTCCGAGTTCTCCTCATCTGTACAGAGGCACAGTCAGCGAGTTTTACACAAGGGAAGCATCTGTTTCAGATTCTGCTCATAAAAACAGTGTTACACATTGATGAAAAATCTTCCGGTATCATATACATCTCACACGCTCACACACACGCATAAATGAACGTACACACATGCATGCACACACACACCGCACACAGATATGGGTCATTCTACAAAAGTCATGCAAATTGCTGTCCCTCTCTGATAAAAGTAAGAAATTGACCAATAAAATCTTTCAATTTATTTGATTTAGAAATTCAGGGTAATTGATTCAAATTCAACAGCAGTCAAGATTTTTTTTCAAAAATGTCATTTTCAAAGGGGTGAATTAAACTTATCAATTGGGTATGTAATTTTATTTCAAAAGCAGGTTTTACACCATGTTTCGGTTGTGACATATTTAGGAGCAGTCAGTAAATTCATCCTTATTCTGAAAAAATTACATGTGATTGCACTGTACATCAAGTATATTTATGTATCTCAGATAAAGTGTAACATATATTATAAAATAATTTTGCAAAAAGTTTACACTTTACAATTTACACTTTTCTCCAACCCTCAATTTGCACGACTTCTGTAGAATGGCCCATATATGGACACACACACACGCACACACCACACACAGACACTCACACGCGCACACAGAATGGGCCTCATTCAAGAAACGTGAGCAGAACGAATTTGCATGTAAATCGTTCATATTAGCAATTGTGTCCGTATTTTGGCATTCATCAACGTTTTCGTATCTGAGATTTGTTTGGACGCACGAACAAACCTGCTCAGGACCACGTGTACCTCAGACGTAAATTCAAAATGCCACTAAATGTAGCTTCTCAATATCAATTCGAACATGAATTTATTTTTACACATGACAAAATGTAACCTCTGAAATGCACAATGCAAACGTAGCTAATAAATTGCCATTTATTAGATGATGCCTATTAATCAATTATAGGCTATGAACTTGTTTAATTAAACTAATAAGGTAATGAGTGCTCCCAGGTTAAATATTCTATATTTAAAACACATTTGACCAATGAATGAAATTTGCTTTAAATTGCCTTACAGGTCTGTAGCCAGTGTTGCAATGGCTGATCTTTCCTATCCAATGTTATCGGTGCCGTAGACTCCATACACATTTAGGCATCAAGGCTCCATCCGATGAGGCTTTTGCGTATAGGCTATGAATAGAACGGACTATCATTCCAGTTGCTCAACTTTTCTACAAACCTGACAAGGTGTGCAAAATGATATTGGCTGCTGTGTTCTGCACAACATGGCCATGAAAAATGGCCTTCCTATGCCAGACGTCACCAATCCACCTGAACTAGAGATGCTGTCAGATGGACCACCACTCAACTCGACAATGTGACTAGCATTAGAATGTTCAGTTAAGCAATTAGAATGCACTAGCAATTCAGAGAGATTCTAAAATAAGGTATTTCATTACATTACCCGATTTTAGACCACAACTCACACAGAACACCAACAAAATTATGATATGAAGCGCTGCTATGCGTTTCTTTGTCTACAATTTTATGTCAATCTATTTACTTATTTATTTATTTTATTTTAATTTTACTACTTTACAGTTCGTGTGATGGGTGGTCCTGCATTAATAGTAGGCTAATGTTATCTCTTGCTAGGCCTTTACTTTACCAGTTCATATGACACCGGTACTGACAATACTAAATCTTTTTTTTCCCTTGACATCTGCTAATAAAACTTTGATTTGAGTGTCGGAATAATTATTTCTTTTGCTTTGACTTTGAATGCCTCTTTAAAGGGAATTTGCAACTTCCATATATGGGCATGGATTTATGCTAATCGCAAAATAACGTAATCGTGCTTGTCACTTATGGTCAATCGGAATTCATGAACATACACACGGAATACGAACAAATCTGCCTTTCCCACACGGTTTGATTAATTTTTCGTACCACCTCATTTCGTACATAAATGTACGCACATATTTAGGACTGCTTCATGAATGAGGCCCAATGTGTTCATAATAATGTACCAGTTAGGGATGACAGAACATTAAGCATAGCATAGACAGGCTGTCAGACAGACAGATAGACAGATGTCTTTCAAAAGAGACAGACAGACAATGATGAATGGGACAGCCGCATGCTGCGCCCTCCATTTCCTTGTTACCTGTCTTGTAAATGTTTCTCAAACTACCAAAGTTTTTCAATTTCCACATTTTGCGCTTGGCTGCAGAGCACGAAATTAGCCATTGTTCCAGGCAGGCAGAAGGATAGAGGCAGGAAGAGGAAGAGAGAGAGAGGAAGAAGTAATCACAGAGAGAGGGAGAAAGTAAAATAAATATCAGGTAGAATAAAGCACAGCTGTTAATTTGCTACCCTTGAGGAACGAGTGAAAGAAGAAAGAGAAGCAGCATTAAAACATGCTAAGGGTTGTTTCAAAATTAATTAATTCCGTCATCCTTTTTTTTGTATCTGTGTCTAACATTCTCATAGGACATCATTAACATAGTCCACACTGTTTTTATCATGCTTTTCCCCAAATGCTTTTTACAATGCTCAGTCCTATTTACGTGTGCACACTGCCGCAACCTCAACCATCGATTCGGAAGATTGCAGAAAAGTGCTCACGCTGTCCTCTGAAGCACACGATCGGACACGCTCGAGCCAATTGTGAGTTGCCATGTGGCTTACTCCAGATTCGATACCAGACCGTGGGGCCCATCCATGCACTAGAACAGTGACTTAACAGATACCAGACCGTGGGTCCCATCCATGCACTAGAACAGTGACTTAACAAATACCAGACTGTGGGGCCCATCCATGCACTAGAAACAGATACCAGAACGTGGGGCCCATCCATGCACTAGAACAGTGACTTAATAGGTTGAGCCACCCATCAATGTCCTCACGGGTCAGCATGAACATTAAAAATATCCACACTGTTGTTGTAACACAAACTACTCTATTAATATAGTTCTCCCCCATTCTTTACCTCACTAAATATTCCCACCATTATTTCTCCTTCTTCTATACGTTCTATGCACACTGCTGGGGTATCTAGCTTAGCTCTGATTGGCTAGCCATTCCCATGTCTACTGAAATTGGGCACTCACCTTCGGCCTGCCCAATTGTGACATCGCCTTTCAGATTCATGCTCTTCTTCCTTCTGTGTTTCTTCCTTTCGGCTGCCGGGGAGGAGGGGAAGCGGTCTTTGGCGGCAGGGCTGGCTGTTGCCTCGGTGGTGGAGTCTGATGGACAGACAACGTGAGGTGTTAAGGCCAAATCATTAAAAGCAGGTGTGTGAAGAGCAGAAGGGAGGGGCCATTTTATAGGAAGCAGGTTTGAGGGCTCTTTTGTAAATTACATGCCGTTTCCCCCCTTTGGGTTTTGTTTAATACCTTTTTGTAATACTCCCTACCTTATGTTTTTAAATCATTCTGCAAGGCAAAGTAATGGCCAGCTTTGGCCCAGTCCTGAAAGACACTACAGTGAATCAGACCTTCTGACTGTAACAGCGTGGGAACCAAGAGGAAAAGATTTATGTGCATTTCAAACATGACTAATAAAGATCAAGTAATCCAATCAGTCAATCAATAACTGATAAAGCGTCACTTATGGTAAACTGATGACATACCCATGCTCTGTGCCTTAATGGATAGCGTTGAGGGACAGCGCTTCACCCTCTTATCCCCCTGCGGGCACGGGCCGGCCCCGCCCCCCTCGTCCACCGTCAGGAGACCAGCAGGAGAGACAGAATCTGAGGAACAGGCGTGTCAGATTTACTGGAGACAAAATCACCTCACAAAATCTCACTCACTTGAGTGATAATCTTCTTATAACCATCTGGAATGGAACAGTGGGATGTGTTCTTTTTGGAAGCTGACTCTCTGCCTCCTGCGTTCGGTCAGCAGGGCCGACCGCTCTTCGACTCACCTGTGATGGTCCCCTCAGACCCGGGCGCGTCCTTGACCAGCCCGTTGACGCCGGGTGAGGCGGCACAGGAAATGACAGCGCGGGGCGGGCGCTTTCCTGGCACTTTCACCGTCACCCGCAACAAATCCATCTCCTTTCCGTGGGTGTTCTGCGCGTAGTCCTGTCAGTTCAAAGATCAGTGGCTGCTCTTCACAACATTGCCACATTCAGCTCACATCATTCAAGAGGCTGTTGTTCCCATGCACCAAAGATTTTATTGGAATTTGTGTAACAAAAGCACACGGCAACAGACAGGAAACTGCCAATCGCGGGAGACATTGGGGGTGGATTCAAATGACACATGCAGTACCAGCATTGACCACCAGGGGACAGGGTCCATTCAGACACTGTGCTACTGTAGGTTTTGTGCTCCATTTGTGTTGACTATACCAAGTGGAGCTCCATAACTGAAATTAATGTGTCATTGTGAGGATGGCCTTGGCTTGACAGTGTATGCCTTTTAAAGGGATAGCTCACTTTATCTGGTTTTTTGATATTTCAGTTTTAGTGTATGTTTTTTATTGGCCTAGTTTTGTGTGAGACCTAAGATATTTTAGACAATTGCTGGCATGGAGGCATTCGGAAATTTGTAGTCTAAAGTGAGAAAATACACTTCAAGTAACTCCAAAGCAGCTTGTACAATGATGTTATGCCTCCACAGTGTGTATGACCTGATTATTTTTCAAAAAATCTTATTTTTGGTCAGAACCATGTCCCATGGCACCTGCAACCTTAGACTGCTGCAATCAAGGAAAGAATTATGCCATATTGGAAATGTATCTTTATAACTGTGAATAAACACTGACTATACAATTACTCCGATCATACGCAAAGCCTCTGGAAATGGAGCGTCACTCTACACCCTGCTTTAGAGATCACTTGAAGTGTACTTTCTTGCTTCAGCCCACAAACCCCCTAATGCCCCATTACCACAGCTAGCAGGTCACCAGGGACATACATCAGTGCCTAAAATATCTCTCATCATCACAGAAACGGTCAGAGCCAATCAAAAACACAGACAAAATAGTTTTGTTTCACGGTTGAGGTTAAGGGCTCACGTTGACTCACGTTGACACTGGAGTGGTAGGACAGCGTCCCTTTACTGGACAGTGTGACACACTTCTTCTTCCACTCCTTATTGAGTGAGCTCCCACTCCGCTTCCACAGAATGCCCTGAGACAGACAGACCGACAGACAGACAGGGCCGAGGAGAGGGAAAGTCAGTGGTTAAAACTCCCTGCGTACTCCAGGTCTGTATCTGAAACGGTCGCCGGCTCACAGCAGTCTGTTCGTGAGGCACATTTCTCTGTTTTCCTTCTTGTGTACATATCTTTGCAACCTTTATTCTTCGAATGCTTTCCCTACTTTTTCTCCCTAATTTGGAATGCCAAACCGTATTTATCGGGGCAGCCATTGTTACAACCTGCTATTGATCATCAGACTCAGAGATGAGTCAGTGGGGGAAATCGCTTCAGGTGCAGCTTGCAGTTGCCCATTTGACCAGCAGAGGTCGCTGGTGTGCATTGAGATGCTGCCATCCAGGCTAAAGGAAGCCCTCCCATACCCGGCCGGCGCGAGAGCCAGTTGTGCGTAACACTGTGGGGCTGCTGGTCACAGTTGGCACTGGCTTAAATACCAGACCGTGGGACCCATCTGTGTACTAGAACAGTGCATTAACAGATACCAGACTGTGGGACCCATCCATGCACTGGAACAGAGCCTTAACAGATACCAGACCATGGGGCCCATCCATGCACTAGAACAGTGCATTAACAGATACCAGACTGTGGGACCCATTCATGCACTGGAACAGAGCCTTAACAGATACCAGACCGTGGGGCCCATCCGTGTACTAGAACAGTGCCTTAACAGATACCAGACAGTGGGGTCCATCCATGCACTAGAACAGTGTTATGACAGACACCAGACTGTGGGGCCCACTAGCACAGTGCTAGTGGGCCCCATTCACACACCAGAACAAAGCCATAACACATACCAGACTGTGGGTCCATCCACGCACTGTAAAAGCACCTTAACAGATACCAGAGTTTGGCTCCCATCCATGCACGGGAACAATGCCTTATCAAAAACCAGAACGTGGGATCCATCCGTGCACTAGAACAGTGGCTTAACAGATACCAGCAGAGCATGGGGTCCATCCGTGCCCTAGAGCAGTGCCTTATTACACAGTGTCTTAATAGGGTGAGCCACCCAGCAGTCCCTCATCTTACACTTTTTATACTTTCAACTTTTAATAAAGGCTGCTTTTAAAAATTACATGTGTGAGTCTGAAGACCTGGTAGAACTGCCTTGCCAAAATGTAGCCCCAACCACAGACAAACCCAGCTTCCCAGCCGTCCCGCAAACGAAACTGTCGACATCACCTTGGATATGTAAATACATGCAGAAGGGGCGGGCTGGTGGGCGTGTGAGTGGATGAGCTGAATGGTCATTGGGGTCTGTCTCTCACTGACCTGTTTAATGGGGTTCCCCCTCCCGCTGCTAGGGTCCCCTTTGCTGTCCGTAACACGCTTCTCCGAGTCACTACCTCTGCGGTTCTACAACAGGGGGAGAGAAAGAGAGAAAAAAAAAAAAGTTAATGTAAAGCTTTAATGCATTGTAATATGTCACGTCAATAAATTTATTTCATTTGAACAGAGAGAGATTAAATAAGTATGGGAAATATTTAATTCTGTGTGTTACTGCTGATATGCTATTGTTAGCATTAGCATTAGCATTGACAATGCATCCATACCTATAAAGCCAACTGAACTGAAATGAGAGGTCATGTGACCTGGGATTCTGAGCATGCTGGACTGGGTGGGCGGAGCAGAACAGGCAGCTGAGACTGAGGATCATGGGAGAGGAGGGGAGGCGGAGGGGTGGGTACTTACTGTGAAGAGGGAGGTACGTCTCCGGGGCACATTGCGCTGGGGCCCTGGGGTGGCGCTTCCTCCCGCGTCCACCCCTGAGACCCCCCTCACCATCTCCTTATGGCTAACCACTGGCGTGGAGGGCAGGGAGGACGAGTAGTCACTGCTCTGGGCCCCATTACTGGCCTGAGAGAGACAGAGACAGAGACAGAGTGAGACAGAGACAGAGACAGAGACAGAGAGAGAGAGAGAGAGAGAGAGAGAGAGAGAGAGAGAGATCTGCAAGTTTGAGTGTTTGGCTACACATGAAGTGCACGGTTACCAACTGTCACACTTTTGGCATGAGACACACACTTTCAGGTCTCACGCTACAACACATCTCACATCAAAAACACAACTTAAACAAAACAAATTATCTAGCAGCTCGCGGGACAAAGTACATTTTTGTCAGCATCTCTAACTGAGATTGGTTTGTAAACTCTTTTGCCTTTGCAATAAAAATACGTTAATGTGTCAATGTGAAAATAATAACAGTCTAAGAAATGAAAAGTACTTAACAGTTGCACATTGTTTTTGTGGAAAATACACGTGCCCTGCTGGGCTCAAACCCACAATCCACTGTGTGAGAGACTGCAGTTCTAACCACTAAGCCACAGTAGCTTCTTGAAAAGCATGAAGCCATTAGCTACATTAACATTAGTATGAAGCATTTTCATTGGACGATAAGCTTGATGAGCAGGTATATGGACCATACCCTCAAATAATAATTCTCCCCATTGGATAACCTCGCGACGGAGGCAGGCAGTTTGGCAGGAAAATGGGAAGAAGAAGAAGAAGAAGAAGAAGCGGAAGAGGAAGGAGAAAAATGGCAAAATAACCCAAGTTTGGGGCTTTATTGTGTGGATGTGTGAAGTTGTATCTGAATGCTGTGTGGTTACATGAGGTCAGAACATACAGAAGTTAATGTTTTTAAGGGCTGAGAGTCTATGGTCATTGTGGTTACCTCTGTAGGAAACCCTGAAAAGTGCCAAACTCTTGGTGCTGTATAGGTATGGGGCATGCCCCACCAAGCCGTAACTTGGCGGATGGCATACCTGCCATCCCAATATAGAATGAGGAGAACCAATGGACATGCCGATTCCTCAAGCAAAAATTCCAAGTAGACTTTTAAGAGTCCGACTGAAGTACCCAGGACATACATGCCCGACACCTGTGACAATGTGAAGCCAGTAGTCGACAATGAGTTTTTGTCTGTTCGAGTAACTGTGAGGCACCCGGATTCCATCCCGGGTTTTCCCATTGTCTCATAGTCCACCCCGTGTTTTCCCTCTCTCCCTCCTACTTGTGTCCTGCACTCCCCACACCTGAATTGTGTTTTCCTCTCGTGTCCTCGTTACCCTTCTCCCACCTGTTGCTCGTTTTGTCCTTGTCATGTCTTGTATATAGTCTGCCCTGTCTCTTTGTTCAGGGCCGGACCGTCTTGTGTGCTCGTCTATTTTGTGAGCTGGGTTTCCCGTTGTGTTCTTGTCTTGTTTGGTACCCCCCGGTTATGTACCCTCATGTCATGGACCCCCTTGTCTTGTCTTGTTCTTGTCTTGTCTCGGTCTTGTTCCCTCCAGGCTCCCCTGTTCCCTCCGGGCTTCCTCGTTCCTGTTCCCCCACGGTTAGAGTGCCGTCGCGGGCCCCCCGCGCTATCCGCGGGACCCCTGCACCCATTCCTGACCCCACGGCCGGCATGCCGTCCTTAAGCTGGACCCCACGGCCTGGGTGACGTCTTGTTCCTGTTCCCCCGTGGCCTTTGCGCCGTCCCTGCCCTTCCTTAGTTCCCAACCGCCCCTTCTTTAGTTCCTGACCCCCCCCTCCTTAGTTCCCGACCCCTCCTTAGTTCCCGACCCGCTCCTTAGTTCCCGACCGCTCCTTAGTTCCCGACCTCTCCTTAGTTCCCGACCTCTCCTTAGTTCCCGGCCTCTCCTTAGTTCCTGGCCTCTCCTTAGTTCCCGACCTCTCCTTAGTTCCCAACCCTTCCTGTTCCTGCCACACCTGTCTCTGTCTTGCCCCTGCCTGTGTTTCAATAAATGTACTCCCTGTGGAGTTTCCCCTTGAGCCGTCTCCGAGTGTTGCGTTTGGGTCCGGTCCCCCCCTGCGGGAACCATAACAAGTAACAAGCCATTTGGATGGCAGCTGGTGCTTGAGGAACCCCCTGGGTTAGGGTTGGAGTCAAGGTTAGGATTGGTGTTGGGGATGGAGTTTGGTTAAGGTTAGGGTTTGGAGTTTGATTAGGTTAGGAAAAATCTTTATTTCCCAAGTTACACCTTATGAGGGCCCCAAAGTTTGCACTGGCCATTCAGTGTACTGTAGCCTTTAAGTAGGAATAATTAGGTACTTCTTGTGTTGGTTTTACCAGCGTTTGTTTAATCCTCCTGGGAATATGGTGTTGAGTTTTCGAATCCAGTGTCTTTCTGTCCTACGTCTGTCTTCTGGTGTCCAGTTAATATCTGAATGGAGGCACGATACTTCTACTGCCTCAAGGATTTTCCCAAGAGCATTTGTATTTGCGGCGTTCTCTAGCTCGAGGTTGGTTGATTTTCCCTTTGTTGGTTAATTTCCACTAAGTCTATTTTCCCTTTGGCTGTCTTCATGCACGTTGCCAGCGTTGTTGCCGTGCTGAAGCCAAGCTCATATTTAAATATTACTGTGGCGTTCGTTTCAGGTTGTATGCAGCGCTTAGGGGGTTGGGGTTGGAGTTTGGTTAGGGATACATTTTTCTTTCCCAAGTTGCCCTAGTGTTTGCTCCTTATGAAGGTTTGCACTGGGTATCCGGTATACTGAATTTGGTCCCTGTTGTGTTATTTTTGTGTGTGTTAAATCCCCCAGTAAGTGAGCCACTAGATGTGTGTGGGTGTCTCTATGGTTTTTTATGTTGTACTGTATATGTGCTGTGCTAATCTAGTTCTAATTGTGTTGCCTGTTTCCCATGACATATTTTATGTCAGTGTTTGCATCATATCGTTATGCTGATGTTATAAGTCTTGTTTGATTTCATGTTTTTTGTTGTTGTTTGCTTGTTTTTAATATCAGCTCCATGTACTCTCTGAGAATAGTGTATTTACTGTGTTTTCCAGTTCTCTTCCTGTCCCACATGAATTTACCCCCTTTTCACAGCCATCAGATTCACAAAAGTTCCAGTCCAGGTGTTTTGAAATTGTTACCAAATGCACAGTATACATTTTTCCCTTTTTTCTATGTAAATGTGTGCCGGTCAGTCTTGTCTTGTTTAATTTATTCATTTAGTAAAGTTTGTCACAGCTTGTAATGTAACCACAGTCACTGGATACCACTGCTTTAGACCAGACCGACCATGTTTCTATAGAGACCTGTCCGTTCTATAGCCACACCATCTCACGGCGAGTGAGCCGGCGCAGGGGACAGAGAGATCCATATTTCAGGCAGTGTTGTGTCCCTCACCTGTCCAGGGAAGGTTCCGGACACCGGGGTGGAGGCTCCTGAGTGGCTGGGGGAGCTGGGTACAGATTTACAGGGGGCCATCTGCCTCTTCAACACTGCCATCCTCTGGGAAGCTGGACAGAGAGAGGGGAGAGAAGGAGAAAGAGAGATAGGGGGGAGGCAGAGACAGAGAGTGTGACAACCAGTGACTTAATAGTTAATAATCACTATTATTTGTTTTATCGTCATCCAGATTTTTATTATTAGCTCATTTAACTTGCCCACGTGTCTTCCTTTTCATTCTTTATTTTTTATTAAATTATTAATGTATTACAGTCCTTTTGCTTTTTGTAAAGCATTAGTCTGTAGAATTAGTCTGTAAATTGCTGCACAATACTGAAACCCTTACTGCCATAGTTCTTTAAAATTGCAGTTTTACTTGGCCAAAGATTATTTTGTAGTCCAACAGCCTGGTTTCCTTTACCTGTGTCCCCACATTCAACTCCCCATTTTTCTAAATCCTGGAGGACCAGGCTGCATGCTGGTTTTTGTTCCAACCAATTACCTTGGTTTTAGTTTTCTGACAGCTCTATAATCTATGCTGGTTCACTCCTGTACTTGAGCACAGTAAAATCAGTCTACGGCTGTAACTGGTGCTTATACAAATATCAGATCGACATATGATTGAGTGAATTAAATAAAGAGCACAGGTTGGCATAAAATCATGAAACAAATCGGCCCTTGTTGTGTAACCCTGCTCTAAATGTATATGGGTCGGGACATCAGGATGGCACAGAATGTAATAATAAAGCCCCATAAAGATGCTAGTTGTATCATGTCACAGTGGGTCAGGCTGTTTGAGTGGTAGCCTGAAGGTTGTGGATTCAATTCCCAGGTAGGGGACTGGAGTCAGACCCTTCAGTGGAATATACTGACTAAACAGCATGAAGAAATATCCTGCATATTGTATAAACAAAAATATATGCAAATAATCAAATTTTCTCTGGATGAGGTTTTCTGCAGTAAAGATCAAAGGCAACTGTAAATATGAGCAGAAATTATATACTATATCAAATACACACACCCAAAGAGAATAGAACAAATGAGAATGACTTCTGGTCAAAGAATGGGTACGATATCCTGCCAGACTTAACCTCAGCTCTCACGGTGTAGTAATATAGGAGTATCTTGTGTGTAGTGGTGTAGTAGAATATACATGTTTAGCAGTGCATAAATACAGGAGTATTCTGCATGTAGTGGGGCAGCAGGACTGGACTACCCTGCATGTAGTGGTATAGTTTTGTGTGGAGTATCTTGCCTGTAGTAGTGTAAGGATACATGAAAATATTGTGTGTAATGATGGAGTAGTACAAGAGTATCCTGCTTGTAGTAGTGTAGTAGTACAGGAGTATCCTGCTTGTAGTGTAGTAGTACAGGAGTATCCTGCTTGTAGTAGTGTAGTAGTACAAGAGTATCCTGCTTGTAGTAGTGTAGTAGTACAGGAGTATCCTGCTTGTAGTAGTGTAGTAGTACAGGAGGATCCTGCTTGTAGTAGTGTAGTAGTACATGAGTATCCTGTTTGTAGTAGTGTAGTAGTACAGGAGTATCCTGCTTGTAGTAGTGTAGTAGTACAAGAGTATCCTGCTTGTAGTAGTGTAGTAGTACAGGAGTATCCTGCTTGTAGTAGTGTAGTAGTACAAGAGTATCCTGCTTGTAGTAGTACAGGAGTATCCTGCTTGTAGTAGTGTAGTAGTACAAGAGTATCCTGCTTGTAGTAGTGTAGTAGTACAGGAGGATCCTGCTTGTAGTAGTGTAGTAGTACATGAGTATCCTGTTTGTAGTAGTGTAGTAGTACAGGAGTATCCTGCTTGTAGTAGTGTAGTAGTACAGGAGTATCCTGCTTGTAGTAGTGTAGTAGTACAGGAGTATCCTGCTTGTAGTAGTGTAATAGTACAAGAGTATCATGCTTGTAGTAGTGTAGTAGTACAGGAGTATCCTGCTTGTAGTAGTGTAGTAGTACAGGAGTATCCTGTTTGTAGTAATACTAATAATGAACTTTATTTATACAGCACCTTTGATACAATGTTTTACAGCCCAAAGTGCATACAGAGAAAGACAAATGAGCGGAGCGAACGTTTTTAGTGCGCATAGCGAGTTCTGTCTGGAAACTCTTACTGTGGCTGACCATGGTCGGCTAGCAGCCACGCATCTCATAATCAACCAATCACATGCACACACCTCTAATGGAGCGCCTTTTTAAAGCCAAGAATCAGTTCTCTCTCTGCTGCTTGCTGATGCACTGCTTACGGCTTGTGTTAAAAGAAATTTGCTGTCACCCTCCACCACCCCAGCTTCCACCTGTTGTTTGGATCTGCTTTAGCATGGGGGGTTTCTGATCATCTCCTGTTTAGCAGGGGGATGTCCGTGCTTCAGAATAGTACTAAAGTAGATCCATTCAGTGCAAAATAATTATGCAGCACATTCATTCATTAAACATGTTATTTGTATACATGAGTTGTCCTGACAGAACTATTAAAACACAATAATAGTGGTCATTTTGATATAATAATAAAAACAATTATAGATTATAAAATAATCAGGCAACGGTCTAATAGTGTACTAGGCCTAGTACAGGAGTGTCCTGCTTGTAGTAGTACAGGAGTATCCTGTTTGTAGCAGTGTAGTAGTACAGGAGTATCCTGTTTGTAGCAGTGTAGTAGTACAGGAGTATCCTGTTTGTAGTAGTGTCGTAGTACATGAGTATCCTGCTTGTAGTAGTGTAGTTAGTACTATTGGACTGTCCTGTGTGCACTGGTGTAGTAATGCACGAGTAGCCTGTGAGACCCACCCTCTGTGAAGACACGCTCCACATTCAATCCGTAGGTGGCACAGGTCTCGTAGTACGAGCATCGACGTACGTCCGAGCACAGCTGCCGAGCGCGAGCATCCTCGATCGCCCGGGGGTTCGTACTGCTGATCTTGTCTGGAGGAAGAGACAGTGCAGTGCTGAGAGACTACACACACACACACACACACACACACACACACACACACACACACATGCATGCACGCACAAACACACACACACATAAACTGACACATACAAACACACACACACACACACACACACACACGCACAAACATACACATAAACCGACACATACAAACACACACACACACACACACACACACACACACACACACACACACACACACACACACACACACACACACATACTCGCACATACACACACACACACACACACACACACACACACACACACACACACACACAATTACAGTAGTTTACAGTATGTTACTGTTTCTCTCCATAGCAGGTAGTGGGGTGTCTTTCATCCAGTAAAATTGGTAATATTTCCACAAAAACACAATAATTATTATTTTATTAATGGTGAATTTATGTGCATGAACCCCAGTGCTAGTGAAAGTGCGAGTTTGAGTATTACAAAATGATGAATGATGTGGCAACATTTAAAAGAATGTGGTATATTGGGGGGGGCGGGGGCTGTGGGCTTTATCAAAGTCTCTCTCTCCATCTCTCCCTCTCTCCTCTTCCCCCTCTCTTTCTCCCCTTCTCCTCCGCCTCCTTGTCTCCCTCTATTTCTTCCTCTCTCTCTCTCTCTCTCTCTCTCCCTTCTCTGTGTTCCAGGCATTAAAACCCACTGCCTCTCCACCCCAGCCGGCTCTCTCTCTCTTTCTTCCTCTCTCATTCTTTCTCTCTCTATCTCTGTCTCTCTCTCTCTCACTCTCTCTCTCTTGCTCACCCTGGGTTCCCACCACGATCAGTGGAACCTCCGCGATGTTACGGTGTGCACAGAGCTGGCTGTAGTTCTTGTAAACCTCCTGGAAGCTGGTCTCGTTCTCCAGGCTGAACACCAGGATAACTGCATCCACCCAGCTGCAGAACTACAGACGCAGAGAGAAGGAAGGAAGAGAAGATGAAGGGGAGAAGAAATAGATTATGCATTTCTGCCAGATAGCAGCAGTCCTGGCATGTTTCACACACAAACTAATACAAGCCATTTTCTCATGCAAGATGCATGATGTTTAATCGCTGGAATTGATCAAATTCATCGTCAACAAAGAAAACAATGATCCTGCACATCGCTGTAATTTAGAAATTAATAATATAAATAAATGTGGATAAATGTGATTCTTTAAATCTACATTGGGCCTTGAATTTTGTAGTGCAATTCAGCCAGAGCTTACCACACATACAGTATCTATAGAAGCTCTAGTTTAGCACAAGACAAGATAATCATGGGTGATTACGCAGTCATTAATTAGACAAAGATAGACCAATCATAGTACGTTTGGGGCAATCCAAAAAAAATGCTTGTGTTCGAGCTAGACTACAGAAGAAGAAGTATGGATGACTGCTTCAGTAAGTCCTGGACACATTATCCAGCTTCTACACTGGGGGGCCCACAAAAGGTACAGTAGATCATGTATCACGGGCCTCAAAATCACTGGTGGTGCCCCTACCCTTAAGTAATGATGACCAAAAGAAATTGGTAAAATATCCATGGCAGTCAAATGTTTTTTAGAAAGTTAATAAACTGTAGTAACCACTTTGGAATAAGGGGTGTTTAACTTAAAAAAGGGTATTTTCTTCAGCTGCCTTCTTGAATTTGGAATATTTATTTTGTTAGTATTCAATTTTAAGTCAGGTTTAAGTCAAGTCAGGTTTATTTATAGAGCACATTTCATACAAAAAGTAACACAATGTGCTTCACAAGGCAAAACATGTATAATAATAAAAAATAAAAAAAAAATAAAAAATGAATTAATAAATAAAGTAAAAAAGGAATAAAATACAAGCGGCGTAAAAAAGGACCAGACAATTGCCGAACAAACACAACATTGACTTAATTAAAAGAAAATTAAAAACTTAATTAAAAGCAACAGTAAAAAGAAATGATTTAAGTCTACTTTTAAAAGAGCTAAGTGTTGGGGCATTTCTGATATCACTTGGCAGTACATTCCATTTGTTTGGGGCATAATGACTAAATGCAGCTTCTCCTGCTTTAGAGTGCACTCGGGGGACAACAAGAAGTCCACTGGCTGATGATCTTAGGTTTCTTGTTGGTTGGTATGGCACAAGCAACTCCTTAATGTAGTGGGGAGCAGGGCCATTTAGAGCCTTATAAACAAATAAAAGGATTTTAAAATCAATTCTGACATTGATAGGAAGCCAGTGTAAGGATTTAAGAACAGGTGTGACATGATCATTTTTCTTGGTCCTACTCAAAATCCGTGCAGCAGCATTCTGTATAAGCTGCAGACGCCTAACAGTTTTCTTGTGGAGTCCAGAAAAAAGACCATTACAATAGTCAAGTCTGCTTGAGACGAAGGCATGTATCAGTTTCTCAGCATCTGAATTAGACAGAAAGCCTCTAATTTTTGAGATATTTTTTAGGTGATAGAAAGCTGATCTTGTTACATTATTTATATGATGGTGAAAGTTAAGATCAGCATCTATGATGACACCAAGATTCCTGGCATGTTCTTTAGTCGTCATGGAAAAGGAACTGAGGTGGGCAGAAATTTCCTGTCTCTTTGCTTTTGTACCTAGAACAATAATTTCCGTTTTGTCACTGTTTAATTGCAGGAAATTTTGGTTCATCCACATGTTAATATCATTAAGGCATTTATTCAGAGTTTCCACAGGGCTTAAATCATTAGGAGAGAGGGAGAAGTAAAGTTGCGTGTCATCCGCATAGTTATGATATTGTATTCTATGTTTCCTTATTATATGTCCAAGCGGAAGCATATATAAATTAAACAGTAAGGGACCAAGGACTGAGCCTTGTGGAATCCCACAGGTCACAGTGACTTTATCAGACGTAAAGTTTTCAATGGACACATAGAAATCTCTGTCTAGTAGGTAGGTCCTGAACCAGCTAAGAACAGGGCCAGACAATCCTACCCAGTTATGAAGTCTGTCTAGGAGGATTTCATGATCCACAGTGTCGAACGCGGCACTGCACAACAGTTTGTTACAGTGTTATCAGAATATCTGATTCTGTTAACCCCTTGACTAGCACCGTAGCCTGTATTTGGGCTGGAAGTGGTTTGTTTATATGCATTCATTGAATTTTTTCTATCAATCTGGTCACGCAATATACCGTTTGAAAGTGTTAAAGCTCACAATTCTATCTCTATAAACTATTTTATGATCCCAATGTTGTAGCAACAACGGTTCCTTGTTGTGTAACATGACACAAAACAGGTTATATCAAAACGACAACTCCGTATGTTCTATGTGTTCTGGAAATCCACAGACGACACAAATCACAGTAAAGTCGGTATATAAATAAGTAAGTAAATAAAAATAAATCTTTTAGGCAACAAAAAAAATTCCTGTTACTTTATTTTAGTAATACTTGCTTACACAAGAGACCAGGGTTGTGCCTGTAGTTAAAGGGGTCAAGATCATTATGCATTTTATTATCAGCTTGTTTTAAAAAAACAAAACAGAGAAGGGGTTGCTCTAAAGAATAAGTAAACGGCCTAGACTCACATTCTGTTACTGGTAAATGTTAATGTATTATTGACACATTATTGTGCAATAATCCTAATAATTAGGATACAATAAGAGATACAGTGGTATACAAAAGTTTGGCCATCCTTGGTCAAATTGCTGGTTTTGTTAATTCTTTAAGTGAAAAAGAAGTTAATACAACCTCTGCATGGTACAAGCATGACATGAATTGACATGCTGTAGATTTTAACGCGTAATTACTTATATTTGCAGAATTTAACAGATTGACAAAATAAAATACTAAATATGGCATATACAAGTTTGGGAACCCTGTCAGTCAGTACTTAGTAACAGAAAATACAGCTTTAAAATGTTTCTTGTCGCTAGCTAACAGCCTTTCTGTTCTTGCTTCAGGAATTTTTTCCCCCCACTCATCCTTCCTTCCTTCTAGTTCGGAAATATTCTTAGGTCTTCTTGCATGCACTGCATGTTTGAGATCTCCCCACAGATTTTAATAATATTCAAGTCTGGGGACTGTGAAGGCCATTCCAAGGCCTTAATATTTCATTCCTTTAAGTAGTTCATGATTGACTTTGAGATATGTTTTGGATCATTCTCTTATTGAAATTCTCTTTGAGTGTGTGTGTGTGTGTGTGTGTGTGTGTGTGTGTGTGTGTGTGTGTGTGTGTGTGTGTGTGTGTGTGTGTGTGTGTGTGTGTGCGTGTGCGTGTGCGTGTGTGTGTGAAATCTCTTTTCAGTTTCAGTTTCTTCACTGAATCTGGGATATTAGCTTCTAGAATTTGTTGATATTTAGTTGAATTCCTTCTTCCTTCCACCCACACAATATGTTCTGTACCACCGGCTGCCACAAAACTACAAAGCACAATTTGCTTAACAGTTAGCAAGAACAGATGTTCTTCAACTGGTCCCCCTGTTTTTCTCCAAATGTATCCCTGGTAGTTGTGGCCAAAGAGTACCATTTTTGTTTCATCAGACCAAAACACAGATACTATAACGTATCTGCATTTGAATGGATCTCTATGGGAATTGGGGGGTGGGACTAGATTTAGCTGAAAATTACACTGGAACAGTATGGAAGACATGGTTGGCTAAATGGATCTAAGTCATCAAGGGTCTAACGTATCAAACAAGCCTTAAACCATCACTCTGCTGCCAGAAATACAATAGATATGGATGGATAACTAAGGGTTTCTTCTCCTGACTTATTTTTCCATAGAGTTCAATAGGAAAATTTGTCAGGAGAAACAACCCTTAAAGTGATCCATCCATATCTACTGCATATCTGACAGCAGAGTGATGGTTTGAGGTTCATTTGATACCTGGCTTAGACCCTTGATGACTTACAGCCATTTTACCAACCATGTATTCCATACTGTTCCAGCATAATCTACAGCTAAATCTAGTCCCACCACCCAATTCCCATAAAGATCAATTCAAATGCAGAGACGTTATAGTATTGCTTGTAAGAGTACCAGAAAACTAGATTAACAATTCCTGGAGAAATTGTAGGTGTGGTTGCTTCACAAATATCAATGGCTGGAAATGGCATAGAAAGATGGTAATATGGTATAGTGTGAGGTGGAAATAAAAGGTGGAAATGGTATGAACTGTTAATGCGGTATAAAGGGATCTAGTGAAGGTGAAAGTGTTAAAATGTGGTGATGTAGCCTATTTTGTGGTAAGTAGTCTAAAGAACCGGGAAGTGATACAAAGAAGTAATGTATTGTGATAAAAGCACAAAAACGTCATGTCAAATCATCTGGGATAGTATTGTTGGGTCATAACAGTGTTGTAGAGGAAGGCATTGTGAATGCCCAATTTACTGCGTCCTGTGTACTAACATACTGCATACTGTAGTCTATACTGCAGCGACATGCAGTATGCAAAATATGCTCTATATAAACCTGGACATAAGTAGCCTAGGCTATATCAGTTCCTTTACACTCTTTGGCTATATCATCTGGGGATATTCAGAACACTCAATTTGGCCGCGCAGGTAAGGCTAGCCTAATTTAACAGCTTTTCAAAAAACGTATACTCAACTGGCATACTTAAATAGTAGTGTGTGCTGATTCTGACTATTCGGACACAGTCGTAGTTGTGTTTGTAGAAAAATATGGGTTCATACAATTTTTCCCTAGGTTTTAACCAAATGCTCATCTACTGATTTCTCCACTTTATTAAACAAACTCTGATTCCGATTACAGATCTCACCATTTTGTGAAGTCCAAACCACATATCCTGTGCTGAATTCAGCATTCTATTCAGCCTACCTAGCATGCAGCTATCTAAAGCAATAACATAGGCTATCGTTTGGCTAATAGTAACTTAGTTTAACGTTGTTGACTCGCATAAAAGATTATAACCCAATCATGTGTAGCGGATAGTTTATTTGCTGTCTATGTCATAGTCGATTGCATTTTGCTAACGTAGTCTACTGGCACCTTGGCATTTTCATGCAGAGTGAAAGGTTTGTTTTTCCTGGTAATTAGCTAGCTGGCTTATACTTTCATCTGTATGCTTTTGTCTTTTGTCTGTTGTCTGTGCTAACGCTAGTTGTCTGTGCTAACGTTATTAAGACATAAATCAGAATTTGTTGAATAATGTTGAATGGAGTGATTAGTAGGTTAGATGAGCATTTAACTAAAACATAGGTAAAAATTTAAACAGCGCTAAAAATATGTTTTGTTAACAATTAAATTGTAGCCTATTTTGTAACTTAGACAACATAACGTTACGTGACAGCATTTGGATTTGGATCAGAGACGGGAAGCATAGACGACATTTGCTATGTTTCATTCGTTTCACCTGAAACGAGCCTCTCAACTGAAAGGGGCCTCGCCTCAATCATAAACTGAAAAAAGTATATATATAATTAAAAAAAATAAAAATCAGAGAATAAAAGAACCGCCGACCCTGTAGTTTTCCCATTCAGTCACTGTTCCTTACTCAAGCTATTTCAGTGCTTCTCCTTATTTTTCTAGTCTATGGATCTGCAGATACCACAGAACTGTGGCAGTCTGGCAGGTAGGCCTACTCACTTGACTTTCTGACCCACAGCAAACACTTGCTGATAGCTACGATGTCAGAATGATCACATACAGATACAGTACATTCATAATACAACGGAACAGGTATGTGCATAATTCGGATAGCCCAATGTATTTATATACCTTAAAAAGTAACGTTACATGTGTTTTTACATAACAGCAACGTAGGCTATTACAGCCGCGATAGCGCTGTGGAAACATCAACGTTGCTGGGCAGTGGCAAAATGGAATAAGAATCTCTTCAACATTCAACAGAAACCAGTTGTATAATCGTTACGAAGTAGGATATTTGGTTCCTTAATCTGTTTATCAGAAATTTGTAGAAAAAAATGTTAATGTTATACCGAAAGTAGCTAGGCTACATTGGGTAGGCATAGCCTACGCAAAGGAAAATGCACCAAATGTTTATTTGTAACAGTTTCAACTTTTTAATAATAGCCTATAAGCTAGCCTATATTGGAACAAAGTTTTTGTGGTGTGTAGAAACGGTATATTTTATGCATGTTATTGTGTGACTGTGGCAAGATGGTTATAAACGGGTTTGGGCTATTTTATCGTGCAGTGCAACTTGAGAGGTTGATGTGTGCACAAGCGACGACTGCAGCAATCCTGCATTGGAATTTTGAGGGTTGTTTACAATTTCAGAGAAATATGAATAGGCTCCTATAATTGGGACATTGACGACTAGGCTAGCACCGTAGATAGGGCTAATAGCCTGCGTGTTCGTGGCGAAAGAGCGCATTGCGCTTAATGCAGCATTTGTTGTATGGCAATGATTATTATTTTTGAAAGCTAAAGTGAGTATGATCATTTCAGTTGCAGACGGAAGTAGGCTACGTCGTTAGCTATGGAATTTCTCGTCGGCATTTTTCCAAGATTGTTGACAGAATGTTAAGTGATTCAAAAATCAGCTCAGTGCTCACACTGAGCATTCTCACCGTGAGCTAGCCAACTGCACGTGCCCATTGACGCCCATTCATTTTTTGTCGATAAAATGTCAAATATCTCAAAAAGTGTATATGCTATAAAGGTAAAAAGTAATAGCAACCTGGAGGGGGTATAAAGGTATAATATGAGGTATGACTGGTGTCGATGGTGTTAATGGTGTAGGAGGAGATAGGTTTTGAAAAATCTGCGGAAGAATAATAACGGTCAGTCTGAGCGATAACAGTAGGTGTGGTTTTTCAACCACACCTAATAAGATATCAAGAGTCTTTTGATGTTGTTGGGTCACATACATCAGGAAGTCGTGGCATGCAAAGGATATGTGACCAAATATTAAATATGATTACTTTATTCTACATTATGTTAAACTGTCCAATGTTTTTTGATGCCAAAAAATGGGGGGGGTCTATGTACCAAAGGTTCTATAATTTCTAAACGGTTCATCCGATATGGATGAAAATACCCTCAAATTAAAGCTGACAGTGTGCACTTCAACCGCATTGTCATTGTATCCTTTCAAACTCAAAGTGCTAGAGTACAGAACCAAAATAACAACGAGACAACTGATAATTTTGCAGTGGTCTCTTAATTTTTTCCAGAGTTGTATGTGTATCTTTATTTTCAAGTCCTCAGTCAGCTGCTTAGAGGAGCCCATGGTTGTTGAAAGTAAGCACAACACCCTGAAAGGTTACAAAGGTCAGAATATTTATTATGCTCTGGAATTGTCTTCACTCAGCTTAATTTAATGCCTTTGACTTAAGTCAATCAAAGTTGTGAGCCCTAAAAAACATTAATGGATCAACCCGAAGAGTGCCTAAACCTTTTCCACATGCCACATTTTATTGTTTCATTTTTTGCAAACTGTTAAATTCAGCAAACAAATAGTAATTGTGCATTAAAATTAGCGGATATGTGTCATGCTTGTACCTTGCAGAGGTTGCATTAACTTCTTTTATCTTTGAGATGCAATTTAACCAGGGGCGCCTTTGCATACCACTGTAAGCGTCAATAATCATGCACACCCCTTTGCGAATCCAGGTGCAATTGTGCATAAATGGCTAATTAAGATTATTCAGGAATATTTTCAGACTCTGGACTCCTGGCCGTAGCTATGGCAATGGGCACATTGTTTTATGGCATTTGTACTAGGAGCAGAATTCTATGGGTCTTGGGTCAGGGTCATCTCTTTCTCTCTCAATTTCAACTCAATTCAATTCAACATGCTTTACTGGCATGACTTCATACATATTGCCAAAGCACACGAAGCAGAAAACAATGGTAATAATAGTAATAATCGTGAACCATAATAAAAATAGATCAATAAAAGAAAAATTAATAGCAATTATGGATTATTTATAAAACAATAATACTATATGTATAAACAAATTATTATTAAATTATTTTTTTAATAATTATTTTAGCAATTTAACAGGTCACTGCTGTCTATCTGGCTGTGGCAAGAAGCTACATAATCTGCAGTCAAATTTGCAGAATACTTCTCCTCTCCGAGGAGTATATACATTTGTTTAGTTTCAGGTAGGTCTGGGAAATTTGGATATATTTTTGTGAACTTTAGTGAAGTTATCTCAAATCTGTTTATATTTTTCACATTTAGTGAAGAAATGCTCTGTCTCAACCTGCTGTTGTCTGCAGTGGGAGCACAGCCTCTCTTCTTGTAGTAGCCAGGTCTGCCGGTGTCGGCCAGTCTCTATAGCCAGGTTGTGCTCACTGAGTCTGTACTTCATCAAAGTTTTTCTGGATTTGCAATTTTTCACTGTGGTCAGATAATCTGCCACAGTGTATTCTCGTTTTAGGGCCAAATAGCATGTCAGTTTACTTTAATGTTTTGTCTGATTTTCCCAATGGTTAATATAATTTTGTTTGTGTTTTGTTATGATTTGTTTGATTCTAATTGGTTTAGTTGGAATGTAGCTGTCCTGAGGCTGGGGGGTGTTAGTGGGGGTTAGTGAACTGAGCCTCAGGACCAGCTGAGTGAGGGGACTCTTCTCTGGGCTCAGCTCTTGGCATTTCAGGGCTTTGTAATGGTATGAGTGGGGGTCGCTGTGTTTTAGGTGTCTCCAGAATTGAATGGCTCTTTTTTGGATGTTAATTAGCAGCGGATATTGGCCTAATTCTGCCCTGCATGCATTGTTTGGTATCTTTCTCTGCACATGGAGGATGTTTTTACAGAACTCTGCATGCAGGGTTTCAGTTGGGTGTTTGTCCCATTTAGCAAAATCTTGCTTTGTAAGCGGACCCCACACTTCTCTGCCATATAGTGTAATTGGTTCAATTACTGATTTGAATATTTTGTGCCAAATCCTGATTGGTATAACTGTTTTAATTTGTTTCTTTATGATGTAGAATTTCAGTTAATTCACAGCCATGTTGAAGCTCCCTGTGGAGGTGATTTTTAATCCTAGGTATGTGCAATTTGTAGTGTATTCTATATTTTTTGTACCAAGTGTAAAATTAGGTCAGGTTTCGTGAGATCTGGATCTTTTCAGGAAAATCATTAGTCATGTCTTTTTAAAGTTTACTGCAAGGGCCCAGGTCTTGCAGAATTGCTCCAGCAAGTCTAGATTCTGCTGCAGCCCCTGTTTGGTGGGCGACAGCAGAATCAGATCATCTGCATAGAGCAGAAATTTGATTTATTTGTAAAGTAAAGTGAGACCAGGGGCAGCGGATTGTTCCAGTTTTGTGGCCAATTTATTAATATAAACGTTGAATAGGGTTGGGCTCAACAGCAGCCCTGTCTCACTCCACGTCCCTGCGTGAAGAATTTGGTTTGTTTTTTTCCAATTTTAATTGCACATTTATTTCCTGTGTACATTGATTTGATTACATCATAGGTTTTACCCCCTACACCACTTTCAATAAGTTCATACATTAGACCCTCCTGCCAGATTGAATAAAAAGCTTTTTGAAAATCAATAAAACAAGAAAATATTTGCTGCAAATATTTGTTGCTGTAACCCTTGTACCGTTGCTGTAACTTTCTCTCTCTCTCTCTCTCTCTCTCTCTCTCTCTCTCTCTCTCACTCACTCACTCGCACACACACACACACACACACACACACACACACACACACACACACACACACACACGTACATACACAAACCTGTGCATCTGGCAGCATTGACTCCTCTCTGATCAGCAGCAGGTGACTCTGACCATCTGCCAGCACCTCCTTCTTATACCTGGCTCCTGAGGGAGTGTGTGAGACAAGCAGAGGAGAGGTCAGTCCTGAAACAGGTGATTGACAGGTACATAGGTCAGTGCTGTAACAGGTGATTGACAGATACAGAGTGGGTAAGTGCTGTAACAGGTGATTGACAGGTACAGAGTGGGTAAGTGCTGTAACAGGTGATTGACAGGTACAGAGTGGGTAAGTTCTGTAACAGGTGATTGACAGGTACATAGGTAAGTTCTGTAACAGGTGATTGACAGGTACATAGGTCAGTGCTCTAACAGGTGATTGACAGGAACAGAGTGGGTAAGTTCTGTAACAGGTGATTGACAGGTACAGAGGTCAGTGCTGTAACAGGTGATTGACAGGTACAGAGTAGGTAAGTGCTGTAACAGGTGATTGACAGGAACAGAGTGGGTAAGTCCTGTAACAGGTGATTGACAGGTACAGAGGTCAGTGCTGTAACAGGTGATTGACAGGTACAGAGTAGGTAAGTGCTGTAACAGGTGATTGACAGGAACAGAGTGGGTAAGTCCTGTAACAGGTGATTGACAGGTACAGAGCTCAGTGCTGTAACAGGTGATTGACAGATACAGAGTGGGTAAGTGCTGTAACAAGTGATTGACAGGTACAGAGTGGGTAAGTTCTGTAACAGGTGATTGATAGGTACATAGGTCAGTGCTGTAACAGGTGATTGACAGGTACAGAGTGGGTAAGTGCTGTAACAGGTGATTGACAGGTACAGAGTGGGTAAGTGCTGTAACAGGTGATTGACAGGTATATAGGTCAGTGCTGTAACAGGTGATTGACAGGTACAGAGTGGGTAAGTGCTGTAACAGGTGATTGACAGGTACAGAGTGGGTAAGTGCTGTAACAGGTGATTGACAGGTACATAGGTCAGTGCTGTAACAGGTGATTGACAGGTACAGAGTGGGTAAGTGCTGTAACAGGTGATTGACAGGTACAGAGTTGGTAATTGCATACCTTCTTGGTTCTCCAGGGGAAGGTAGCTCCCAGTGATGAATTTGTGGACTAGAGCTGACTTTGCGCTGCGTAGACTACCCAGAACCCCCTGCATGGAGGGTAGGAGGAGAGGAGTGAGGAGGTACCCACTGTTCCACACACACACACGCACACATAGATGCTCTCACACACACACACAGACACATACACACAGGCACAAACACACATGCATGCACACACACATGCACACACAGATATGTGCACACAAACACATGCAAACTCACACAACACACACAGGGGGTGGGAATTGCGTGTGTGTACCACAGGTTCTCTGACAGGTGAGTGGACAGCACAGGCAGGCACAGGAACACAATGCCCACAGACTGATACACAGTGAGGAGAGAACAGAATGTATACAGCCTCTCACCAAACGCAGCTCCGGCACAGAGCGACTCAGGGTCCACTCCTGACTGAGAGCACAGGACGCTGGAGGAGAGAGAGAGAGAGGCAGAACAAGGGTTACAGGAACAGCTGGATCTGAGCAATTCTGAGCAATTCTGCCAGAACTGGGCCCTGGCAGTAAATTTAAAAATGACAAAGATTATGATTTTTCAAAAAATAAGCTCAGATATAAGGAAAACAGATACAGGTAGCACTGCCCTAGAGGACATTCTGAATTGTACTTACCTGCAATTCAGTGCATCACGGAGTTTTTCTTTGTGTAAATATGTGGTTGGCTAAATGGCTGTAAGTCATAGGGTCTGAGGTATCAAATGAGCCTCAAACCATCACTCTGCTGCCAGATATGCAGATATGCAGTAGATATGGATGGATCACTTTAAAGGTTTCTTCTCCTGACTTATTTTTCCATAGAGTTCAATATGAAAATGAGCGAGGAGAAACAACCCTTAAAGAGATCCATCCATATCTACTGCATATCTGGCAGCAGAGTGATGGTTTGAGGCTGGTTTGATACCTCAGACCCTTGAAGGCCTACAGCCATTTAGCCAACCATGTGATCCATACTCTTCCAGCATAATTTACAGCTTAATCTAGACCCCCCCCCCCCCCCAATTCCCATAGAGATCCATTCAAATGAAGAGAGGTTATAGTATCGCTTGTAAGAGTATCAGAAAATAAGATATCAAGTCTTTTCATGTTGTTGGGTCACAGACATCAGAAAGTCATGGCATGCAAAGGATATGCAACCAAATATTAAATATGAGGACTTTATTTAAATTCATGTTAATTTCTCCAATTACATCCCCTAAAATGGGGGGGACTATGTATAAAAATGGCTACAATTGCGACACGGTTCACCCGGTATGGATGTAAAAACCTTCAAATTAAAACTGAAAGTCTGCACTTTAACCTCATAGTCACTGTTCCATTTCAAATCCAATGTTCTGGAGTACAGAACCAAAACAAAAAAATTGTGTCACTGCCTGAATACTTTCCGTCCCCACTGTATACTCTAGCAGAGTATCTACACTGCCCGGCCAAAAAAAAAGTCGCACACTGTAATATTTTGTTGGACCGCCTTTAGCTTTGATTATGGCGCGCATTCGTTGTGGCATTGTTTCGACAACCTTATGCAACGTCACAACATTTATTTCCGTCCATACTTGCATAAATGTTTGGCCAAGATCTTGTATTGATGACAGGAGAGTCGAACCACTCCGTGAAGTTTTCTCCAGCACATCCCAAAGACTGTCAATAGGGTTAAGGTCAGGACTCTGGTGGCCAATTCATGTGTGAAAATGATTCCTCATGCTCCCTGAACCACTCTTTCACAATTTGAGCGCGATGAATCTTGGCATTGTCGTCCTGGAATATGCCCGCTGATGGAATAACCTGGTCATTCAGTACATTCAGGTACTCAGCTGACTTCATTTTATTGCTGCATAACGTTGCTGAGCCTAGACCTGACCAATTGAAGCAACCCCAGATCATAACACTGCCTCCAGAGGCTTGTACAGTGGGCACTATGCATGAGGAGTGCAACTGCGACTTCTTTTTTGGCCAGGCAGTGTATTTTCTGTCACAATATAAAGGAGAGACAGATCCTGACCAAATACAGGCTCAGTGACCACAGCCTTGCCTTCAGCCTTCCATAACCTGAGGGACACTGAGTGACCTCCACAAATTACACAGGAGATTCATTTTTCATATTATATAATTCATTATTATTTATCATTAACATTTTTACTGTTATTGTTGTTTTTGTTTTGAGAATATTCATTGTCATTATTATTTTACTGTACATATGTATTTTAATTTATTTCTGTATACTTTGGCAATATTTACATATCTACTGTATTTCCTGGTAATAAAGCAACTTGAATTTGAAGATGGGGAAGAGAGACAGAGAGATGGGGGAGAGAGAGGGGGAAGAGAGAGAAGGAGAGAGAGGGGGAGAAATGCATGAAAAGGAGATAATGAGAAAAGAAGAGGGGGGGGGGGGGACAAATAATGCCACATGATAGGTCAAAGGAGTCTCTCTTTGAACTCAACTGGGATTCTGCAGCAGTGAATCCGTGCTTTGTGTTGAACCGACAGGTAATATTGAGACATTTAAGACACAGTTAAGTCAGAGGGATCCTCAGGGGCACAGACACAACCGTGGAAAACAGTCAGCAGGCAATGCAAATGAGACAGGCAGAATGACATAAATGCTTGTTAACGCTTGTATACATAATACTGAATGGCATTAAATATGCAGTATACCAAACTGATGTGAAAGTCAACAATCAGGCTGCAGAGGATAGGACAGGAGAGGGAACACACACTGAACAGAGCATCATAGGATACTGCCACCAAGGCTCCAGCACAAAATAAAATGTGTATGTGTTTGTGTGTGTGTGTGTGTGTGTGTGTGTGTGTCAGAGCTATGGTTTAAGGAGAGTTTATTCTGCTGTGTCTTTGAGATGGAAAAGAGGCTCTATGTTCAAATACTGATGTATGGACTGACCTCAGGCCAGAAACACCACAGATTCCCTGTTCAAACTAAGAAAGGACTTTTGTGCTGTCAGATCGCATGGATCTGAAATCCTGCTGCTATCTCGTACATGTGTGGAGGAGAGATAAATGGAAGAAGCTATAAATTCCCTCCTTCATTAAAAAGAATGGTTCAATCGCTCCATTCTGATCCGTTACCATGACCGCGCTCTTCACCCGGAGATGCTCTTCTACACTTTAATACACTGCCAAACACAAGCGTCTGCACATACAGAGCAGCTATGAGTTCCTATGTGTGTCCACAGCACTATCTGCACATAGACAGTGGGTATGAGTCTATCTGCGCATACACAGTGGGTATGAGTCTATCTGTGCATACACAGTGGGTATGAGTCTATCTGTGCATAGACAGTGGGTATGAGTCTATCTGTGCATACACAGTGGGTATGAGTCTATCTGTGCATAGACAGTGGGTATGAGTCTATCTGCGTATACACAGTGGGTATGAGTATATCTGTGCATAGACAGTGGGTATGAGTCTATCTGCACATACACAGTGGGTATGAGTATATCTGTGCATAGACAGTGGGTATGAGTCTATCTGCACATACACAGTGGGTATGAGTCTATCTGCATAGACAGTGGGTATGAGTCTATCTGCACATACACAGTGGGTATGAGTCTATCTGCATAGACAGTGGGTATGAGTCTATCTGCATAGACAGTGGGTATGAGTCTATCTGCGCATACACAGTGGGTATGAGTCTATCTGCGCATAAACAGTGGGTATGAGTCTATCTGCATAGACAGTGGGTATGAGTCTATCTGCGCATACACAGTGGGTATGAGTCTATCTGCGCATACACAGTGGGTAGGAGTCTATCTGTGCATACACAGTGGGTATGAGTCTATCTGCGCATACACAATGGGTATGAGTCTATCTGCGCATAGACAGTGGGTATGAGTCTATCTGCGCATAGACAGTGGGTATGAGTCTATCTGCGCATAAACAGTGGGTATGAGTCTATCTGCGCATAGACAGTGGGTATGAGTCTATTTGCGCATACACAGTGGGTATGAGTCTATCTGTGCATAGACAGTGGGGATGAGTCTATCTGTACATACACAGTGGGTATGAGTATATCTGTGCATAGACAGTGGGTATGAGTCTATCTGCACATACACAGTGGGTATGAGTCTATCTGCGCATACACAATGGGTATGAGTCTATCTGCATAGACAGTGGGTACGAGTCTATCTGCGCATACACAGTGGGTATGAGTCTATCTGCGCATAAACAGTGGGTATGAGTCTATCTGCATAGACAGTGGGTATGAGTCTATTTGCGCATACACAGTGGGTATGAGTCTATCTGCGCATACACAGTGGGTAGGAGTCTATCTGTGCATAGACAGTGGGTATGAGTATCTGTGCATAGACAGTGAGTATAAGTCTATCTGCGCATACACAGTGGGTATGAGTCTATCTGTGCATAGACAGTGGGGATGAGTCTATCTGCACATACACAGTGGGTATGAGTCTATCTGCGCATATACAGTGGGTATGAGTCTATCTGCGCATACACAGTGGGTATGAGTCTATCTGTGCATACACAATGGGTATGAGTCTATCTGTGCATAGACAGTGGGTATGAGTCTATCTGCGCATACACAGTGGGTATGAGTCTATCTGCGCATACACAGTGGGTATGAGTCTATCTGCGCATAAACAGTGGGTATGAGTCTATCTGCGCATACACAGTGGGTATGAGTCTATCTGCACATAAACAGTGGGTATGAGTCTATCTGTGCATACACAGTGGGTATGAGTCTATCTGTGCATACACAGTGGGTATGAGTCTCTATCTACATATACACTGAGGGTGTGGATATGAGCAGTGAGAGATGCTCATTGTGTTTCTGTGGTCCCATGCACACCCACTGCCAGGCATTTCCTTGGTTCAACGGCATCTCACGTTCTTCCAGAGGGTAAGAGAGATACAGTGGAGCGATTGGGGGGTGACAGAGAAGAGGCTTTTTTAGGGGTGTCTTCCTGTTCTCAGAACGTACCCCCTCTGTCCGCACAGAGACAGTCTCCCCCTGTGTCCGCATTCGTGTCGAAGTCAAAGGCCGTTTGATCAGGGCAGGCAAATCGGGACCTGGGCCAGCGCTGGGGGACAGAGCAATGCTTATACTGTTAGAATGCTCTCCTCCCTTATCCGGAATCTTCTGTATAGGGAGATACTGCAGGACTAACACCCCCCCACCCCCCATATAAGCACCACCAAACCCCCACCTCCCCCCCTTCTCTGTGTGTACTAGGCTTCAAAATCCAGTGCCTCTCTGCCCCAGCCGGCTCTCTCTCTCTCTCCCTGTACCGTTGCCATGGTAACCTTTCCTCCTCCGACCGCTCTATTCTCGCTCTGGCTCAGCAGGCGGGCAGACAGACGGAACGGGCGAGTCACACGCGCCGGCATTAGGGGAACCCCGCCCGTCAAACACAGAGCGCACACACAGACACACTCACACACGCAGACAAAGCTCACACACACACACACACACACACACACACACACACACACACACACACACACACACACACACACACACACACACACACACATCTCTGCACAGGGAATGCAAAAAGAAGCATGCAATAAAAAACCATCATTACTGCACATCTACCAGACTGTGGCGGTGAGTAACGGGTAACAGAAATACTGTTATTTATTTTTTTTTATTTTTTTATTATTATTATTTTTTCTTTTCATTTATATTTCTGCATTGCCTTATTACTGTTGCTATTGCCATTTTATTTATTTATTTATGTTTTCCCTTTATTATAACCATGTTTACATATCTACCTACCTGTTCCATTTTAATTAGTTGGTATTTATTTTAAGTACTCATATTTCACCTGCTTTGACAACATTGTAACAGTTTGTATGCAGTCATGCCAATAAAGCATTATTGAATTGAATTGAATATTGAATTGAATTTAATTGAGTAAACTGGACAAAAGCACTACACAGAGAACGGACCACTGAACATGGACCCAATTGCTACACATGTACCAAACCATTACACATGGACCAAACTGCTACACAAGGACCAAACTGCTACACAATGACCCAATCGCTACACATGGACCAAAGCACTATTCAACTGGATACTTTACCTAAGAAATCAGGTCAAGTGCCTGCATTCATAAAGTGCCTCATTGTAAGAGAGCAGATTTAGGGGCAGCTTTGCCTTTTAGCTCATAATAGAAGCAAATTTTTATAATAGAAGGTATTGTTTTTATAAAGTAGTTTTATGCTCATTAGGGATGTTTTGTTATACTTTACATAACTTAATTTAATGTTCAATAGGGCAGTTGACATGGGACTGTGCTATCATCCCCTAGGGAATTACCGCGCTTCAGTCCCTGGTCTTTGCATTTGTGTTTGCAATGTAAGTCTCTGTATAAATGGTAGCATTGTGAAGTAAAGGATTAATGACATGAACAGGGGGAAGCTGATCCTAGATCATAACTACTGAGACACCTTAAAAATTTGGATACTACTGCTTTGTTCATGGGCACAGAGGCTGTGCCCCACCTAAGATTCAAACCAGTGACCTCAGGGCCATGAGCTCAGTTCCTTAACTTCTCCACCAGCAGCTTCCAAACTTTCTGACCCACAACCCACTTTATGAGTGAAAACATTTTCTGTGACTGTACCTCATGATTCGCTCAACCCCTCAACCCTGGCAAGACATGCCTCAACCCTGCCATGACCCACCAGGGGATCCTGATGCCCTGTTTGGAAGTCAGTCCTACTTCCTCAGACAAGTTAAGAACAAGACAGCGGCTTGTGTCTATTCTGTCCTGATTTTACTTCCTTGATGGAATCAAAAAGGAAGCCTTCTGAGATGACTAATCGGTCAGGTGGGGGCTGGAGGGGAGTTGGAGATAATGGGGGGTAAGTGGTGGATAGGATGCAGAAGGTGGGGGTGTGCACTGTAATTGTGCAGCTCTCCATGAGGCTTTCTAATATTGCAGTTTGGAGACAGGAACCACAGGGGATGGGGTGGGGAGAGTGGTGGTAGACAAACAAGGCAACACTAGCTGGTATTCCCTCTCCTGCCCATTACACAAATAACAGCACAGACTAGAGAAATACTTTGCCCGATGAAGGCCGCCTTATTGCCAATTTGTCAAGCAGCAAAATTGCAGGCTCAGTTTTTGGGGTTTCACTCCACGTGCAGGAATGGCTTTGGCCTTTAGTGACCTTTCGCTGACTGCCTACTAATCCCCTGTAGACCCTTTAGAGACCCCAGAAGGGCCAGAGGGAGAGAGTAACAGATGACGCAGACCTCATTGTGACTGTAACTTAGCGATGGTCAGAAACAGTGAGATAGCTGGTAGAGTTAACCTCCAGCAGGGGAGGTTAACAGCTCAGGCAGCGGAGCAATTGCGGGCTGGTACTACACTCACTTAACCCCTTTGCACAGACCCCCTCGTGGCCATGGCACCAGTGCCAAGATTTTGCTCAACTCAGATAATTTCTCCTGCAACCAAAATATGAGTGCAAACAATAAACTCCATGGTTTAGCTTTATTAGTCCACGATGCCAAAAAAGCAGTGAAAAACCCTGCTAACTCAAATGCAAAATAAACATATTAAATTCTTGTGTAATTATCCCACATCATTCTACTATCAATATCTGCAACTAAATATATACATACAGTCCTACCATTGGTTTTAAACAGAAAGATCCCTTTCAAAATTCAGTGGTCATTTATTGTCTGGGACAATCCGTTTGAGAAATACACAGCACTTTATAACGCTATTACACTGGAACGTGATGTTTTGGGGGGTAAGAATTATTTTATTATTATCTGGAACGTCGACGCGTAAAACCGCCCACTCTTTGCAAACCTGTTGTGAGGGGGAGTATATGGTTCGGAGAACTAAACGCGACCGATAAGGATTTCTAAATGTGGAAGTAGCTGCACCAGGACTGGGATAACACAGGATCGGGAGCAAAACTTCCCTACACAAGGCAAAACAAATAATTAGGCGTAACAAGATGAAACAAAACAAAACTCGAAAAAACGAGTGAAGGAAAAGAATAGAAAAGACCTGTTAGCCAAAGCTCTTGTGGCAAAAGAACTGAACACAACTGGCAACAGGTAAAAAGAATAAAGGGTAAAGAAAGATTGGAAAGGAAAGAGAAAACCAATCTAATCCTAAATCTTATAACCGGACTTGCTGGATTTCCTATTCGTACGAACCAGAAATGCAGCGACCAAAATTCCTATACCTTACCGACTTCGTATGTCAACATAGCAAAGACAATCTCGAAATGTGGAAATGTGGAAGCCCTGAGGTATTTATAGCCGGCAGGAAACGCAAAACAGGTGAAGGGAATAATTGTCGGGCAAGACACGAATACCGGAACGGAGGCAGAAAAAATCCGATAGAGCGTCCTGACGACGCCAAAAAGGAAACCAAAAATGTAGAACAAAGCCTGCAAATAACCATGACACCTGTCTAATGCATGGTTTCACTTACGACTCTTTTCTACAATATCCAACATTATAACCTTAGCAACGGTGCTTGCAATGTCTTATTGGAGACTTTGAACAATAAATTACAGCCCAGTGTAACAGCATTTTTAGTTTTATTGCAAGTAGTTTAGTATTACGCAAACAGCTACAGAAAACACATCCACTGATGGGAGTTTTTCCTCCTTGATATGTAAATAGTACTGCATGTAATATGTGGTTGGTCTCGCTGGCTACACATGCTTTTCCACTCGATCACTGTCTTGTCCAATATGTTTGATATTGTTATGTTCACATTTTGAGTGCATTTTACATACTGTAGTGAAAGTGTTCATTGGTGGCTCAGTCATGTTTCATGTTTGATGTGCCGATTTTCATTGAAGCTAGAGCATTTAGCAGGATTTTCCTGATGGTGGAATAATATTTTATTGTAATGTTATCGTACATAATATAGGCTAGCATATTAATATCTTTCTGGGCTATACTTGTCACTTAGGGCATGGAATATACTCATTCCAATTTAATAAGTAGAAATTTTTCTCAGAGTCATTATGATTGGGAACATTTTTTTTTTAAACTACAGAGGAATGTGATCCCAGGGGATGAGCAAAATAATACATCCTGCAGAGTACAGAAAAAAAGTAATGTTTTATTGAGGTACAAGAGTGAACGATTAGGATACATATTTAGGTGTGTGTAACAGTGTTATATCAATGTTTTCATCTTATACCATGACAAATGTATATGATTTACATTGGACAAATGTGGATAGAGTTTTGGACTCATATATATCCATCCCCCTATACTGATGAAAAGATAGTAATTCCCACTTGAAAATGATGCAAAAGAGACTTTTATTAGCCAAAACAGTTGATTTGTAGTTACAGTTTTTCTCAGACGCTTTGGTACATTTCTCAGATCAGAATTGAAATTCTCAAAACTACTTGTTCAACCTCCAAATCATCCAGTCACTTGTGCACATCATAAAAGCAATTTCTCATTCTTTTGAACAAATTGCAAATGCTTTGGCACATTCATGCAAATGATCATGCACAATTGTCTGCTGTTTCCTACATTATCCATATCATGTTGATCAAAATGTATTATACTGGTTCTCTGTTGAATATTCTTACCCCCCAAAACATCTAGGCATTAGTTCATTGCATAAGTCATTACATGCAAAATGGTGGAACCAGTTGTCATAATCTGTCAAGCATATTTTCTATACATTTCTGTTAGACTTTTTTGTAAATGTGTCCTGAATTGATGAATTGCTCTCAGGTGAATCTTCACTAATGAAGGGGAATGTGTGAAGCGTTAGATCAACCAATAATCAACCAGTTCTCTAAAATATCTCAGAGGGAACGTGCCTATTGTAAAGGGACGTGACGTGTGAGGTGGGAGGAGCCAAACACAGCAAGGGGATTCTTTAAGCCCTAAGGCCACTAAGGCGGGAAACCCCGCAGTTAAGGGAGGAGACAAGACAAGAACACACGTACCAAAGCTACAAACCGGCTCACTGTAACACACTAATGAGTAGAAGCGCAAACGCCAAGTTTTCAGCAAGAAAACCAAATAAGGCCAATGGAACAGAGCACAAGGTTCCCATACTTCTACGAGCAAAGTGACAGAAGAAAGAGCCAGAAAACAACAAATGCCCTGTCTCGGCAATGAGATGCATAAGAACAGGCGAGTAGCATAAAGGGTACACATAAAACACACACAACCAACAAACACTGAAAACGAATAGGAATTAGTATACCAAGAGGCGAAAGGAACGGGGATCTAAAGTTCCAAGGCTACTATCGAGGGCTCGCAGTCAAACGCAAACATGTCCATAGCATCGTCCAAGCTCCATATAAGGAGGGACACACCCAGAGAACGAACAGAACTACAGTTCCGAACAAAATCGTCCCGCAGGTGAAAAGGACGAACAGGACAGCTGCACCAGACATCACCGGCTAAAAGACCAACACGAGTTTGATAGAGAATAAAAGCCGTGCCTCTTGGTAAAGAGGAATGTAACGAGAAGGCGAAGGAACAGAGATAATGTTCCGTGGCTACTTCCATAAGACTCGCAGTCAAACGCAAACATGTCCATAGCATCGTCCAAGCTCCATATAAGGAGGGACACACCCGGAGAACGAACAGAACTACAGTTCCGAACAAAATTGTCGGTGAAAAGGACGAACAGGACAGCAGCACCGGACATCACCGGCTAAAAGACTAACACGAGTTAAATAGAAAATAAATGCCATTCCGAACAAATTCGTCCCGCAGGTGAAAAGGACGAAACAGAACAGCTGTAACTAACGACCAACGCAAACTTAATCGAAAATAACCGGCCTGCCTCTAAGAATAAATAAAACCCTAAAGTCTATTGCCCTTAGTAAAGGGCAATAGATCTAGGCAAAACGACAAACAAAGGACAGACCAGAAAGCGGAGACTGAAATGAGCACACAAAACAGGAATTCAACCTGAAAGCTCAAAGCACAAAGGCAAAAACTCCAATAAAAGCACAATGGAGCAAAACGGTCTCCTTAAAAACCTAGATCTAATCATACGATTAAAACTTTAAAAGGGCAAAATAAACCGCACACAAAACAGCACAAATAATACCAGAAAATACACCACAGAACAAACAATCAAACAATCAATATCGAAGCCCTGAATTAAGGAAATGGAAGGCTTATATAGCTCACCGGCAACCATGTATAGCTGTGCAACGCTGATGAGACTTCTTCGCGAGAAGAAGGAACGGAGCCAAAACTCCACCAATGATGCAGCGCCCACGTGTGGCGACCGAGGAACACGACCGCAAGGGAAAAAGGTCATAAACCATGACACCTATGTCCTTGGCCTCTTCTACCTCTTCCTCTGTTTTGCCTCCCTACCCTTCCAAGTATGTAATCCAACAATGTGCACTGCTATGCAGTGCTGTAAAACAGTCTTGTCTTTTTATTTTCTGTATCGCAATGACAGTCTGTCAACAAATTACAGTACAAACAGAAAAAGCGTAAATGTGAATCCTGTCCAATCTCTTGCAATCAATCTCCCACAAACAGTAATGTCTAACTTTGTACTGTTGAAATTGATATATGCCATACAGAAAAGCAGCCTTGTGCATTTTCAATCATTGTCATAAAAACCTTAGCCATAGTTTACATCAGAAAATACTTAGAGTACACTGTATATTGACAACATTGTATATTGACAACATGGCTAAGCATTTTGACTATCTTGTTTGTAAACAATGACACAAGGACTTGTCATTCTGATGGCACAGACATGTTCATTGACATAAATATTTACTTTTGAGAGATGAACTAAGGATTTTGAGCAAGTTTCGGGCTTTTGCAGGTAATCCATTGTGTGGTGTTGTTTGTACGAATTGTTTCGAGAAATGCACTAACTGTTTTGCAAATGTTAAGGATGATTCGAGAAATGTACCAAAGTGACTGAGAAAAACTGTAAATATATCATTATTTTATCATTTACAGCAGTGCACAATTTAGCCATTTGGATAGATTTGGAGACACTAACAGGGTACACTATATATCACCCTCAGATTTTGCACACTTGTGGACACTTGTCTATGATCCAGCAAATGTAGATTTATCTGTTTCACATATGTACTTTTCAGTTTTTCATTGCAAACTAAAAAAAAATAATTTCTTTGCATTTGTGGCGCTTTATTTTGACCTAAATTATGAAAATAAACTAACCTAATTTAGTATTTATTTATTAACTGTCTTGTTTCATTTAAACCATTTTCCAAGTTTCTGTGATGCTCACACCTGGGGCCACATGTATAAACAGTGCTGAGCAGAAAATTGCCCTGAGAAAACTGCGTAAGCGAGTTTCCACACAGAAATTCAGATGTATAACATAAGAGACAACATATCTCTGCACACGCTGGACACCATGCATACGCAATGTTTGGAGGCAGAGTGAGAAGGAGAAAATGCAAAACTTTGCAAAAGCAGATTTCCGACTTTCTCCCTGAGCGTTCTTTTACGCATTCTTTTACTCAGAGTTTTATACATGTGGCCCCAGGAGTTATAAAGCCATAAATAGAACACCCCCTAAATAGGTGAGAATTGACCAAATTTGGCATCTGTGCGAATGGGTTATGCCAAAACTGCAATTTCACTGCAATTTCACACACATAGACACAGACACACGTGCACACACACACACACACCCTGCTGCCACAGTTCTGCTTTCAGTGTAATGTACTCTATCGCATTGTTATTATTGAAAGATTAATAGTTGTGGATAAATGAAAGAGAGCATCAGGTGTTGCTGGGGGTCAGGAAAGATGATGGATTTCTGGGCCAGGAGATGAGGGAGAGATGGGGAGGAAAAAGGGTGTACATTTAGGGGAGGGTCTTACCGTCCTCTTCACTGGACTCCCTCTGGATGGAGCCGCAGGGGGATGGGGCGGAGGCAGGGCTAGTTGGGACAGGGGTGCTCTTGGCAAAAATCCCGCTGATGAACTTCAGCATTTTGTGGTCACGAGCCGATGCCCGCTGGGCCTGGCCCTGCAGCGTGGCTGGGGCAGGGCCGGGGCAGGCTAAGCCCTGCATTCCTCTGCGGAGGTCCTCGGACAGGAAGTGCAGGTCGCTGTTGTCCAGGGTGCGGCTCTTGCCCTTGCGTAGGGGCTTGGGGACCAGGGTGAGAGGGGTAGGGAGTGAGGTCGAGACCACCTTCAGTCTCTCCATCCTGGGGCTGTCCCTTGTGGCTGCACCACCTCCTCCCACTACCTCGCCTCTTAGGACTTCTCCTACCATGGCTCCTCCCACTGCCCCACCTTGATCTTTTGCTCCATCGCCATGGCGAAGGCGGGGCCTGCTCTCGCTCTCCTTCCATGGAATTTGGGTGCAGCTTATGACAGGGCTAGTGGGAGACTCTGGCTCCGCCCTGCCACTGGCCACGCCCTCCCTGGCCTCCCTCAGCTCACGGCGGCTCACAGCATCACTGTGCGCCTTCATCAGGGCCGCTGGCCGCTGGCCAATTCGCACTGGGATGCTGCTCTTGGTCGGGGTGCGGCAGGGGTCAACCATGGCCACGTCTGCCGCCCACCACAGCTTTGGGGTTCCCTTGCAGGGCTCCCCGGGCACCTCCTTGTCTGCCTCGCCCTCGGCCACACCCCACCCGCTGCTCCTCGCATGCTTACTGGCGACGGAAGGGGGTGGAGCTCTCTCGCTGGCGGCCCCAGTGCGCTCGCAGACCTTACTGGAGGTCCTGTCTCTAGGGGGCGGTCTTTCCCCCCGCTCGGGTTTAACCCTCTCCCTCCCAGGCTCACTCAAGCTGTCCTCATCCTCCGCTTCCTCATCTAGCTCCGTCTCCTCTTCCTCCTCGTCAGTAAACATCCGCTCCTTGTCCTTGGGGGCCACGCCCGGGGCATCCCAGGCCGCCGCCCCCCTCCCCAGCTGGGCCCCACCCACCCCCACCGCCTCCACCTTCACCAGAGTGAGGGAGATGAGGTAGGTGGTGCGGCGCTGCAGCGTGCCGGATTGGCTCATGGGCTCAGGATTCAGGGGACACACCATAGAGGTTATGGCTGGTCGGCACGGTGACAGGCAGAGGGGCGCACGGTCATCCGTCTGCCCATGGCCCGGTGAGTGGCTGATCCGGGCTCGAGATCGAGCCGAAAACCGTTCGCTGTCCTGGATTAACCACACCAAAAAATTCCTAATTGTCCCGTATCAGTCGATCAGTCAAAAACCCATAACAGTCCAGGATCAGTTGAAACGAACAGCGCTAACCATCCCTGATCCACTTTAATTCACTTAATTAGTTTGATTAATGCAATGATTAAATTGAATGTCTTTATTTGATATGTTTGTTTGTGTGTTGTGGGTCTGCCCCACTGTTTATGTCTTTTTTGTTGTTGTTGGTGGCTACAACTGAAGTTCCCTAAAGGGAAAATAAAAGTTATTCTATTCTATTCTATTCTATTCTATTCTATCAGTCAGACTAAAAACCACTAACAGTCCAGGATCAGTCAGACCAAAAATAGCTTACTGTTCCAGATGATTCAGACCAAAAACATCTGCTCTTCGAGTCAAAGGTCACAAGTAAAGTGGATGTCTCTGCAAGTGCAATATTGTGTCAGGCCCCTCACCCTCCAAAAAAACTGAAAACAGCTGAGAGGGAACCCGAAAATACACAGTGTAGAGATTTCTCCTTTTTGTCACTTTGGAAACAATATTAAAAGAGTGCCTCCAAATACGGGACTGTTCCTCACTCCATGCCCGCTTCTCTTTCTCCCAGCATGGGAAGGCTCTCCTCTCTTGTCCGTTACTCTGGAAGCCGGAGAAAGGTCACGTTTTCCACTCAGATATTGCAGAAGTAATAAAAAAATGTTTTGTGTTTGTGTTTTATGCTTGTCTATCAATCCTCCCCCCTATTTCCCATCTTCCTCTGTGGCAGACCATTACCATGGCGGGCGGAAAGGGTTACTCTGAGCACCACTGTCTCCCTGTAGTTATTTCATGCTTCTCTCCATCTATCTTCTATTTTGTTTCTCCCTTTCTCTCTCTTTTTCCAATTGCTCAGTCTCCACCTCGGTTCTGCAAGTGGCCAAACTCCTGGATTCCCTTTGTAACTGTAATCCACGATGTTTTCAAAAATCTTTTTAAATGCGATCAAAAAACCAAAAGGAAAGGAAACACGAGCACAAAGACGTCCCTCGGCGGCAACGGTTGAGGGATGCGCCCCGAAAATCAAATCTGATGAAGGAACCTTGGCTGTTTGGCAGAGGGACACACGCGCGCGGCAGCAAGATCAATGGGTGCCAGTCAGAGCCGTGTGACAGAACACACCTCCATCCGAGGGACCGGGGAAGAGCAGCAGCGGACTGAGCCGTGTCGGCATCGGGGGTAAAAACTGATCGGGGGCCCTGGCGGAGACATCCAGAATCTGAGCCCCCCCAACGCTCCTTGGAGTGCCGCTGGGAACAGCCGAATCAGCCTCAGATGAACCCCGACGCAGAGCAGCGCTGATCCCAGATCAGTGGCATGCAAACGGGAGAGAAGCGCTGCAAGCCCAGGACCTGCCCCTGGGGCTCAGGGAGGCGGGAAAAAGGGGAACGAATCGATCTCCTCTCTCTTTCTCTTCTATGATCCCTCTGTTTCTGCCCCTTGCCAAACAGAACAGAGGAGAAACCTCTGTCTGTCTCTCTCTTTCTGTCTTTGATCCTTTCCTTCCTCCTTCTCTCCCTCTTTTCCTTTCTCCCAAGGCAGTTTGCAGCTGGCCGCCACTCGCTCGCACTCTCCCTCTCTCTCTCTCCAGGGGGGTGCTGACGGCGGACCTGGTGAATGAAGTGCGGCAGGAGGAGCGAGAGATCGGCGGAGGAGGTCTGCGCGGAAAGCGGGGAGCCAGGGAAGGAGGGTGGGATGGAGGGAGGGGGGGGAGAGAGAGTCGGGGCTCTGTTCGTCCTTTTCCTCTCCTCTCGTTCGCTGCAGTGTCGGCGCCGTCAGCTGTCGTCACAGCCAGTCAGGGCCGCGGCGGTAATAGAGGAAGCATCCCTCTCGCTCTCCTGCTTTTTTTCAGGGGCTGAGCTCTCGCTTGTTACCAAGGTGTTAGGATCTTCCGGGCACTGGCAGCACAACAGTACCCCTCCCCTTTCTCTCTTCCATTCCCTCGCTCCTAGCTCTCCCTTTCTCTTTCTCTCTCTCTCTCTGAATCCC
Organism: Synaphobranchus kaupii; assembly: GCA_029718625.1. NCBI lineage: Eukaryota > Metazoa > Chordata > Actinopteri > Anguilliformes > Synaphobranchidae > Synaphobranchus > Synaphobranchus kaupii. The sequence goes on along the minus strand of CM056378.1, from coordinate 84,500,238 downwards.
CACGGGTATGTGCCCCTGCCTGAATGAGAGCATGTGTGTATGTGTGTGTGTAGTGTGTGCACATGCATGCCTCTGTGTATTGATTGGATTGTTTATTTGCAACCACTGTGAGGTCTGGCTTGTTAAGCAGCATTGTTGTACAAATGAAAGGTCAGATTCTGGAGCCCTGCTGCTGATAGACTGTGGGTGTGTAATCTCACCTCATTTTACCCCTTCATCTCTACTACACCCCCCCCCCCCCCCCCCCCCCCCCAACCTCACACATACACACCACACACACACACACACACACACACACCGCCTCAGTCCTTACACACCACACTCAGTGCATACAGCATGGGGTGGCTTCTGCTGGGTAAAATAAGTAGGCTTATATCAGGCAGCTCAACCGCTACTGTGCACACCCACAAGATCTATTTATCTACCTATCCATCTATCTACCTACTGTATCTATCTATCCATCTATCTATATATCTATCCATCTATCCATCTATCTACCTACTGTATCGATCTATATATCTACTCTATCTATCTATATACAGTATCTACTCTATCTATCTACACTGCCCGGCCAAAAAGAAAGTCGCACACTCTAATATTTCATTGGACCGCCTTTAGCTTTGAGTACAGCGCGCACTTGTTGTGGCATTGTTTCGACAACCTTATGCAATGTCACAACATTTATTTCCATCCAGAGTAGCATAAGTTTTTGGCTGAGATCTTGTATTGACGACGGGAGAGTCGAACCACTCCGTAAAGTGTTCTCCAGCACATCCCAAAGACTTTCAATGGGGTTAAGGTCAGGAATCTGGTGGCTAATTCATGTGTGAAAATGATTCCTCATGCTCCCTGAAACACTCTTTCACAATTTGAGCCCGATGAATCTTGGCATTGTCATCCTGGCATATGCCCATTGGATGGGATAACTTGGTCATTCAGTACATTCAGGTACTTCGCTGACTTCATTTTATTGCTGCATAATGTTGCTGAGCCTAGACCTGACCAACTGAAGCAACCCCAGATCATAACACTGCCTCCAGAGGCTTGTACAGTGGGCACTATGCATGATGGGTGCAATGGCGATTTTTTTTTGGCCGGGCAGTGTATATATGCATTCTATCTATGTTTCTATCTATCAATCTGTCTACCTACTGTATCTATCAATATATCTACTTTATCTATCTATCTACTATATCTACAGTGCCCTCCACAATTATTGGCACCTCTGGTAAAGATGAGTAAAAAGGGTTGTAAAAAATTCACCTTTTGGTGAATTAGCTTAATCTCACACTGAAAAAATGAGAAAAATCCAACCTTTAATTGAAGTAAATTTATTCTGAGAAAAAAAAAATCCCTCATCAAGAAATAATGATTTTTAACAAAATCACGTATGCCACAATTATTGCCACCCCTAGAAATGCTTATGAATAAAATGTAACTGATGTGTAACTGAAATGTAACTTTTTCCATTTGTATTTTACTTTTTAAAGTTGATCAGAGTGTTTAGGAACGTTCAAGCAGTAATCCATGACTTCTGGTTTCACTGGGGTATAAATATGAGGTGACACAGAGGCCATATCCCCTTATTCATACATCA